>MU181915.1:383941-445150 GCA_016904865.1 Pissodes strobi
ATTGTTATACAGGGTGTGAAAACAGGACAAGTTACCGTTTTTTGGCACTTACAGGTCGCAATTTTGAAGATAGCGACTTGAAATTTGGCATAGAGGTAGAGGTCCACAAACCCTCGGAACCTATTGCTTTTGGTTACGATCGGTTAATATACAGGGTGTGAAAACACGACAAGTTACCGTTTTTTGGCGTTTTTTGGCATTTTTGTCCGTGTAAACAAGGATAATAATCTTTTTTTTATGTCAAATGAAAGTATTCGGTAAAACACGTATTTTTGTTCCTTTGCTCTTTTGATCTAATTGTTATACAGGGTGTGAAAAGAGGACAAGTTACCGTTTTTTGGCATTTAAGGTAGCAATTTTGAAGATAGCGACTTGAAATTTTGCGTAGAGGTAGAGGTCCACAGACCCTCGAAGCCTGTTGATTTTGGTTACGATCGGTTAATATACAGGGTGTGAAAACAGGACAAGTTTCCGTTTTTTGGCCATTAGAGGTCGCAATTTTGAAGATAGCGACTTGAAATTTTGCATAGAGGTAGAGGTCCAAAAATCCTCGAAGCCTGTTGAGTTTGGTAACAATCGGTTAATATGCAGGGTGTGAAAACAGGACAAGTTACCGTTTTTGGAATCTACAGGTCGCAATTTTGAAGATAACGACTTGAAATTTGGCATAGAGGTAGAGGTCCAGCAAACCCTCGAAGCCTATTGATTTTGGTTACGATCTGATAATATACAGGGTGTGAAAATAGGACAAGTTACCGTTTTTTGGCATTTACAGCTCGTAATTTTGAAGATAGCGACTTGAAATTTGGCATAGAGGTAGGGGTATACAAACCCTCGAAGCTTATTGATTTTGGTTACGATCTGTTAATATACAGGGTGTGAAAACAGGACAAGTTACCATTTTTTGGCATTTTTGTTCGTGTAAACAAGGACCAACTTTTGCTTTTTTCGGTGTCAATTTATAAGTAGAGGTGAAAGTATGTTAGCATTTTTTGTTGACAACATGGTTACCATAGCAACCAATTAATAATATGTATATCACTGATAAAATATATAGTATGGTACTTAGGATTGTTTATGAAGCCTAATTTGATACTTAAAAATTGGTTGCTATGGTAACCAAAAAAAGTAAAAAATCGTCATAATTCGTCAATCGTACGACTTAGAGATTTGATATTTGGTATTTAGGTAGAGATTAAAAAGAAATTAACGATTGACGTTGACAAGTCGGCTACCATGGCAACCAATTAGAAATTTATCACGGTAAAATTAGACTAGCGATTGGTAACTGTAATTATAAGGGCTTTCTAATTATAGGCCACGGTACGGATAGGAGCGTGGCAATAATGTGTTACCAAATGTCACACAAACGAGGCCCGAAGGGCCTCGCGCGTGCCGCAGGCACGAGTGGCCACGCCACTTGTAGAAAGCCGCCATTTATAATATGGGCTTTCTATAGGGCGAGACCAATCGGGATAAAAACTTCGTAACGGTATGTCGGATCGCTCTGAAACTTATACCTATCGATTTGTAATCGAAAAAAAAAAATTTTGATTTTTTGTCTGTATGTATGTGTGTATGTGATGGGATCGACTACAGGTCGCAATTTTGAAGATAGAGACTTGAAATTTGGCATAGAGATAGAGGTCCACGAACCCTCGAAACCTATTGATTTTGGTTAGGATCGGTGAATATACAGGGTGTGAAAACAGGACAAGTTTCTGTTTTTTGGCATTTTTAGCATTAAAAAAGGACCAACTTTTAATTTTTTTTATGTCAAATGAAAATATTCGGTAAAACACGTATTTTTGTTCCTGTGCTCTTTTGCTCTAATTGTTATACAGGGTGTGAAAACTGGAAAAGTTACGGTTTTTTGGCATTTACAGGTCGCAATTTTGAAGATAGCGACTTGAAATTTGGCATAGAGGTAGAGGTCTACAAACCCTCGGAACCTATTGATTTTGGTTACGATCGGTTAATATACAGGGTGTGAAAACAGGACATGTTTCCGTTTTTTGGCGTTTTTGGCATTAAATAAGGACCAACTTTTCATTTTTTTTTATGTCAAATGAAAGTATTCGGTAAAACACGTATTTTTGTTCCTTTGCTCTTTTGCTCTAATTGTTATACAGGGTGTGAAAACAGAAAAAGTTACGGTTTTTTGGCATTTACAAGTCGCAATTTTGAAGATAGCGACTTGAAATTTGGCATAGTGTTAGAGGTACACAAACCTTCGAAGCCTATTGAGTTTGGTTACGATCGGTTAATATACCGGGTGTGAAAACAGGACATGTTACCGTTTTTTGGCATATACAGGTCGCAATTTTGAAGATGGCGACCTGAAATTTGGCATAGAGGTAGAGGTCCACAAACCCTCGAAGCCTAATGATTTTGGTTACGATCGGTTAATATACAGGGTGTGAAAATAGGAAGTTACCGTTTTTTCGCATTTACAGGTCGCAATTTTAAAGATAGCGACTTGAAATTTTGCATAGAGGTAGAGGTCCACAGCCCCTTGAAGCCTGTTGATTTTGGTTACGATCGGTAGATATACAGGGTATGAAAACAGGACAAGTTGCCGTTTTTTGGCCATTAGAGGTCGCAATTTTGAAGATAGCGACTTGAAATTTTGCATAGAGGTAGAGGTCCACAGACCCTCGAAGCCTGTTGATTTTGGTTACGATCGGTTAATATACAGGGTGTGAAAACAGGACAAGTTACCGTTATTTGGCATTTACAGGTCGCAATTTTGAAGATAGTTACTTGAAACTTGGCATAGAGGTAGAGGTCCACAAACCCTCGAAGCGTATTGATTTTGGTTACGTTCTGTTAATATACAGGGTGTGAGAACAGGAAAAGTTACCAATTTTTGGCATTTTTGTTCGTGTAACCAAGGACCAACTTATCCTTTTTTCGGTGTCAATTTATAAGTAGATGTGAAAGTATGTTAGCATTTTTGTTGACAACATGGTTACCATAGCAACCAATTAATAATATGTAAATCACTAATAAAAGATATAGTATGGTACTTAGGATCGTTTATGAAGCCTAATTTGAGACTAAAAAATTGGCTGCTATGGTAACCAAAAAAAGTAAAAAATCGTCTTAATTCGTCAATCGTACGACTTAGAGATTTGATATTTGGTATTTAGGTAAAGATTTTAAAAAATTAACGATTGACGTTGACAAGTCGGTTACCATGGCTACCAGTTAGAAATTTATCACGGTACAATTAGACTAGCGATTGGTAACTCTAATTATAAGGGCTTTCTAATTATAGGCCACGGTACGGATAGGAGCGTGGCCCGAAGGACCTCGCGCGTGCCGCAGGCACGAGTGGCCACGCCACTTGTTTCTCTGGGTCTCCATTGAATTAAATTTTTTGTCCATTTGCTGTTGTTTTGCCTGGCTACATGACCAACCCAATGTCATTTAAGGCATGCGACACGCTCCATGATATCGGTGACTTTGGTTTTTTGTCTAATATTCTCATTTCGCACTCTATCCCTCAGACTGATCCCAAGCATTCTTCGCTCTATTGCTCGTTGCGTCGTTCTAAGTCTATTTACGCTTCTTTCTGTTAATGTGGCGGTTTCTAGACCGTAAGTTGAGACTGGCAGTATGCAAGCTTCGTATACATTACCTTTCGGGCTTAAATATATATTGGAGCTTTCCAAAAGCCGACCAGGTCAGAGCTACTCTTCTGCCAATCTCCGCCGTTTGATTTTCCTTTCCAAGCTTTACTGCGTGTCCAAGGTATATGTACTGATCTACGTTTTCTATTATTTGGTCTTGAATTTCCAAATGTTCTCCTATTGGACTCATTATTTTAGTTTTGCTGATATTCATTTCTAGTCACACTGTTGATGACATGTGCTTTAGATCTTCTAGCATTGTTCTAAGTTCATTTATGTCGCAACTAATAAGAATAATGTCATCAGCAAAGCGTAGATGATTTAAATAAGAGCCGTCGATTTTAATTCCTTTATTTTCCCACTGTATTTTCTTAAATATGTTCTCTAGGGCCAGTGTAAACAATTTTTTCTACGACTGCCCTGAAAATAGACAAAAACACACTAACAACTGCCCTTGAAAACTGGACATTTCACACGCTTATTCGGGTATTTAGATTAAAGGGCTTCGTCACCGTTTTAGAGCTTCGCCCTCAGAGGTCCCAATCCCAGATATCTAAAAAAGGGGGCCCAATTTTAGGGCTTCACCCCACAGGAGCCCCTTTTTGCAAAACTGTAGAAAATGGGACTCTCATACCAGGGACCCCCTTTTAAGGCTTGAGGCCCAATTTTAGGGCTTCGCCCCCGGGGGCGGCTCCGTTCGTAAATTTGTAAAAAATGGGACTGCCGTACCATAGGCCCCTTTCTAGGGTTTTGCCCCCTGGGGCCCCATTTTAGGACTTTGTCCCAGGGGGAGCCCCTTTTCCAAATGTGTCAAATCCAAGGCTGTGTCAAAGCTCCCATACCGGGGGCCCCATTAAAAAGTTTCGCCCACCGAGGACCTCATTTTAAAATTTGTGGAAAATGGGCCCCGTATCAGGGTCCCCATTTCAGGGCTTTGGGCCTCAAGGAGCCCCCATTTTGGGCTTCACCCCCGGATGCTCCCTTTTCCGAATATGTAAAAAATGGGTCCCCCGAGGGAAGGCAAAGCCATAAGTGGAGACCGCCGGTGAATGACGCCTTTTTCCAAAGATATTGAAAGAATAACTCCAAAAATTAAGGGCGAAACCCTAGAAGGACGCCCCGGGTAGGGCGTTATCCCAGCCCTGGCATCTCAATACCTACTCATCAACTAGTTGACACAAATTGCTGTAGAAGTGTTTGTATGGTAAACTATATATTTTAATTTAAAGACAAGATGCTTGATATATTATATTATAATAAATATTATATAATATCAATATTATTTGCAGTCGTAGAAAAAGTATAGTATGCAACGCGTGTGAAAATCACGTTTCGCACTCGTGTGATTTATGTCACTCGCCTACAGCTCGTGCCATCAAACTTCACGCTCGTGTGAAAAGTGTTATTTTCAACCCTTGTTGCACAATATACTATTGGGGAGGTCATGTCTCCTTGGCGTACACCTCGACCTACTGGAATTTTATTCGTCTTAGTATCCTGATCTATTTGGACACAGAAGGTAGCATTTTCGTATATGTTTTTTATAAGCTGGGAGTACCTGGAGTCTATTCTGGCATCATCCATTGATGAGAGGAAGGCCCATGTTTCAATAGAGTCGAAGGCCTTTCTATAGTCTACAAAGGCTAGGTGAAGTTGAATGTTATATTCATTTGCTTTTTCAATGAGTAATTTTAGTGTTTGGAGGTGATCCAAAGTACTGTAACCTTTTCTTAAACCAGTTTGCTCTACCGGTTGGTATTGGTCAAGCTTTGATGTTAGTCTGTTTATTACGATTCTCATTAATAATTTATATAAGTGAGAGAGTAGACTTATCGGGCGATAATTCTCTATGTCTGTGTTATCCCCCTTTTTAAATATTAGAATGACCTCCGCGTTATGCCAGTCTTTTGATATTTTACCTTCATCCAGGCATTTGTTGAATAGTAATTTTAGGGCGTGTATTAATGTTGGTCCTCCATTTTCCAGCATTTCGCATTTATATTATCCTCGCCAGGTGCCTTACGATTTTTTATTTGTTTAAGTGCTGCATATATTTCGGTGGTTGTAATTTCTGGTATTTCTTCCGAACCTACGTTCATAATTTTTGGTTTTTGTCGGCTAAAATCCGCCATCGCTGTTGTGGAAGTGTATAGCTCGCGGTAGAAGTTTTCCACAATTGTAATAATCCCTGTTTTATCCGTTATTAAAATTCCCTGCTGGTTTTTCATCTTATTTATTTTTTGTTTGCCTGTGCTTAGCTTCCTACGTAGCACTTTCATATTGCTGTTGTCTTCTATGGCTTAGCGTACAATTTTTGTATTGTATTCTCTGATGTCTTTTCTAATCTCCTTTCTGACTTTTTTGTTTAATTCTCCATATGTATCTGAATCTTTATTGGTTTTGCGTCTTTTTTCCATTAAGCTGATTGTGTTGGGGCTTAATTTACTTTTATGTTTTCGTTCTTTATTAGTGCAAAGTTTTTTGGTAACTGTTTGGATGTCGCTTTTTATTTTGTTCGAGAGGTTGTCTATGTCCCTTTCGACTAATTTTTCAATAGGTTTTAATTTTTTCTTCAATTCATGTTGGTATTCTTCTCTTCTGTTCTCGATTTCTTCTGTAGTGGGGAATTTTTCTTTATGAAATAGTTTCTTCCTTTCGACCTTTGTGTTAATTCTAAAGGCTGCTCTGACCAACCGGTGGTCACTCCCAGCGTCGAATTTGTTCAATACTGTCACATCCCTGTATATTTTCCTGTTGTTGGAAAATTAAAATCTATTTCATTTTTAACTGTTTTGCCGGGGCTGATCCAAGTCCACTTTCGTTGGGGAGGTTTTTTGAAGAAGGTGTTCAGGCAGTACAAACTTTCTTCGCATAAGAATTCGTATAACATTTCACCCCTATTGTTTCTCTCGCCTAGACCGAAAGGTCCTGTTCATTGTCGTTTGCTGTCCTTTGTCCAATCCTGGCGTTAAAGTCTTCAGTGATAACAACATAATGAGCATTTTCTTGTTTACGTGCTGTTATGATGTCTTCATATAATTTTTAATCAGCAATTATTGGTGATTAAATACGTTAATATTGCAAACATGATATGCTGGGACCTAATCCCGGCCTTTGCCAAAGATTCTCTTATCATTTTCCGTTAGCAGTAAAGCAAATGGTTTTCTGTGACTGAAACCGATATAAGTTAAAGTATATACATTATTACCAAACAGCTTAAAAATTAAAGAAGCGAATGTAGATGTTATTTCCCGAAACCGTTTTAAAATGCATAACATCGAGTGTTATTGTTTGCAAGTGAATAAAACTTTTAAGGCAAAGTTCGCAGTTTGACCGTTTTCCGCCGGGACTTGGCAGACTCACAAAAGAAACATTTAAACCGAAAATGTATTTACTTTATTTTCTTTCAAACATTATTTTTTATGCTTGAGACATTTTATGTTGCATTTCGGACTTGAACGTCTCATAAATTATTTTTATTGTGCTTTATAAATACATACGAGAGAATTACCAATTGATTCAGAAGATGATTTTTATAAATCTGATTGTTGATAGAATATAATAAAAATATACAATAGTATATTGTATTATTAGGCGAGGCCTTGACAGATTAACCACAAAAAGTTACTGCTACTCAGAATGATACACTCTATTTTGCTTCAAGGATAAAATATTGGATTAAACTTAAAAATACTTAGTTCTTTATACTTCCTGAGCAGCTGCAAACGTTTTTGCTGCCAGCAGCAGTGAACTTGACAGACTTGTCATATATAACATGGCAGAGACGCCCAATCAGAATGAATTTTTAGTTATGTTATGAGTTACATATTTGATTTTTTTATTGCTTCGATTGATTATTATATGCGTATTTTGCTAACTGTTTTTTTTTTATAAGAATTGTCTTAAATATATAGCAATTGTACCCATAAATATATTGATCAAACCTATTGAGGATGTATAACCATAAATAAACATTCTTGTGCATAATCTCTACGTATGAATGAGACTGATCATAATTCAGATTTTGAAACCGTATCAAAAATGTCATATTCAGGAATATTATTATATAAGGAAAAGGCAAAAATAAAACTTTACATTCTTTGCCTATATAATTATTCACTAAATGCAAACTAAATTTCGGCGTTTCAGACTCGATTCTCTTTATTTGCCGTTCTTTATTTATATATTTAAGCTGATTTAATTTCACTTTAAGTTTGTTTTTATAATCAAAATTGACTATTTTAATTAAGTTTTGAATATATTATCTTGGATTTCACAGGTGTTTCTTTTTTAACGCAGTGCAATCACAATTTTAGTAGTTAAAGCCTCCTAATGGGATCAGGAAGTGTGAACGGAACATGATCATGTTTTGGTAGTTTAGTGACTGATTGTTTAACGTTAATAATTTTCATTCGCTATACGATTTTCTTCTATATAACCGGTGATTATTGGTAATCATATATCGCCTATTTGACTTGTCGCACAACAGATCTATTATTTTGCGCGCTGCCTTTGGTTTGCTTTTTGGGTTTTAAATAGTTTACTTCTCTGTTAGTTGACGTGACATATACGTTATTTTGCATAATTAATATTCAAATTCATTTATTACGTTAAATACACAACGTGCTTACAGTCGTCAAAAGGCAATGCATATGACCACATCAGACTACAAATAAGAATAACACAATAACATTCACTCAACATGTTAACAAATACATTAATAAAGGGATAACGAATACAAACGCATTAAAATTCCAATAAAATGTCAAAGTTAAAACAGAAATACACACATTAAAATAACTATTAAAATTTATAGTTGAAAAATTCCTCTACGCAGTAAAATGCATTTCTAATTAAAAAAGTTTTTACTTCTTTTTTAAAGTTCTTATGAGGCAAGTTTTGCATAGGTCGTGGCAGCTTGTTAAAAAGCTTCACAGCCATATATTCAGGCCTATTTTGACACTTCCCCAACCTGCAATATGCTGGAACCAGATCACGCCCTTGCCTGGTGTTGTAATTATGGAGGTCTCCATGGGTCAGCAGTTTACCCCGATGTTTAATTAAAATTAAGTTCTCCAGAATGTAAGCAGATGGGAAAGTCAATGTAGTCAGACTCTGGAAAGCACCCCTACAGTCATCTCTCTACCCAAGACCAGCCAAAATCCTCAATGCTCTACGCTGCAGTCCGAAGACCCTGCAAGAGTGGGCCGAGTTTCCTCGTGCAATCATGCCATAGGACATCACACTATGGAACAGTGCATGATACGCTGTCCTGATGGTCTCATTCGATACACATCCATATAAGTTACGCAGGATAAATACGCTTTCAAGCTTTCCGCATGTACTCTCCACATGCACATCCTATTTCAGTGTTGAATCCAAATATCCACTAACCCAACTAACCCAAACTAACCCAAACTAATCCAAATAGACTCCCAGGACTTTAGCATTATTTTCAGTGTTGTTGTTACTGTTAGTTTGTCTTAATGTAAACATGACGTATGTTTTATTTTGGTTTAGTAAGAGTATAGTATACCGAAACCATTGTTCCACTTCAAACTGTGCCACCCACAACCTCCTCTCCGCTATTTGCTCCGAGTCCTCTGTAAAATAGAGTGTATAGTGTCATCAGCAAACAGCACTGATTTTGCCAGTTATTGACTCCGTGGCAAGTTATTAATAAAGATTAACAATAGTACTGGGCCTACTATAGATCCTTGCGGGACACCAAGCTTGTTGGGGCTGACGACACCTTACCCAGCCGATCAATCTGAGATCGGTCTTTAAGATAAGAATGTATCAAGGTAACACTTGTTTCGCTAAGCTTATAGTACTTTAATTTGCGGAGATTTGTGCTTATGCCCCCACTTCCACCTCAACCCAGGAAGAAGTGTCACAGTTCTACGAGGATCTAGCAACAGCAAAGGACACAGAAAACACCACATTCTCCATTATACTCGGCGACTTTAATGCCAAAATAGGAGAAAAGTCCCCCACGGACTCCCCCTTTATTGGGAATTTTGAACTCGGAACACGAAACAAAGGAGGACAAACGATGATAAACTTCCTCAACAAAGAACGTGTCTACTGCATGAACACCTTTTACAAGAAAAAAAAACAGAGAGAAAGTGGACCCGGAGACGCCCCGACGGCAGGATCAAAAACGAAATAGATTACATCCTCACATCGAACAACCGAATGTGCTTAGATGTATCGGTCATAAATCACTTCAATACAGGCAGTGACCATAGGCTGATCAGGGCCAAAATACATATCAACACCCAACTGGAGAGAAAACGTCTAAGAGAAAGGAAGAGCCGTCCCGCCATAAGTGAGCTAAGAGAAAAGAAGAGGAATACAACCGATATATCGACAAGAAGCTATAACTGACAGAAGCATTGCGAGAAATGGAACTAGATGAGCTCTCAACCGAAATTACTAACAGCTTTCGAACAGCAATAAAGAAAGTGAGTGCACTTCAAAAACAGGAGAATCCAAAATTTAGCCCTGAAGCAAAAACCTTATAGATGAACGAAGAAGCGCTGACAAAAACGCACCCACATACAATGATCTCAACAAAAAAGTGAAAACGGCTATCAGAAAGGATCAGAGAACACGAAACACAAGATTGATCGAGGATACCATCAGAAGAAACACGAACATGAGAGTGCTTCGTTCTATGCGATCTAGGGGCAAGCTGATTCTTCACCAAATGAAAAATGACCAGGGATAAATTGTCAGTGAAAGAGATAAGATCGCTGAAACTGTTGAGAACTTTTATCGAAATCTCTACAAACAATCAGTGGCAGCCCCGTAAGACGAAACACGAAAATCAATCTTGAACGTGGGATCAGAAGAATTAGAGCCCATAGATAATAACGGCAGCTCTAAAACAGCTCAAAAATTGTAAGGCTCCATGAGAAGATCAGATCACGAACGAAATGATAAAAATTGGAGGGGAGACACTTAAAGAAGCCTTTTTAATTCTTAATTCTACTGAATAAATGCCTCGATGAAGAAATGATTCCAGATTCCTGGAAAAATGCAGAGGTCATTCTCCTCATCAAAAAAGGTGGCAATACATCATCATCATCACACAGCTATATGTTCGTTCACTGCTGGACATACGCCTCCCGTAAAGATTTCCATCTCCCTCTATCCTGTACTGCATTTAACCAGTTGGTTTGGATGCGCTTCAGATCATCTGACCAACGAGTGGGCGGTCTGCCTCTGCTGCGGAAAGCGTGGTCTCGCGGTCTCCATTCAGCTATTTTTCTAGTCCATCTGCCGTCGTTTATTCTGGCTAGGTGACCCGTCCAGTTCCATTTTAGAGTCGATATTCTTGTGATGGCATCTGTTACTCCACTTCTCCTTCTCACCTCTGTGTATGGAACTCTATCTCTCAGGGATAAGCCTAACATTATTCTTTCCATGCTTCTTTGCGCTACTCTTATTTTGTTCGCGGTGTTCTTTGTTAGAGTCAGTGTTTCGGCTCCGTAAGTTAGTACTGGTCAAATACATTGGTCGAAGACTTTCTTCTTAAGACACATGGGAATATCAGATTTTAAGATGTAGCTCAATCTTCCAAAGGCTGCCCATGTAAGACTTATTCTTCAGCCAATTTCGCAGGTTTGATTATCCCTTTCCAACCGAATCTCGTGGCCTAAGTATTTGTAGGAGTATACTTGCTCCATGTTTAAGTTGTTCACTGTTAGGTTGTCACTGGCAACTAGATTTGTCATGAACTTTGTTTTGCCTATATCTGGATGCTAGGTTCAGCTCGCTCATCATTTCTTGCGCTTCTTTGAGATCATTTGTAATTAATATCAGATCATCGGCGAAGCGAAAAGTTTTTCACCATTAATGTTGATGCCGAGGTTCTCGATGTTTGTGCGTTTGAACATGTACTCTGAAAGGTTGGTAAATAATTTGCGGGAAATGACATCCCCTTGTCGCACACCTCTCTCTAGTTGGAAGCTAGGAGTATCTTCATGAGGTCTAATGGCAGCATTTGCCTTCTTGTATAAGTGCTTAATGATGTCGATGTAGCGATGGTCGATTCTGCAATCAGCGAGGGCACTAAGCATATTATGGTGGTCTATTGTGTCAAAAGCTTTTTCAAAGTCTACAAAAATGAGAACTAACGGTTTATTATACTGTATGCATTTATTAATGAGGATTTTAATTGTATGAAGATGATCATTTGTGCCATAGCCATTACGAAATCCTGCCTGCTCAATAGGTTGGTAAATATCGAGTTTAGCTGTCAGCCTTTTGGTGATTATTCTCATAAACAGCTTATATATCTGCGATAGCAGGCTAATTGGTCTGTAGTTTTCTATTTGGGCTATATCTCCTTTCTTGTGTAAAAGTATTATGATGGACTTATTCCATTGATCAGGTGTTATGGAGTTTCTTAAACAAGTGTTGTATAGCTTACATAGTATTTTTAGAAGTGCTGATCCTCCTAGTTTTATATTTTCGGTGCTAATTTCGTCATCTCCTGGTGATTTATTGTTTTTCATGTCTTTTAAGCAGTTGTTTACTTCGTCTTGAGTGATTTCTGGGATGTCTTCTGATCCCTGGTTTTGTATCACGGGAATGCCTACGCCAATTTCTGTTGTTGTAGTTTTCTTATAGAGTTCCGCATAGAAGCTTCTCACGATTAGCAGGATGTCTCGCTTATTTGTGGTGGTTTGTCCATTCTTGTTGTCAATTATCTTACTTAATTGTTTCTTACCCTCAGACAATTTTTTCCTAAGCACTTTCATTCCCCTGTTTTCCTCTATCACCCTAGTTATTTCCTCTGTTTTGTGTAGCCTTACATCTCTTCGGATAGCCTTTGATATTTCTTTGTTGATTTCTCTTAGCTGAGTGGCATTGTTTTGATGTTTGTCTGTTAGATATTTCTTCTTTTTTCCGTCAACTTCTTAGTACTATCACTCAACCTCTCCTCCTTTCCAACTCCAAGCGATTGCTTGTAGTTGTTTTCCGCTTCTTTCATTCCTGTTATTATTTGTTTGTTTGTCTCCTCAGTGTCTATATCCTCTTCATTTGTCAGCATTGGTGATAGACGAGAATTAAGTTGTGCGTATTGGTCTGCGCTTTGTGTTGTTAATGATTTTCTAGAAGCTGTTTTTCTTATTAGTTTTGACGTCTCCTTTCTTGTATTTATGACTATTTTTGCTCTGACGGCTCTGTGGTCACTTCCGATAGAAAATTTGTTAAGAACAGTTACGTCTTGCACTATGTTTTTCATGTTTGAAATTATCAGATCGATTTGGTTTTTTGTAACTCCGTCTGGGCTAGCCCAAGTCCATTTTCTCTGGGGGGCCTTTTTGAAAAAGCTGTTCATGGCATAAAAGTTGTTTTGTTGTAGGAAGTCAAGCAATACTTGTCCTCTATCATTTCTTGTCCCAAACCCATGACTTCCCAGTGATGTTTCACTGTCGTCTTGGCCTAATTTGGCGTTAAAATCTCCCATAATCAAAGTGTAATGGGAAGGTGTCTGTCGTAAAGCTGTGTTGATGTCGTCGTAGAAGCTTTCAATATCTTCGTCCTTTTGCGTCGAGGTGGGGACATAGGTTTGTATAATTTTCAATAGATACCTACTGTTTAATCTAAGTGTAAGGTATGCTACTCTGGGACTTACGCTTGGTTTATATTGTCTGTACCCACATAATATAGTAGGTGACCTAATTGAAGTATCAGTTCTTTCTCTTCTTTTCGTTTATGCTCACTGATTCCTAGTATGTCCCACTTTAAGAACTTTAGCTCTTCCTCCAATTCCTGAAGTTTATATGTTGTCGATAGGGTTCTAACATTGTAAGTGATAATTTGCAGCGTTCGTTTCCTGTGGTAGTCCGATCCACTCCGGGGATTCTTAGCACCCTCCACCCGTGCTCTTGTCCTATCGCTACCTTGATTGGGGAGACACGGGTCGCCGGAGACTGAGGGCCTTGTATCTTCTGTACTCATATCGTATCATAAACGGGGTTTTTGGCCGTTTACCCTAACACGCTGGCCATTGCGGGTTGCTAAGGGGTCCATGGAGAGTTGCATTTCCTCAGCTCCCGTTCTAGCGGTTATTCCGCCGTGACTCGGACGCCAGAGCCTTGTCGGCTGTCTAGCAGGGTGCGCCGGGTGCCAAGAGTTTGGCACCAGCTCGAGCAGGTGAGGTTGGCAGTTGAGGTTGACTTTGGACCTTCTTAGTCATCACCCCCTTACACCCCACATCATCATCATCATCATCATCAGCATTTAAAGATCCTTTACACTAATAATGCACTATGTAAAAATCGACCTCTCCTATTGGTCGATCCATCTCGTATTACGATATGTCTGCGGGTTGCAATAGATTTCTGTCAAGAGCTCTCGTGGTGTAGAGGTTTATACAGCTGGGTCTCACCTGGACGGCCGAGGTTCGAACCCCGTTGCTATTTTTTATTATTTTTTTAAGATTATGTTTCTAAACAGTTTTTTTCTTGATTTTGGGTATGTCTTGGGTAAGTTTGGGTTAGCACCTGGTTTGTTTCCTTTTCTTGAGCCCCTGTAGCGAGCGAAGCGAGCGGAGGGCCATGCGGATCGACCAATAGGAAAGGCCGATTTTTATATAGTGCACTATTTGTGTAAAGGATCTTATAATGCTCATCATCACACGACATGAAAAAGTACAGACCCATCAGCCTGCTGTCTATCTTCGACAAGCTGTTAACAAAAATCATAACAAATTGCCTGAGCCAGAAGTTCGACTTTTATTGAACAGGCAGGATTCAGAAAGGGTTTCAGCACAACCGATCATATTCAAACAGTACGCACACTGATAGAGAAATGGACGCTTCACATGGCCTTTGTAGACTACCAGAAAGCGTTCGACTCAATCGAGACCTGGGCAGTGAGATGAGAGCGATGAACAATGCCCGTATTGACTCCAGATATACAAACCTGGTCCGCTACATTTACGAGAACGCGTCCCTGCATGTAAAAATTTAAATGACTGGATAACTGGAAGGGTTTTCGTGAGGCGGGGACTCAGGCAGTGGGACACAATTTCACCGAAAGTGTTCACCTTGGCTTTAGAGGACGTGTTCAAGTGCCTATCCTGAAAGCAGAACGGCTTCAACATAGACGGAAAACGTCTCAATCACCTCCTTTTTGCAGATGATATTGTCTTGTTCAGCAATGAGCCAAACGAATTATCAACAATGATCCAACAACTCAAGGACGCCTCCCAAGCTGTTGGCCTCAGAATGAACCTTCAAAAGACCAAAATCATGTATCCACATGACATTATAGTCACCATTGAGAATCACAATCTGTGGGTAGTCAATCAGTATTACCATCTGGGACATAACATCCAACTTGGGAGAGAAAATCAAACACCAGAGATCACCTGACGAATCGGCTTCGCCTGAATGGCATTCTGGAACCTCAGCTACATCTTTCGTCAACAGACCATTCCTACAAATCTAAAAAGAAAAGTCTATGATACATGCGTGCTGCTAGTGGCGACATATGGATTCGAAATAATGACACTCACAGCAAACAGTGCAAACCGCCTCCGGGTTTGCCAAAGGGTGATGGAGAGAGCAATACTAGGAGTGAGCCTGAGAAATAGGATACGTAACGAAGACATCAGGAGAAGAACAGGAGTTTGCGACATCATTGAAAAAGTAGCGAGGTTGAAGTGGAGTTGGGCAGGCCACGCAGCCAGAAACACCTCGAAATGAACGAAAACCCTGATGCAATGAAGACCAAGAGAGTCAAAGAGAAGTGTCGGACGCCCACATGCGAGATGGAGGGACGACATCCAACGACATGCGGAAAAGAATTGGGTCCAGACCGCCCATCAAAGATCGACATGGAAATGATTGGAAGAGGCCCTATGTTCAGGAGTAGACATCAAAAGGCTGAGGAAGAAGAAGAAGAAGAGTAGTTTTTGAAACGTAGAGTATCAATTTCCGAACGTCAGGCGGGACAGGAACAGCCAACTATAGTTTACTACATTGGCAACTTTTAATTCAGAATCATTTTCCTTACATCCCTCTATTGCAGCCGGTCTTATTTTTTGCTCAATTTTTGTCTTTCGGGTTTTGTGTCTGATGATTTTTCAACCTTCATCATCGTTAGTGTTTTCCATACGTTTCTTGCTCTCTGTTTCTGTTTATATGTCAAAACAGTAAATAAATGTGTGATAATGTACACGTTGTGCAGGGCAAAACACCAACTTTTACTCCCTCTAAATGATCAAGTTTGGTCTTCTTCCCAGACGCATCGACGATGCCGAAACGCCATCGCGCATCGATCCGTATCTCTCGAATCTGCGCTTTTTTTCAGTATCATTACCGGGTGTAAGATCAGCACTCTCACTGATCTGGCTGAGGGTAGTTTCTGGCTCTCTTATGGGCTGATTATTTTTGCTTTTGTTATTTCCTGTTTCGGGCATTTCAGGGTCGCTCTTGTTGACATCAGAAATTTTGGTTATGTTTGCCGATCTTCGTTCCCCATTTAATGGGCATTTACGGAGAATACGGCTTACGGTATCGATATTTCTTTGGGTGTTATCGATATTTTCACGGTCGTCATTTTTAGCGTTGGTGACACTGTTTTGGGTTTGCGTTTGCGTGTTTAATTGAACGCCGATGTCCCCGACAATGGTGGAAGGGACGACGAGTGGGGGATTTGGGGAAACGGGGAAGAAAACTTTTCTCACTTTACACATTTCACTGTTTCTTTCAATTGTTTCACGCAAATAGAATTTGCGGAGCTTATATTACGTACGACAATATCGTCCGCCATGATAAACAACGATCTTTCTCCTCACTTTAATTGAGTAATTACGTAAACTTATTTTTTTCGTAACTTTATCTCCTGATAAGAAGTTTAATTTTGCTGCACGTCAGCGGCAGGCTAATTTAATTATTTTTATTTAGAGTCTTCAATAAGTATCGTACCGCAGGTATTACTTCATGCCAAGAAGAAAATTTAGTCGCTACTGTCATATATTTTAGAAGTAGCATCGAGCCCCGTGAGTACCATGACTTGAAGTAATTTTTTTCAACAGTTGTAACAAGCACACAATTTTCTTTACCAATCTGTTAATACTAGTCTTCCGAATGGGAAGTAATTAGTAAGCATAAATCAATTGAATTAATTTGGCCTAATGATTTTAATGTTTTGATTGTTTTTCTCTGACCTGAAACGAGTCCCAAATAACAACATGGGGATTTTCTAATTTCTGCCCTCTACAAGTTGGTGGCCGTTTCAAATAAATTTAACCTCCCCCCTCAATTTTAAAGGGCTGTGTACCCTTAAGCGATAAAAGTTTTGAAAATGTATGTTTAGTTGGACCCTTTATATAGATTTTATAAACACCAACTATTTATGAATTCACAAGCAAATCCTATTAAATAACTTTAATGGCGGGCTTTCAGCTGCAACGATCCTACTTTGCGAGGAAGAATTTTAATTCATGTGCGATATTAAACGGTTAACTGCCGAGCCGTGGATTATACGGCCCATCTTGCTGCGGGCCAGTCAGTAGGTAAGCATGCTAAAATGTTTGCTATGCTCATATTGCGGAAGGGATTTCCACTAAAGCTGGATATTTGTCAAGAAAAATATATGAGTGTGTTAGTATATTGCTGCTCTAGTCGCTATATTGTAACAATATTTTTTTAGGAGGAAGTATATACATTGGTATATGGTGAAACTTCTATGCTTCATTTTCACTTCCGAGCTTTAGTATATGATTTTTTCGCATGGCATAGTTAGCACTTCCAAAATTCTTAGTACGTGCAAAACAACTATATAAAATCCGCTTCTTGTTTTGCCTATGGAGGTAGAGCGACCAAGGTATGCTACCTGCCGACGAAGGTGGAAATCGAGTCATTGATTGTAGTGGCAGATTTTGTTGGTAAAACTAAAACCAGAAAGACGGTTTTAGTTTGGGCTATTTGCCACTTCCAAAATTGTAGTTCTTTTGGTCATTCGTTCGTATATACTGGATCAGTAAAAAATCGTCTAGTTTTCTACAAAACGACCTTCCTACAGGGCTGTAACCGGACTTGCTGAATTAGAAAATGTTTGCTGCAACCCAAACTAGGAGTTTATCAATTGCAAATAGAACACCCATATTTGTTTTATGCATTCGATCACCTGAAGTATGATCCCCTAAATTTAAATTTATATTTAAATTAATTTTAAATATCCCGTTGAAATTCAGTTGGCACCACTGACCTTGTCAAAAAATTAGATAGAAGTAATATATTACTAATTTTCCATAATGGCCTTTGTACCAAGAGAGAAGGAGAATACAAGTTTACTTTTTCCGTTGATATAGAGGACAAATAAAGTCTGTAATTAAAAATACTCCTTATCGCGAGAAGCCCTTTAAAACATTTACCGTATGTTGAACTGCCAAATCCGGCAAGTTAAAAAGAAGGAGATTTCAGGGCAGCCGAAAGCTGCTACAGCTGACGAGAATCCATTAAATATTTATCTCCAACTGCAAGAAATTCCAAGGATAAGTATCACACAATTAGCTATTAATTCAGGTACCTACAAATCAGAGAAATATTTTTAATCGAGGAAAATTCAAAAGATGCCAAAAAAACTATTTGCAGAATTGTGAGAGGACGACCGAATACAGTTCACCAAGTCTAAGAAGAAGACCATACTTAGAAACTCAAATTTGTGATATAACGTTTTATTTAGCGACCTAACTCAATAGACAGATGAGCTCTTATCGCTGCGTATTCTGGATTAGGAATGAGCCTCAGTGAATGTCAGAACTACACACCTCATAATCGAAAAAGTTTATTTCTCTTTGAAAATTTGGATAAACATATCATTAGTCCATTTCTAGTCGATGATAATAATTTGGCGAAATCATAGTATATAGCTTTTCTAATTAAATACATAATAGCAAGAATAAGTAACATAAATGATAATATCGAATACCTTCGGTTGTAGCTCTAGGGGACACCTCCTCACTATTTCACGTTTAAATCTAGATAATTAATTACCAGAAAGATAGATTGGAGAACGTGGTATTCCGAAATGACTTGCCCGAGATCTCCAGATAGCATGCTCATGCAACGAGCGCTCCACCTGGTAAAGGGATATAGCACCAGGGAGAGGGCTCAGAGTCAATCTTGACAAAGCCGAATTAGTACTTTCTACGACGAAACGTGTGATGGGAGAAATTCTCCTGGCTATCAACTTGTTTGGTCAGCCTTTGAGTCATAAAGGATCAACCAAGCATCTCGTAGTCGTATGGGACTATAAGTTAATTGAAAGGAGCAAATAAGTAGCCGCGCGTACGAAGTCGAATAATATCATATGAGGTTGCAAAAAGAGCCTTTAGATACAGCTGACTATCCATCATTGCTGCAGTAAGCTCCATTATCACCTATATATTATCACCTATATATCACCATCGTTAGGTGAATCGGTATGCGAACGACTATGTTTAAGGCTCAGTTAGATAGAGTTCAGAAGCTATTGCAACACGTTTTTCCTATTAAAGTTAGCAAGCAAGTGAAGATTTTGATTAAAAACAAGCTTAACACCGGAGAGTCGTGCTTGCAATGCCCGGCTCCGGGAGTGGAGTCGTAGAGCGCCACCAGTTCTTCCCAACTAAACTGGAAAAGCTCCGCTGCTGTTGTACGGGGTTGTTAGGTATGCTTATCAAACAAAGAAGCTCAACCTCAACTTAACAAGAAAACACAATCTAAATTTACGGATCAATTTATTAGCTTCTAGGTTTTTTTTCAACAGCAACAATCCTACAGTGAAATTTCTGGCAATTTAAACGCAAAGGAATGTCAATGACTATTAAAGTAATTAATAACAGTGGTACAATATGAAGATTGTACGGAGACCAATTCTGTTGTTAACTTGGTACTGTATGCCTTATACCTAAACGCTCTAAACATTACCATCCGAAGTGATCACTTTGGTTTACCTAAGCTTATTACATATATGTATGCGTGCGCTGGTAGCTGCACCAATTATAAATGTAGCGATAATAATATGTATTGATAAATGACCACAATAATTATATCAATCGACCAGATAAACAAATGAATAAATGAAGAATAAAATTAATGAGAGCTATCTTAGAGCTTGGCGGTCAATTCTTGATTTATATTAAAAGAATAAGAGCGATTATATCAATAGGTCAGAAAAATAATTTAATAAATAAACTGAAGCTGTACGATACCCCTTAGATCCGGTCGTCGAGCTCAGCAGTGGAGGTAGGATGTACCACTGGTGAAGGCGCCGGGGCACCTATAGCCAAGTCCAAGTACTGCTACTCGATGGCCCCGAGGGCAAAACTAGCAGAGAACTTGTAGCCCGGTGATAAAATTGCCCCGGAGATAAAATCTGTAGCCCGATGATAGAATCGGCTGTGATGTAGCCCGGAGATACAACCCTGTAATAACCCAATACGCATTAGACAAAGCCCCCTTACTTCAATGAAAAAACTACAGCCCCTCTTGCATAAATATATTTTTTTTATAAAACAAATCCCCCCAAAAGATATCAATGGATTTGCAAATAAAATAAATAGAGAAGGTACAAACAACTTGAATATAAAAAAGACAGGCATTAATCACCCCTAAAAGAAAATATAAACTTCCCCATATGATCAAAACTAAAGTCACATTAAAATAAAAATTCAGATATGATAAAAGGGAATAGATAAGATAACTCATGGAATGCAATGCAAATGGTGGTCAATGTACAAAAAAAAGGTTAGCACAGATAATGCAATTAAATCGTTAAATTAGACAAAAAAACTGTATCAATAATTACCTCGCTTATGACGGAGGGTGGCTAGAGAGTCGACGGTCTCGGTTTTGTAAGATGAGCTCGGAAGCCTCTGGAAATAATGGAAAAGGGCCATTAGCATCATGGCATCCACGTGCTTTACAAGCAATAGAAAAAAAAATAATTCCAGAAAAAAGCTTAACTAGTGCAGTATTTAAATCCCGATAAATCGGTCGTGTCATAACATAAAAAACTCAACACAATATCCCCAAGAAGGGTAGTATTAGCACAATACAGGAAGTTGGTCCACTAAGACTGCACTGAAGTAAAAGGCTTCCCTTCTCACCGAAGGGTATTCCTAGAAGAACGAAATCATCGGTTTCAGTCAATTTGCCTTTTCCACTTCCACGGAATTAGAGAACTAACGTCAGAACAGAAGAAAAGGTAGGGCCGTGAAATGCTTCACAATTCGATTCGAGGAATAATTCTAAGACAATAAACGACTTAGTTCTCGTTTATTATGGTCGTAAAACGACGGCGGAAGCCACAATTAATGTGCTGAAATTAAATTGTTCAAGAAATACTAGAGAATAATCCCCAACAAAATGATAAACTTTTAAAAATCTAAATCGACAGCAGCAATTATGGGAAATAGCCCATTCCTACTACCAAGTGCCACCAACAGTACCAACCGAATATTGCGAACATTACAGCATGCCGCGTGAAAAGATAAATATAACTATCTCAAACCAGTCAGAGGTAACAAAAAGTTATCAGAAGTTATCAAAAGTTATGAAATATTCAAACTGAAAGTAAAATATGAATTTGACGGATCTAATGAGACTTTACAGTAGGCTTTATTAACCCAACTCTTAAAGATATAGAACGGTTTGCTGGCCGTTCTACGGTAATGTAATATAAATTAAGCAGTTATACTAAGTACGTAATATCCTATTTTAGTGATTTGATCAAACCTAAGCAATCTGTGGTTCGCTTATCAACTAAAATAAATAAGGCCACAACAGTGTTATAAAAGCTAATACAAATATATCGTTAACCTATATTTAGAATAAAATTAATTTATATTAATAAATGCGGCAACCATAAGCTTATTGACAGCAAATCGAATCAATACATTTAGAATTTATTAACCGAAGAGTATTGACCTCTTTTCAATAATTCTTATATAAGCGAAATTTAAAAATATTTTACACACGCCAAATCGGACTGTTACACTATCTTACCTGTGATCTGCAAGTGCTATGAGGAGGGCCCCACCAGGGTTCTTGAGAAACTGACTGGTTTGCCGCACCTCCATCAATTTCTGGAGCATGATGCCTTGAGGTTTGCATTCAGATTGAAAGGCCTCAGTCAACTAAGAGACAATAATAGCCCGAGGGGATATATCAAAATCTGGAGGAGGGCTGTTGGTGAATGTCCGGAACTCTTAATGAGGACAGGCAACATATTATCTACCATGAGGACATACAAGGAAGGCTCCAATACATATAGTGATACTTGAGCGGGGGTGCACGGAGGCAAACCGTAGGGATGATACTTGCTTTCGCCCTTGTGATTTATGCAACCGTGTTCCAGGCCGAGATGTAAGCGATCCTCAAATGCGAGTGTAAGAACCTATTAAGGACGGAAGGATATTTATATTTGCTCAGACCGCAGAGCTGCTTGGCCGGCTCTTGAGTCTGATAGAGCTAATTGAGTGCTGGTGTCTGAGCATAGAGCCGTTTTAGAGGATTTGGCTGATCATAGCTTCCAATGTCCCGGCAAATGGGGAGGCTGATCATTTGGTTAGACATGATTGCACAATGCTTCCAATGGACTGTAATAGATATATCCTGCTGTACGGCCGACGTTATCCTAAGGAACGCAATTAATGTGCGGACCACTCTTGTTACTTAAGTGAGGGCTTTCCTAGTTCTAAAGAGGGCAGCAAGGGACTTGTGGCAGGGCTTCTCATAGGACACTGCCGCATGAAAAGGCATTTGCACCTGCTGCGGATCATAGAAGACTTGGAATGCAGGTGGTGTACAAGGCACCGTCCAATCATCTTCTTGCCGACCGTCCAGCATCAACTAGGATAAGAGAAGGGCATTTCGAAAGCTACGTGCTGAATCCGAAGGGCATAAGAAACATCGGCCCAAGGAAGCTGTGTGCGTTCAATAGGAAGACCAGGGTACCGGGCTGTATTGTTATGTGAGTAGGTGCAGAATGGGCCTAGGCTGGTGATCTATGTGTAAGGGATCTCCCGCCCGCATTTCAAAAATTCAGTCATCCCCCAGATATAACTTCACTAGATTTCTTCAAGAGAGATAATTTAAAATGGTGTGTTTATGAGGACGACTTCCTTAACAATTATTTAAGGAAGCTATAATAATATACAAACGTAAAGAAACTTCCCACAAAAACTTTATTGTCGTCTTGGCTGAGGTTTAGTGAATATCAATGGGGCGCAGACACTTAATTAAATAAATTCCTGATCGATATTTTATGGTTTTTCTTTATCGCGGTTTGTTGGTATTATCGACTTACAATGCTATTCTTTTGCTTGTTCGAATTCGTTTAACTTTCGTATTATTTGTAAAATACGTGCTACTTTACGTGCTTATTTTATATTACATGAATGAATGGAATTTAGGAAGTCAAACGATCAACTGAAACAGATAATGGAGGTATTTAATTTAAAATAAAAAAAAACTCCTAGATTTCTGTGGATTTCTAAACTTGCCAAACCTGTAAAGATGATTTTAATATTTGACATGCTCAAAAATACTTCGGTTTTAATGAAAGTCGAGGTTATAAGGCGTTTGTACTTTTCAGGATATTCCCAATTAGCGATAATGTTAAAACTACAGGACAAATGATATTCCTATATCAAGGAACCTAATTATCTAACTTTCCCTATACCTACATTAAAATATTATTTATTTTTCTATTCAAAGACATAAATTCCATTCATCGTTAGGTGTTAAAGGCGCATCGCATCAATACACAAATATCTCGGTAGTGAACAGCAACACACTGTTATGTCCGTATATACCCGAAACATGGTCAAATTTGTGAAACGTAAAATGCGATAAGCTGCCGCACAGAAACTGATGAACTAAAATTATTTTCAGCGATGAAAACAAAAACTATTACAAAATTTAATTGCGGCATTTACTTCTCTTGTTTGGTCAGTAAAACCGTAATTAATATTTTACAACATAGTTTTTAAATTTATGAGGTCGTAAAATTACAAACTTTTAATGCTTTCGCTAATTTTTATTAACCTTTTAATTTTGTATTTCTAGAACTACTTCAATAAATTGTGTTGGAAGAAAAGTGGGATTTGATTTTATACCGCTCCGTAAAACGAGCTATTATTATGTTCTCTTCTGAAAGCATTTGCCATTTTGCCATATTATAGGTAATAGATTTCTGACGAGTGATGCTAAATTGAAGATAGATATGAAGATATAAGGATGATTAAGATCAGGTTTGAGACTTGGATTGGACAGTCCTATTTAAAATTTTGCATCGAAAATACTCAGGATATAATTGTCAACCAAATAGTGTTAGATATTTGAGATTGGCTAATGGGCTGAATTGGAATGCACACTCCTTGACACTATGATCTTCGACATTAGAAGATTTTAGAAGAATTTGTTTAATTGAAGACTCTGTTGCGAAAACTGGGGTAGCTTCACTTTTTGGGTGTTTGGATGTTATGGCGTTATCGGATATCACATATGTTGTAGCATAAGTTGATGTAAAAATCGAGTCAACTTCGAATAAAAATACGGTTATACACAAAAACTTTAAATCCCCTGTTAAAATACGGTGCAAGAAAAGGCTTTTAGCCATACAATTTTTGCACCGGCCTTAGTGTAGGAATTTGCCGCTTCGAAACAGCGCCGTGAAATAGGGCATGTATCGGACAAAAAGGGGGCAGCTTCTCATTTCTTAAAATAATTAATACTGATAAAACGAAAGTCATAAACTATTAAATAATGTAAAACATATGAATACAATTTTTCAAAATTACATAGCTTTTTGCCTTTCTTGAAAAAAATTTAAAAATAGAGCTGCCTCCTTTTCGCTCCAGATTTTTCAATTTTTTTTCTCGTTTATTATTACTTGTTTCATAATAATTGCATTATTTATGGAGTCGTAGGGCTAGTTTGGGTTACCAATTTTCAACTGACCACCTTGTCGATCAGTCGCAACCTCGGTTTGTAGATCTGGATCATATGACTCGGTCATATTTTTATCAACTTTTTAAAAATACATTGAAATAAAGAAATATTGATCCTTATTTCTTAATTTCAAAATTATAGAAAGATTTCAGCTGAGTATGAGTCAGAAAAAGCTTCTACGGCTTCTCTGCAATAACGTATAAATCAAGATTACACCAGGTTCATTTAAATCAATCATTAATTAACACGTTTCTTTTGAGAAGGGGAATTTTCTTCTATTAGTGAATACGAAAGAAGCTGTGCTTCTTGTCAAATTGCTCACTTCTTATTTGGCGCCTTATTCTTTTAACAAGAAATTGCCAGTTAAAGGTATGTACTGCAGATTTGTTAGTTACATTGTCCTTGGTTATATATTATATGTTTCAAATTTGAAATGCCTGAACGTTTCATATTGTTTGGGATGTTTCAACATCGATTTCTAGATTAAAAAATGAAGGTTGTTATTTTTTTTCAAAATAGGTTTTTTTAGAATTTGCTTGACAAGAATTTACGCCAAAAACTGCATTAGAATACAGTTTGGAACACTTCACCACTCAATATTTTACTACTGACAAACCAAAAAATCTACATCATCCGATCACTCGTACATTAAAGATGGGGAATATTAGCAAAACATACCAAAGATTCGCATCGATCCGATTGAAAATGCCGAATCAGTGATTTTTTTTTCAGTTTGAAAAATTTACTTCTAACGCCGCTCCAGCTAGCGCATAGCTATTTCCCATTAGTAGATTTATTTGCCTGAAATATCATTTACAATGATTTGCAGATGGGATAGTTGGCCAGAATAGGATAATTTGGACATTATTTAAGCGATAAGCAGCAGTTTATCCCGATTGCATGGGAGATTTTGAGGTAAAATTTTACGTTACGTTACAAAATTATGACAAATAAATTCAAAATATAGAACACAAAAATATAACTGTATTTCATAATATTAATCTCGCACTGTTGAAGTCTTCACTTCCATGATGTTGGCATAAGCACGAACATTTTTTTTTGCATAAAACGCAGCAAAATAAAATCTATTCTAATAATATGCATATTTCCGAAAGGATAATTCTATGATCTATAGCGTATAAGACACAAAAAGGAAAATGAATACCAGATTAGATTATATCTTTGAAACATGATATTCAGCCATTATTTGCTAAGGATACCTATTCAATTTAGCCCCTTTACTAACTCCATAAATATAAACATATGTACTGGTCCAAGCGTAATCGATATTATTGTATGTATATTATTAAAAACACAACCATATCACATTATGCCCATATTATTATGTAAACCTCCGCAATGCAATTTTTGCCTGTAATAGACTACGCTTTGTAGATACCAAAATTGAGGTATAATATTTCTGAAAGCAAATGCAGTAAATTAATAACAATTTGCTTATGAATCTAACTTACATTCAGAAGATTAATATTTGTATCCAAAAGGTTCGTCAAATTAACAGTTTCATATAGCTTTAATGTTGCTATGTTTAAAAGCTGCATTACTTGAGTGTTTATTTCTCATAACCACAAATCCTCATATTCTCTTGTTTAGGCTCTGGTGGTTACCTCTAAAAGCCCTAACTTACGACATTATTTCTGGTACGATGTTTCAGAGATTTAATACATAAGCATATATTCTTCTGCAAAAGTAATATTAATACAAAGAAATATAAAATAAGCTTACAAAATTATTATAATGCTAAGGTCTGCTTCTATCACAAACCCCATAGAGCAGAGCGCCAAAAAACCAGAACAAAATTAACTTGATCAATAAATAGAATAAATGTAATAAGAAGTTGCCTTTTTAAGATGATGATCCCCTAGCCTACGAAATGTAGATTATAGAAATAAATGCAAGGGTTCGCGTCATACTAAAGAAATTAGAAAACACCGCGGTGTAGCAGCAAGCATTATGAGTTATTTGCTTAAAAAAGCCAGATCAATTGCTCATAAGATAGTAATATCGAAAGGTTTATATGAAAACTTCTAAACACTAAAATTACTTGCTTCAAAGCAAGCATCCAAAACTTCCGACTAACTTATACTCAGGGAATGCACTAAACTAATGTGACTAAAGGTAGAGATTTATCCCTTTTAATAAACCGAAATTTAATAGCAGCAAGAAGGTAAGTTACAACGATAACTCGACTATCAGAATACTTGATGCCTACCGAAGTAGAACCGTGAAAACACTAAATTAAGGCTGGAATTTCTCACCGCGGCACAAATAACTTTGTTCAGCGGTTTGTAAAGGCTTGAATTTTCCGGGTGAAAGTCCCATTGTCTCCCGAGCTTGAAGTCACATGGGAATATTTATGGTTTCATAACAAAGTTGGATTAGAAGAGGGTTTAACTTGAGAAGTTATTAGTCAAAACTAATTTCAAGATATCTACGTTGAATTATAGAATCGAATCAATCATTCTCCAAATAATAATTACTGAATTTCAATCTCTGCTACGTCGTACCTGTTGCTCTCTGTAAGCCAGGTATATTCTTGATAGTTTCGATTGGATTTATAATTTTTATGAAATATTAAAGTAATATACATAGAAATGGTGTGATTCAGTAAAATTATGTACTTGTTTTTTAGTCCCATTGACTCCCGAGCTTGAAGTTGCATGGGAATATTTATGGTTTTATAACAAAGTTGGATTAGGAGTTTAACTTGAGAATATATTAGTCAAAATAAATTTCAAGACATTTACGATGAATAATAAAATCGAATCAATTATTCTCCAAATAATTATTACCGAATTTCAATCTCTTCTACGTACCTGTTGCTCTCTGTGAGCCACATATTTTCTTGATGATTTCGATTTGATACATATTTAAAGAAAAATAAAGTATTATATAAATGGTGTGTCATATTCAGTAAAATTATGTAACTGTTTTATACTTTGTACTACTAATAAAATTGATTAACTAATATCAAGACAGATATCCAGTAATATCAATAGAAACTAGGAAAATTATGTACCTATTATATACTTTGTACCAGCAATATGAATATTGAATCAGTAAATATTAAAATATATACGTTTGATGTAGACATGTTCTATATTGTTGTGCAGGATTCATGTTTACCTTACAAATATATGCCTATTCTCCACCTCTTCACAAAATAGAGCCGCTTGCTCTGGTTCCAGGATGTAAACAGCACAAGTGCTAGCTTAGTGATCCTAAGGAAGCTGAAAAACCTAAAGGAAACTGGAAAAACGGTCGACGTTTCGAGGATCAAATCTCCCCTGTTGTCAAGAACAAACAAATCTAAAAATGAAAATGGTTAGTAAAATGTAAACAACAATTGAAAGTTCTTGAAATTGGCAAGCTTTGAATTGACTTTGAAAAGGTAATAATAATGTCATATCATTTAATTACTGTTTATAATTACTGGTCTTTTGGGTTAATGTGATATTGAGGTGTTATTAGGTAAATAGTTGATTCGTTCTTGATGTGTTATGTATCAAAAATTTGGTGTTACGAGCTTCAGAAGAATTCAATGATTTTTGTTGAAAGGTTTAGTTAATTTTTAAGTGTCCCTTACCAACTTTAGTTTTAAGCAAAAGTAACCAGGTGCTATTAAAACTAACAGAAGTTGAAGCAACACATTCATCTTTATTTAATAAAATTAAAGCACTTTCTTTAATTTTACGTTTTTAGATGATGGTTCCTCTGCTAAAATACTTGAAGCGTTCCATTGTATTCTGTGATTGTTATCAAATACATGTTGACAAATATGTAATATGTGGAACTTTATTTTTAATATGTTTGGTGTTCTTTTATTCGTTTTGATAATGATCTACAGGTTTCACCTATATAAAATGTATTGCATTCACATGGTATCTTATAGATAACAGTTTTAGTAATTTCATTTTCATTGAGTGGTTTTGTTTTTGTTAGTTTGAATCTAAGGGTGTTTTCTGTTTTGAAAACAGTACTATTTTATTGATAGTTTCGCATGATTACTTGCATATTTAAAAGCAAAAGTAATTCAGGAACGGTGTGTCATATTTAATAAAATTGTGTACCTATTTTTACTTTACGCAAGCAGTAAAATTCACAAATAAGAAATGTTAAGTTATGTATGTTGAGCTAAAAAATCTTTTATTAACTATTGAGTTTCGATAGCTATGCCTCGAAGTCAGGTGTGTTATGGATAGTTTTGCATAGTTACTTGCACATTTGAAAAGTAAACTAAATTTATGAACCATGTGTCATATGCAGCAAAATTGTGTATCTATTTTATACCTTTCCCGAGCAACAAAACTGATGGATAATTGACGTCTAGATATATATGTTGAGGTATAGAATCAAATAACATACTACCTTTATAATAATTATCGAATTTCAGTAACTCTATCCCTAAATCTGATGTGTTTTTGGTAGTTTAACTCGAATACGTACATATGTAAAAGGATATAATACTTTAGGAACGGTGAGTCTTATTCAATAAAATTATGTGCCAATTATATAGAGTATAAAATGCACCAGCAATAAAATTAATAAATAAGAAATAACCTTGAGCTACAAAATCTTTTGTAATTAACTATTGGATTTCAATATCTATCGCTCTAAGTGTGGGATGTTTTAAACAATTTTGCAGTTATTTGCACATTTAAAAAGTAAACTTCATTTAGAAACGGTGTGTCATAATCAATAAAATGGTGCATTTATTTTATACTTCGCACCAGCAATAAAGCTAATGAATAATACATATGCAGATAAATATGTTGAGCTATAAAATTAAGTCCTGTCTCATTTTCATAATTTTTACTGAATTTTGATATCTCTAAATCTCATATGTTTTTGATAGTTTTGCTTGAATATTTAAATATTTAAAAAATAATAGCAATTTAGAAACAGTGACTAATATTTAGCAAAATTATGAACCTATTTTATATTTTGGACCCGCAATAAATTTAATAAATAAGAGATATTAAGTTATAAAACAAAATTGTACTAAATTTAAGTACTAACTATAAGTCGGGTGGATTTTTGATAGTTTCGCATGACTAATTGCATATTCAAAAAGTAAACGTATTTAACAAAATTGTGTACCTATTTTATACTTTCTCCAGCAATAAAATTATTAAATAATAAACAACAAATATCAAGATATATATATTTACGTTGAGCTACAAAATCAAATAACTATACTAACTATTGATTTTAATATCTGCACCTCTGAGTCTGGTGTATTTTTGATAGTGTCGTATTGTTACATTCTTATTTAAAAAGTAAAAGCAATTTAAGAACTATGTATCCTATTCAATAAAAATATGCGCGTACAATTACGTTGCATAAGCATGCAAAATAATGAGTAACAGAAAAATTTATATAGTTAAATAACGCTTTTGGTACAACGCGTTGTTTTATTTTCCTATTGCAGAAAAAAATATGTAAACGTTATCACTAGATTTAATGGTAATTAACTCATTTAAAAGTGTTAATTTCCTAAATGGTTTCATAATATGTTATAATCAGTTATTGAAATTGTTATTCATATTTCAGAAAAAATAATTTTGGAGTGATGTGAACACATTTTAAAGCTGAATAAATAGTGAAAATTCAGATGAATTTCAAAAACCATTTAGGCAATAAAAGCTGTTTCCCTTGTTACCTTACAAGCAAATAGGAAATGTGCGTGTTCATCAGATATTCATTTTAATGCTCTTTACTTAAAAGCAATCTGTAAATTTCTTATAATAACATATTGTTACATTATTTAAACGTTTGCTTCAGTATTTCACTGCTTGCATTAAACGCATTCATAAACACTCTGGAATTAAGCTACCATTTTCCCTTTTATCTCTGCCGATATAACTAGAAAATGTATCTCTTTTTCTCCTATTCTTTATATTTATGTAATGTTTCTAAATAACTAAGAGCTGAAATGCTGGAAATTATTCTGTTACTACTATCGGTTTCTATGTTCTGCGACAGGAAAATGAAAATTATGCAGAGTAATCGACTTTTGAATTTGTTATTTCATACTTATGTTATCGACTCAAGTTTGTGATAGATATGAGGGTTTGTTATAGGAGCCTATTTGAAAAATATTTACGAATATTCAGTTGCATATTTTGGTTAATACTTAATATCCTTTACGATTTCATATAATTGGAAATTTTAGTTCGGCATTTATTTATAAAAACTTCTTTAAAGTTACGTACGTTGAATTGTAAAAGCCTGGTAATTATTTTAGTTTAGTTTATGGAACTTGTGTCTTTTTAATAATTTTGTTGTGACGCTTAAGCCTAGTTTATATAGACACTGGATATAAATATTTAGCCTTGTCCTTCTAAAATAGCTCCAATTTGGCCCCTTTTAATAAATCGATGCTCAATTTGACTCGGCAATATCTTGGCCATAACAATGATGGATTATTATTTATATTCAGCCATTTGTCTGAACGGACATATTATATTTGACTGGGAGAGTAAACAAGAAGAAAAAGTTATAAGTCAATATTAACTGACATTGGAAGCATCAGTTTTACTTAAGGGATCATTTTTGTTGGCGAATAAAAATGTTGAAATGGCTGCTATAAATTACATCATTTACAGCTAAGTTATTACGTAATCTTCCACTGGATATGGTTCCCAAACTAGGCATAATTGACTGGATTAACGTGGTCAATGAACTACTATATAATTATTCTCATACGTACTATTAATTTTATGCCATGCTAAAGAAAAATATACCCAATAATTGATCATCGGCTAGTTGATGGAAGTTGTCGTTATTGCATTCATCTCAATTTTCCGTGGAGTAAAAATTATATTGAAACATTACAAGCGTATGCTAAATTGTCATGTACTATCTTGTTTAACTATTTTGGCTTTTAAATTTAATTTCGATTTTTACTGATCTTCTAAGTTGCGCTTATGCTTTTCCTTATAATCAGAAATACGATAAGAAAATAGGAACATTGTCATATTAATATATCACAAAGAAACCAACATTTTAATCAAAGCCGGTTGTTTTGTCAATCCCTCTTCACATTAAGCTCTTAACGTTCATTTTGCGTAAGAAAAACCACATTTCACGAACAGGACTTTGTGGGGAGCATCATTTTAAGGACGGATTTAATAAAGCATTTTGTAAAGAGGACAAAAGGACAGGTATTGCCGTGTTACAGAAATGCTGTTGAAATTTCAATTATCAGTTGTATATTACCCATGACTTACTCAATAGAGCTTCACATCCATAAATATTTTGTGTTTTTTCTCACTTTAAGTGAGCTAGAATTACATAAAATTCAGTAATGCTTTTGGAAATATGTGTCGTTTCTTTTTCTCGAAACCGTTGGTTTCCTATAACGCGCATGGGGTCTCAATATTTTAAGATTTAATGCTTATAACTGTTATATTATTTTGAGAAGTAAGAAATTAAACTGTGTATCATATGTAATAAGATTATGCTTATACTTTTGGGTGGAATTGATAACAAAAATAATGCGTAATACCGATTTTTAAAAGTTTCCTTGTGCTTTGGTTTATAAGAAATTGTTTTTAAAGAAACAACTCGAAGCCAACTACTTTGCATTAAGACTCTGCTTATCGATTTTAGAATATATAAATTGTGGGTTATTTATCTTTAGTTAAGACCAATATGATATTTGCTTATTATACAATCGATTTGAAAATATTTCTTATTTAGAACACGATTCGAATATGATTGTCTGAATGCCATAGAGGTCCTATTTTTAGCTCCATGTATTAGCATAAATTAATTTAATTCCGCGCATTAGTAGAGAAGCAAAGAGAATACGATTGCATTTTCACTAATTCTTACATGTAAATTGCCTTAATAAAATTTAAGGGTCACTCCATTCAAAGAGGGGTATATAGAGAAAGTTGAATATCCAAAAGAAGATATTGTTCTTCTCATAAACGCACAAGCAATAACATATGGAACGAAATCTAAAATTATATCAGGTGATGTAATTAGTTTTCACAATTTTAAAAAATCGGTAAAATATTCGCCTATGTTTTGGAGAACTTGTAATAAAATGTCCAATTTTAATAGAATATTAAACATTCTTAACTTACAACTATGACAGATTGCTTTAAAGATGTTGTTAATGAACTTCATAAGCCAAGCAGAAAAAATTACAAACGTCAGAGGGCTATAATAATAGTAAAAGGTTTAAATGATTTATGGCAAGCTGATTTAGGCGAAATGATACCTTATTGGATATTTGAATAGAGGATATCGTTACATGTTGGTAGTAATTAATGTATTCTCAAAATATATTTGGTTAGAACCATTAAATCTAAACCAGGAAAAGAAGTTACTCAGGCTGTGAGAAAAATTTTGGAAAGCGTTAAAAATGTCCAAAAAATTTTCAAACTGATGTGGGAAAAGAATTCTTCAACAAAGATTTTTTTAAAGTTAATGATTGATTTTAGTATAAATCATTACAACATTTAGTCTAATTTGAAAGCAAGTGTGGTGGAAAGAGTGAACTTAACTCTACTATAAAAAATTTAATGTGGAAAAAATTCAGTTAACGTGGAAAAGACATGGATTGATATTTTAGTTGAAATAGTTGAAAAATATAATATCACAAAACATTCGACATATCTAAAAGTTCGAAAATTTAGTGTTGGAGATTATGTGCGGATAAGCAAGCGGCGAGAAGCATTCTCCAAAAGTTACACACCGAATTGGTCAAATGAAATATTTCGCGTAATAAAAGTTATACTTGCAAATTCTAAAATATATTTGCTCTATTATGAAAAAAAAAACAAGAGGGTTCTATGGAGAAGAGTTGCATAAAGTTAAATATTCAGATGTCTATTTGGTAGAAAAGTATTAAGAAAAAAAGGAAGATAAAGTATATGTTTGATGACATGGATTGGATAAATCGTACAATTCGTGGATTCTTAATAGATATGTACTGCAATATAATGTTTGTATCGTACACCTTTTTTGAGTGAACATTTTTATATCTTTTGTGAAATAAAAACAAATATTAGATTTGACATATTTTATTAAAAATCACTTTAAAATTATACATTAAATCTTTGATTAAAAATCTTGTTCCTATGTTTCTCACTAAGAAATATATCCAACAAATTTTTGAACTGCACAATCCTTCTATCAAATTGAAGAAGTCTGCCTGCATAGAATGTCTGATATTCAAAGCCACCCCACCATCAAATATAGTTTATTTTTATCTTCACAAATATTTACTGATTTCTTCATAATATTTCTTCGTTGAAAGATTGTTTTTAAATTTTTCTTCCAATTGTTCTGGATACAATAACAGCATTTCTAACATCACACATACATTTTCAATATTGACATTCTGATTTGGATTTAGCATTTCATATATGTCGGATATAATGTTTCCTGATGGTGTGCAAAGGCTAGTTTGAAACAATTTGAAATGTTTAATTATTTGAACTCTATAATCCACAATCTCATCCAGTGACCAAAAGGTATCAACAGAACTGCATGAAATATACATATAATTTCCATCCAATTTTTTAATTTTTACGATGAGGCAATCATTGAATTTATGAAAGCCTAAAGTAATGTTGTGACACATCAAGGATTCTGTATCAAAACTAGAAGAATAAAAATAATTAGCTACCACTCCCTGGTATTTCAACATAGTTTTCTGTTGTTGGTGCTCAGTGTCATGATCACCGACGACAGGACCGACGCCGGACAAGTGGACGTCGTCTAGTTAACTGCAATTAGCTGTTACTCGTAAGAGAAGTGGTGCGTCATCAACTTGAGCGTAATCATTTTTATGGTGTGGGTATCAGTGAACTAACTTAACATTTGGCACCTCTCCTCGCATTTGGAATCTCTGACATCACCGCCGTTATTCTATTATTATTATTATTATTTATTTCTTTGTTTAGTCTCACATTTACATATGTGGTAAAAGGTAGTGAGGGCTTTCGCAAAACTCACATCTTGTTGACTTATTTTAGGATTTTCCTGACTATCCGACATGTTTCTAAGATCACTGATTTTTGCATGTCTGTTATTAGTTGATGTGGAAGATTATGTTTCGTAAATCCTGCGGGTAACTCCGGTGGTATGAGGCCTGTGACTGAGATGACTACGGGCAGGATGAGGACTTCTTCCATTTTCCACATTGATTTTATTTCCTCAGCTAGGTCCGTGTATTTTCGTATTTTATCTGTTATTGTCTTCTGTATGTTGTGGTCCAGGGTGTGTGCAATATCTATAAACATTGTGATTTTGTTAATTTTGTTATATCTGGTCTATAGTTTATAATTGTTCTATCAGTTATAATTCCTCGGTCCCAGTATATTTTGTAATTCTGGTTCTCGTTGACTTGGTCTGGTGTGTATTTGTAGTACGGCTCTTCTATTGTTTTAATGTTATGTTTGTGGAGTAAGTATTTGTGGAGGATTTTGGCTGTCAGATTGTGCCTGTTTAGGTATTCTGTTTGTGCTAAGATAGAACATCCTGATGTTATGTGTTGTATCGTTTCGGGCATGGATTTACACACTCTACAGTTATCGTTTTCTATGTTAGTTTTTGTTATGTACTTTTGGTAATTTTTTGTCGGTACAACTTGGTCCTGTATGGAGAACATGAATCCTTCTGTTTCACTGTACAGGTGTCCGAGTTCGATCCACTTGGTTGACAGCTGATGTTGTTTATCTAGATCGTTCTTGAATTTGCCATGTAGTTTTTTGCTTGAACAGCAACAACAGTCTGTGTGATGTTTGTGAAGAATGTTTCTTGTCTATCTGTTGCATTTGTGTGTGTGTGTGTGTGTGTGCTGAGTGGTGTGCATTTTTTGTCTGCTTGTTTGATAGACGCGTGTAGTGGTGACTGTGTTGCCTTCATGTTGAAGTATCTTTGTAAGCTATGTATTTGAAAGTTGTGTGTTAGTTCGATGTTGATTAGGTCTCGTCCTTATTGTTTCCTAGGTAGATACAATCTTTCAACAGCCGAGTTAGGATGAAGGGCTCTATTATCCGTTAGGATTTTTCCTGTTAGTGTGTCTAGTGCTTGTACGTCCGTTAAGGTCCATTGTATGACTCCGAATGAGTAGGTTAGTATGGGTATTGCCCAGGTATTTATAGCCTTAATTTTATTTTTTGCGTTGAGTTGGGTGTGCATGATTCCTCTTAGCCTGTTCCTTGTATTTCTATGTTTTCTTTCATTTCTTTCGTTTTATGTGTAAGTGTTTCGTTTACTCTTAAGTATTTCTATGTTTCGTTGCTAGGTAGTGTAGGGAATGTTATGTTACTTATTTAAAGCTCTATGTTGTCAGTTTCCGTTGCTTTACCTTCTTTTGCTATAAGTGATGTGCATTTATCTAGTCCGAAGTTCATTCGTATGTCCTTAGAGAACTTAGTAGTGGTTTCCAATAGCTAGGATAGTTGATTATTATTATTATTATTATTATTATTATTATTATTCATATTTATATATTTCATCTAAATAATAATTATATGTTTTTTTTAAATAAGAAAATTCTTGTAGTCTTGTGGGAATCGAACCTGCAACCTCTCGACTGGCGGGCAAACTGTGACATTCCGTTTTGGTCACTAACTATAATCTGTTGTTGGTGAACTTTTAGGGCGTCCCTGGTACGGTTTCCGCTCGTAGTACGACATTTAAATCCAATATTTAATTCGATTTTATATCTTTCTCGCTTGATCTTAAGGGATTCGTTTTATTGGTGAGCCGTGAAACCTCGCGATGTAAATTCCTGCGCGCTGATTTCACCTTGCTAAGCGCGCGATGACGCCTCGTTTTACTCCGCAAAATACGGACTTTCTAGTCAAGCTTTCCCGTTGGCTTGTCGATTTATTTAAATCTGGTTTGAGCCCCGGCATCCTAGTTGGATTTCATCGACAAACAACGTAGACATTTCCGTATCGGCCATTTCGATTTGTTTTCGTTAGTTTTAGTGCTGTAGATGCGGGAATAACTCGCCAGGCGAGGACTTCGGAATTTGCTTTATCTAGTGTCGGAGGCCATTGTGGTGTTTGGCGTTTTGTGTACCGTCGTTCTGCCCTCTTGTTAGAAGGGTCCTCCCACCCGGCGGGAACTTTGTAGTCCACCCACATGGCTGGGATTCTGTAGTTCTTCCATCCGGTTAGAACAGTTGTTGGAACTTTGTAGTCCACTTACCGAGCGTAATCTGATAGTCCAGTTGACCAGCTAGACTTGCTAGATGTCTGAGATTCGTCCACCCGGCTTGGTTTGTGTGGTTCACTCTACCCGTTGGCATGAACTAAGGGTCCGGAACAGGCCATCCGTGTTCACCTGACGGTGGAACTTCAGTAACAGGTAAGTGATAGGTAGTCTTAGCATTAAATTACTGTTTTGAAATAACTCTCTCTTTTAAGTTAGCACCTTTACCCTTGTAAGTACTTGCGTCCACCTTATCTCTGCGGTTTACGTGATCAGGATCCCGCGCGGTAGACAAAACTCAAATTAAGTTTTTTCATCTAGAACACTTGACTGGTGCATTCATTAATTCAATTATTTACCCTTTATTAACATAAAGTTTTGGACAACCACTGTCAAACCATTATATGGTTATAATTTCATAGTGATTTGATCATATATAAAAATATTTCATTACAATTCTCGGTGACTATTTGTTATTTTACAATAAAGGGATAGTATCGTATCTGTGGCGTGTTTTATTTGGGTCAACAGCTGGAGTGTTCAATTTACGTATTTTAACTTTGCTAGTGATTAGGTGGTGGCGTTCTTTTTAGCGCTCTTTACCGGCAAGGTTTACCTTGGAGAGTGGAGGTCTTGCAGCAGGTTCCACGAATAACGCGGGGATCTCCAGTTTGATCCGTAACGAACTCGGTGGCGCCAAATGAACCTTTCTCCGGATTATTGAGCAGCGGGCAAATTGCGCGCTCACTTTACAGCTTGCTACAAGGCCTTGCACTCCGACCTGCCGGGTAATGATTGAAAGCAGTTCATATGTGGTTTAATCGGTAAGTGAACATTAACTAATCTCGGTGGAACTCGTCATAGCTCCACGAGCATTTAGCATCTTTCTCTTGAATAAAAAAAAATAAACACAGAAAGCGCGTCGCAAAACTTAATGTCAAGTAGTCCTTTACCAATCATTTACATAATTAATATCTTACTGCTGCTGCTGTTCGATTATATTTAATTTCAAATACAGCACTTAAATGAATATTTCCAATTTTGTCAATGAACTCGTTATTAAGTTTGCTCGGCAGTCGAGAAGTTGGGAGTTTGATTCCCACAAAACACCAGAATGTTTATTAATTAAAAAAAGATATAATTAATATTTAGATGGGACAAACAAATAATAATATTAATAATAATAACAATATTAGAATTTCCACGGTAACGTCATTTCACTGATGCCACACCTTAAAAATGATAAAGCTCAAGCTTATGACGCAACACCCATCGTACGACGCGACGCTCAGATAGTAGCAGTCCACTTGGTCGTCGCGTCGTCGGCCTGGCGTTGGTGTGATCGAAATTTACACGCATAAATAAGCGAAATTGCTACCGTATTCTCTTTACTTATCTACTCGCTTTATAACAGATATAAATGCTATATACACAGGGCACCAACTTACACAAGTCTTGAAAGACCGACAAGCAAACCTTTTTTTCTCATTTTTGTATATAGGTCTTATTTAATCTAAAGTCCTAGCCACCAAAGTTAGAGGAACTTTACCACCATTTCCACAAATCTTGAGATATTTAGGCAAGCCTTGTTATTCCTGTATCAGGGTATTTAAATGTCGCATATCAGTTAGCCCAAATGTGGCTTTTCTCATTTCGTCCTTCGTAAAAAAGTATTGCTAGGAAAGCAGGTGTGATTGATTTACTTATTTGGTAATTAAAAAGGTCAGCCTCCTGTCTGGCTGTCCTCTGGATCCATACAAAATACCTTTAAAAGATGATGCATATAACATAATTTCTTGGTATGGGGTTTGCATATGTTGATTTTATAATATTGAACATCGACACACTCATCATCATCCGTTCTAATTATGAGTAACAAACTATTACAAGACGGTTTACACATAAATTTGAGATAAATGCGTTATCTAAACTAAGACAAATATGCTTTAGTTCTCACACTGTTTCTCCCCCGTGGTTTTAATTAGTTTTGACAAATAAGCTCCCATTTCACTCCCTTTATTTTAAGTTAAGCTCCTTCTCTGCCATGTAACTGTATTAAACTAAATGTTTTCGGAGAACGGAAACTGAGATCACTAGCGTCGACTGGTATTTTAGTTACGAATTTGAATACTTCAAAGGACCGTTTAAATTAGAATTCGCGGCATCAAGGACAAGATATAAATTAGGTTTATTTTCTTTTAACACCTCCTAATAAAACGAGAAACGAATGGTGGGATTAAACTGATAATAGAACGTTTTTCTTTAATTGCAACTAAACGTCCTTTATCTAAGCACATATATTAGCAAATATAGCTTTTCTTTGAGGTGCACAATTTAAAACGTTTCCATAAGCAGTAATTTTTGTTTTTCTTGTATCTTGTTACGAATCTATATTATTCGTGAAATATTAATTTAGGTCGTCATGTTTTTAATAATTGCTTTCTAGTTGCGATTGGTTTTTAGAGGTTAATTCTTTAAAACTGCAGAACAGGCATAGTTTAATTTTTTTTTCAGAATGTGTTTTGCATTCTATAAAATTTATATATCAATGTTTGTTTTAAAATTATTACTGCCATAGTGGTATTTATGACTTTTTAAAATATGGTTTTAATTCTTTATTAGTAATTATATTTGTTTATACGAAAGGAACTGCTTTTCCACTACCAACTGCATGTTAAATGGTACTATATGTTTGACCTCCAGCATGAACACAAAAAAATTGAATCGTACGTGCGCGTACTTGTCTACAAAAGTATACACGTAATGGCGTCTCTAGAACCGAATGTACAGGTCCTTACCTGTTACGAACTTTAAACCATTTAGGTGACAACACAGCATCATCTATAAGTGCCAGTACTTTTCGTTTTCTGCCATATTATCAACATTTTTGTAAAAACACGGATGTTATTAAATATTTTAAAAGATTTTCTCTCCTATTCTTATTTTATTTTATATATTTGTATACACGTTTAACTCCTAATTTGCTTTTATCTTATGCTATCTGTCTGTCTTAACCCATTTGATCCGCTGGTCCTTTTAAAAGGATGATAACAGTAATCTATGTTTTCGGCACTTGGACGAGTTTTACCTTCTCATAGATGGCGACAGTAGTTGTTCAATAAGAATGCTATTTTAGTAGTTATTTCACTCGTTGGCGTTTTACTTCATGTGTTTCGTGACTTTGAGACAGGTTGGAGTTTGAAAGAAAATAAATCGTTGTGAAAATGAATGATTATAACAAAAAAAGATATTTTTGCGTTTAAAATGTAATATTTAGCATATTTTTTAGTATGTTAGATTGAAAGTGAACATTAATTTCCTTTAATCTTCTGTGGTAAAGTCAAAAATATGTCAACGTTTGAATATATAGGCTGCTAAACTAAACGGCCGGCGGCCCTTTTAAAAGGATTATAGGTCTAAGGGATACTATCTGCTTGGTTTTGTAAATAAACATTTTATAGGTAAATAAAACAAACAAAATCTGTAATTATTTTGTGATAAGTATTGGAAAACGAACTGCTACAAGAAATCGAAAACCTTGATGTTTCCGATATTCCCAATGATAATATCTTGATTCCTGCTGGCAATGCCAACGACTATAACACGGACGATGATTCCGGAGACGAAAATAGCGTCGTCCTGAATCTCAGTTACGAAGGAATGTAGAATTTTCTATGGGCAGACATCAAGAAGATATTAGGAAAATTTCAGAAGATGTGACAGCAGAAGATGTAGAAGAGGAAGGTGGAATAGTAGAAGATGTGATTGTATGTGATTGGGATAGCAAGGACGACTTGCCATTTTCCATGCTTGTTCAATGAAAAATAAAAAAGAAAGAAATATTTTCACTATTCGCTTGGAAAAGACTGGAAAATTTTCCTATTTGGAATTCTGTTTTCCACACCAATCAAAATGTTCTCCTGCAAGACTTTTCAAGCGTTTTTCGATTAAAATCTTATACAGTGTACAGTGTTCAAATCTATACGTTTCTAAAAAAATCGACAAGCTGATGCAACAGTTGACGACATGTATTGCTTTATTAGAGTCCTGCTTTTGAGTGGCTACTGCAATGTGTCTAGAAAGAAAATGTACTGGCAAAATTCCTCAGGTACTAAGAACACACTCATTACTACTTTATTTTCGAGGGATCGTTTTCAGTATTTGAAGAGATATTTTCACTCTGTTGACAACAATAATTTGGAGAAAGATGACCGATTTGCCAAAGTAAGACCGCTTTTTCGAGAACTGAATAGGAAATATTTAGAATTTGCTCCAATAGAAGAAAACCATTCCGTTGATGATGCGATGGTGCCGTATTTTCGACGCCATGGCTGCAAACAATTCATTAGAGGAAAACATATTCGATGGGGTTGTAAACTCTGGGTAGGAACTACTCGCCTGGGATATATCGTGTATTTTGAACCTTATCAAGGCTCGACTACTATTTTCTCTGAAAAATATAAAAATTTGGGTTTAGGGGCATCTGTAGTTCTGTAGTTTTGCAGTATGCAGACGTCTTGCAATCGACAGGATTTAGCAACTTTTATCTTTGAAAATATCTTGACATCGTTGTCGCTAATGAAAAAACTCACATTTCGAAAAATAAGAGCTACGATGACAATCAGGGATATGAGATTGCCAAAGTGCCCATTCACTGATGTGAACGTTGCCTCCAATGCTTCTTCTGTACTGCCAACAAATAATGCGAAGAGATTTCCTCAAAGAGAAAAACAACATATTTACATTGATCAGCCTAAGCTCATAAAAGCATGCAATGAAAATATGAAAGGAGTCGATCGCAGTGATAAAAAAATTAAGCGGGAAAAATGGTACTCTCCTTTGGTCTTGCATTGAAATGGCGAATCAGAATGCCGAGTATTTGCATAGATTTGATGGCGGCAAACTTGATCAACTAGCCTTCAGAAGAGCTGTAGCTGTTGAACTATAAGAAACCCATAAGGTATTAAAATAGACGTGGAGCTTCAAGAAGATCAGAAACTTATAAGTACCATCCTCGATACGATCGGATTGATCATATGGTAATATACCAAAATAACCAAACAAAGTGCCGAGTATGTCATAAAAAAGCAAATTTTCGATGTAAAAAATGCGACATTGGATTACTTCCAAAGGACTATTTCCGCCATTTTCACGCTTTATAATTTAGATGACTGATTTTGTTTTGTAATAATACTATTCAATTAAATACTTTTCGTTTAACATTGTCAGGCCATTTAGACCCTACGGTCCATTCGAAAAACGCCCTTTATTTCAAAAATCAAATTTCAAATATTTTTTCAAAAATTTTTTCCCAGCTAATTAGCACCATAGTGAACTTTCAAAATCACTTTTGGCTTGATTTTCATACAAATAATATCAGGGTTATATCGGTTAATCCACAATTACTTTTATATGGGCAAATACAAATTCTGTTCATTTAGCCTCTTGGGTTTGGCAGAATTATTATACTACTAATATGAAAAAAATACTTGTCCGTACCTGTTTGTTTCTAAAGAAGGTCAGTAATGACATGTTGACTTACTTACGATCTACTTGACTTTACGTTTCTTTACTTCATCTAACGTAACAGTTGACGGGATAAACAAGTATTTCTTAAATCATTTATGACCACAAAGGTGGAGGTGGTTATTAACTTTATCATTAACCACTTTAATTAGTGGACTGTATTAAAATAGGGTGGTGGGGGTTTTATTCATAGGGTGTGAATTGAAACATGTATTCTAGGTCTCTCTCTGCTCGTTTCCTCAATCATGAGGGTTGTGACCTCTTTGGAATGCCTCTATTCCTCTTTGTATTGTATCCTTCCATATTTCTCGATCTTCAGCCTGGTAAAACGATACGTGAAGCGGTTGGTCTGTGATTTGTTTGATTTGATCAGACCATCTCATAGGCGATCGACCTCTACTTCTCTTTCCCTGTACTTCTCCCATCACTATAAGCCTGTCTATATTGCCATCTCGTCTTCTAGCTACGTGTCCAAAGTATTGCAAGACTTTCTTCATGCATAATGATGATAGTCTCGTGGTCACACTTAGCTCTACCAGTATCGACTGATTAGTTCTCCTCGCGGTCCAGGGGATTCTAAGCAATCTCCTGTAGCACCACATTTCAAAGGAATCAATATATTTGCATTCTTTAGCTCTAAGTGTCCACGATTCTGAGCCGTATGTGAAGATTGGAAAGACCAAAGTTCGGACCAGATTCATTTTAGTGCTTTTGGTTATGTATGAGCTTTTCCATATTTTGGTAAGTCTCAGCATCGCACTTTTGGCCAAGGCTATTCTTTTTTTAACCTCCTCTACGCATCCACCCATGCTGCTAGGTATTACGTACTTTAATAATGCATGAATTAATTTGCATTAAATATGATAAATATATACAATGATTTCTAACTACTTTCAGGCATTCATTCTTTCACACATAAAACTAAATAAGTACTGTACTAACGGTTAACTATGGTTAAATGTCTAACTAAACTTCTAAATTTTTTAGGTCTAAAATAAACTAGATAATTACTTTCTTTACTGAATTTACTTAACGTTCGTTTTCCACTAACTGCCTTTCCGTTCACACAAAAAACCTTGCACTTTCCGTCTTCTTCGGTTCTCTCAATTTAGCTTTGCCAGGGATATAAGACTTCGAACATTTGATTCGAATCTTGAGTACAGGAATAGATTTGTCTAACTACAAATTTCCATCCGCCATTTTACCTTCTTCTATCTTCTACAACAGCAAGAGAAGATACGAGACGCTATGGCGTTTCTGTCTTCGAGAAAATGAGTTAAATCGGCCAAAAGAGTTCTTTGTTCAAACTTGGACAAAGAGAACAGAGTTGCAGCAAATATTTTCTAAATATCTGTGCAAACAAAGTGAGAAAATGGCCTAACAGATTTTGGCGCCAACGAAGCTACAACTTTTTTTGCTGCTTTTTGAGTGAACGATTGTACTGCACTAAACCCAACTTCAACTTCGACAAACTTAAATTAGAGTACACCAGATATTCGGTAAATATCTGTGCAACCAAATGAGAAAAACTACTAAATATCATGGCGTAAAACCTAGTAAGGACAGGGGCTGTTGTTTTTGGCGCCAACTCAACTGGACCGTTATTTTAGGTGTAAGTGTTTGTAAGGCACTAAAATCAAAATTTTCCTATCGGCGTGGCAGGAAGAAATAAAGCGGGAAATTGCGCGGAGGTGGATGCATTTGAGAGGGTAGAAGCATGTTCTTTGACATATTGTTGTTTACACAACATTGACGGAGATAAAGATGTATCAAATTGAGAACGATTAATAACGATTTCCTTGACAGAGTGACTCGCTGCTCCATATAGCGGCATATATTATACCGGCAATCCAGGTTCGAACTAAGGAGTAACCGGAATACAATGTTTAAAATGCACACATTTCTGTTTACCTGGGGTGAAATAAATCTATTCGGAGTTTAATTATGGCTCATTCATACTACGAACATACAGGGTGTTATCACCAAACTATACGGTGAAAAACGAAAGTTAATACACATGTTGGGGTGTTTCCCCAACAACAGTTATGGCAAATATTTATGGCCATGCGAAATTCGTAAGTGGAACTGAGACGGCTATATTTCCGGTTAAACGAATAGAGACGGACAATAATAGTTGCGAAAACTTGAGTAGGTTGAAGCCAACCCCGACGTCATTTGTTGTAGACTGATCAATTATGGCGTAGAATTTATGCACACGTTGGGACAATCGATTTCACCTCGATCTATGGATTCTGTGTTCTGTCATTTTCTACCTCACTAGTGGGCTCTAGAGACAGAAACACTATTCACACGTATATGTATAGTAGTAGTAGTAGTAGTAGTAGTAAGGGTGGGGGGGGCGAAGCCCGGTAAGTAGGCCTATAAGTCCCTTTTCACCATCCCCGATCCGCCCTCCCCTACCTGGCTACTTCCAACACCCGGCCCGCACTGAAACGGCCCGTCACCTTGATAAAGGTGAGGACGTCCTCCCAGTCCAGATCCTTTAGATCTTCCCGAGCAAGTGTTGGTGCTCCCAGTATCTTCCTCCTTAGGCGACTCCACCTATCACAAATTCCTATATAGTGGTATGAGGACTCCTCCCCCTATGTGTATAGGTCCATTTATAAAAAGTGTTCACCTAGTTTGTAATGGCGTAAATCGATTTGCATTTTTGGCAACCCATAGAACTTGTAATAATCCCCAAGACGTAATCATGTAAAAACTACATAAGTGTTCTCATTTCTTAATAGGTGCCTTTGTCCTTACTTACGTATCTTGAGTATTATTATTATTTTCGAATTCATCGTCAAGTAATTGTAATATCCAAGGACCCCTTTGGGGACAACTAGAATTCCTCTCTAATGCCTTTGATTGCAAAACGTATCGGTAAAGCTGCATGTATCAATCGGGACTGCCTTTTGTATCATAATATAGGTATTCTCCTTTATTCCTAAAGTGACTAGAACAGATGTGGCTGGTATCTCTCTTGTCTTCACAAGCCCTTTACCTTTTCAGCCTGGTGTAAGTATTTTGAGATATATCCCAGCATTTCTTCTTTAAATTTTCTGGCAGTGGAATGGTAATGTCTGGAAAGTAGGCTTACTGCCTTTGTCTGTTTGTGAATACTATATCCGACCTATTATTTGGTATGTGCTTATCTGTGTGGATAGTTATGTTCCAGTAGAGGATATGGTTATTATAGATGCTGGTTGGTGAGTGCAATAGGGCAGAGAGCAATAGTTGCGATCTACTTGCCTTAATAAAGCCTGATGTAGAATTTAGCAAGGTTATCAAGCTGTCCCGTATACGTAGTTGGAGCAGGTGTGTGGCCGAGCAGGCGCGAGATCTGTCAGAAGCGACTATGGGATCGCGAACGACATACTTCATGTAGTTTCTTGTCGCTACTACTCGATCTTGTATTGCCACCACGAAACCCTCAATTTCAATAGTTGAGTTGAAAGATGAGTTATGGTCAATGTCAAGGTAGCTTGGATACTTTCCATGTACGGGTTTTGCTAACCACCGCTCAATTATTACTATCCCGATTGCATGCTTTTCGGCATTCGCACTCCATATAAAAAGGAAAGGTAATGGAACCCTTTGGGATGACCCTTCTGCTGTTTCCGACCTTGGGGCTTCCGATGAACTTCCAAACAATTCTCGGGGTCGAAAACGTGACAGCTTTCTGAAGGCTTATAGAGATTTTTAGTTAGCCCTAACTCCTCGATATTTTTTTTTAAGCTTTTCGGCTCAATTTCAGTTGATGAAATTGTTATTGACACTGTTTTGCCAAAGCCTCTTCATTCTGACCACCAACTCTTCTTAACGTTCCTTTGCAAGCGGATTTTGGGTATTGGATACTGATGCATCCATAAAGGTTGCAACCTTGAACAATTTTTCACGAGGGTGATGTTCTGGCATATCATCGTCTGATCAATCGGAGGTCACAGTTTTCCAGAACTAATTGATGTTTATATTTGTAATAAGAAATCGATCCAGGGTGAGAATTCTCAGAATGTTTGCTAGATTTTGATGAATAACTTTGGCAACGTTATCATGCCTATGCTTTCCGTTGCAGAGAATAGTCGACATCCTGTAGAACGTGCTGTATGGTTTTAGATCCATATCTGCACATATTCTATCTGTTTTAAAATATTCGACGATGTAGTTTCTTGTCGGAACCACCTGATCTTGGAATGCCAATTAAAAGCCTTCCCTTTCTGGCTACCTGATACCTCCCATAAAACTGCTTTTCTTGGCATCTCTGCAACTTTTCTTCCCTCGCCGAGTGCTGAGGCTCGGGACATTCACATTTGCGCAGAAGCAGGGGAGTCGACTCATCAGAGGCACCTATAATTTTAAAATAGGCGATGCCTAAATATATTTAATAAATATAGAAGATGTTCTCCACATTAGGAAAGACTACCACTTTGGAGACTTGGAAATAATATATATGGACTGGTCTATGTCTTTTTGAATGTAAATTATAAATCTGTGAATTTTGTTACTATCTACACGCCACTGTTACGAATGTATCAAATATTAATCGATGGCACACATATGAAAAGAGTAAATTGTGATCCTAAATAATTTTTTAGTTTTTGTCAAACCTTGTGTATTTGACGAAAATCTTTTATATAAATATATTAAGCGTTCAGCAAATTTGACAAAGTGGCCACTCACTCCTTGATCTCCACAAAAAGGCCACAACTATGATTATTTAATGCAGACATTCCAATTCTCTGTTATTTTCTTGTTAAGAACAACGCTAAATTGACGTCTATGATAAAAAACCTAAACGCATTACAGTCCCAAACCGCCGTTCTAAAAACGCAAAACATAAAATTTTAATCAAAAAAGGCTGTTTGTCACTCACTCTTATCGCATTAAAAGCTTTTGTGTAAGAATTCCAGCGGAAAAAGCACATTTGATGGACAGCACTTTATAGGATCGTATTATTTTTTATAACGCATTTTTGTAAATGGAGCACGAAAGAAGCAATTATTAAGCTTACAATCGGTTAAAATGACAGTAGTAGAAATATGGACATTTTAGCATTAGTGGCTAATTGATCAATCAATAGAACAAAAAGCGTGTAACGATCTAAACTGTTATATATATATTTCGATAAAAAAGACTATTTATTATACAAACGATTACGGATTCATATATGGAAGGTTAACAATTTTTTGCTTTGAGGCGAGGCTAATAGTTTAGTAAATGAAAACCGAAATGAATCTTTATTTCCATAAAATATCTAATAAAAATTTGACAACCTTAAGATCAATAGTTTTATCCTTAAGCTTATAAAGTTGCAATTATTGTAATCATTTTGAGATCCGGTCCTAAGAAGTAAAATAAATACTATAAGTATCAATCCAATTTTTCAAAATTGGGTGTGGTTTTGAAAATGTTGCCTAAAACCAGCTTGAACAAATTTTGGCGATAAGAAGCTTGTCCAAAGAAAAAATTATGCTTCTAATTCGCTTTGATTTGTATTTGTAAGGGTTCTTGACAACGGGAACGTAAAAAATGCGGTTAAAGCTTCAATTGCAAATATATAACGTATTTCTAATACTTACTGGGGAATACCAAAATATCTGTCATCATCAGCTCACTGCTTCGCAACTCTTGCCTCATCCTTCCTCTCTTGCGCTCTCTGCATCAATTGGAGGTCTTCCCCTACTGATTTTTAGCTCTCTCACTTCACTCGAACATCTTTGATCACATGTCTAGCCCATTCCACTTTACCTTTGTAATCTCTGTGACCACGTCCCTAAGACATCTTACATATGTATTACATCGATATACAAACTCGATCCACAACATCTACAAAAATGCTCTATGGTGATACTGCGGAACCAATGTATGAAAAATCCATTCCTTAATAGGTATCTCACTATTTTTAAATAAGAACACGGTTTTTTATGTTCGGCACGCACACAAAAGGAAAATCATATACCACTCAACGAGCGGTGCGTGTGCGGATGGTTATTTGTTGTATCAAAAAGTTGAGGAATTTTTTAGGGGTCTTCTACTCAAAAATCAAACACGACAGCTTAAGCTCAGAAACTAGTACCCATTATATGTTGATTCCTAATGAATCGATCTACATGGTCTGAATGGGTTCAAGAACTTATTTGCATATTCTGGCAATATTTTGATGTTTAATTGCAAAATTGATATTTTTTCTTGATAGACGGCATAAAATCGATTTTTATATTAGACTCTTGATGAATACTAAAGAAAAGTAGCAAGATTATGCAAGCATTACTTATATCAATATTTTCTAATTAATATTATAAATAACCGTTCAACTCCTTAAGGAGCAGCGCCTGTGATAAATTGTTAGCTGTTTAATAACTTCAGCTGATACATGTTCAATTTATTTTTAAATCATGCTTCAAGCAGCTCCAATTATACCGATTTCTATATTAATTAGAACAAATATTAGGTATTTTACATTATTCTAAGATATAAGCATATGTAAACTTTATCCGATATTAATCAGACATACCTTGATTCACACTGTTTTCCCCCGCAGTTTAACGTAGTTTTGACAAATAGGTTCCAAACTTCCCCTTTATTAAGATTAACTTGTTCGTTGGCTTGTAAACTTTATTAAAACAAATGTCTTCGCAAACTGGGATCAGAGGCGCGCTATATTTTATTAATTGCGATCTTATTTAGCCCTTCGTAAGTCCGCGTGGAAAGTTGTGAAGGGAGTTTATTAGAGAGGGCTTACTTACATCTTCCATTTCCTCTTAAACTGCATGCATTACATTTCTCTTTTATTTTTATCGTATATCTTAAACGATCATATTTCATTGATGGAATTTCATCTGATGTATTATACACACTGATTGTTCAGCAAATTAAGTTGTCGTTTTATAGGCTATACTGAGCCAATGACATTTAGAAACCAATTTTTTAGAAGTTAAAGTTTTAGTCAGATTGTTGTTCCATCATGAATTTCCGACTTTTCAGTATTCATTTGTTGTGAACAAATGTTTTTACAAGTCTGACTTCTTGCTGCTTTATTGTTATTATTGTAGAAAATTGTTGTTTAAAAATAATATCGAAAGATTACAGGATGAGTGCTAAGATGTGAAGAATTTCACATTTAATTTTATCATTCATTAAACTGTGTAGAATGGAAACTTTAACGACAAAATTTTCGTAGAAAGGGCGTTTGAAATATAAGTTCGTCACTAACAGCATCCCTATCTACTCAAAAGTTGGGTTTATCAATTTGCTCAATGTATTTGAAAAGTATATATTGTTTAAATAATCATATTGTAATATCCAGCTTCCATCATTATATTCATTCAAGATATCAGTACGCATTCCTTCCTACCATGGTTTTAGTCCATAGATTCCCATTTAAAACGCCTACTAACCATAGCTAACCATGACATTGACGTACGTAGAGCATTTCCCTGAAGAAAATCAAACTTATTCTTGAAAATGTTTTCTAATTATAAACTTATTTGGAAACAATACTATACGTCTAAAACAAAAGGTGTATCATACCATCCTGAATTGTGCTAAATATTTATATTCAACCAATAGAGAAATATTTGTCTTAAACCAAATGCATATGATTGGCATGACCAACTTTCATGTATCAAATAATATTCTCGTTGCAATGTATTTAAATAATTCATAGCAAAATTATTACAGCCGAAATGGGAATTCCAGTTCTATTAACAACTGGCGACATGTGTTGCAATACAAGCATTTGTATATAATTGTGCATAAAATGGCAGCTTCACGCTAAAGCCACAGCTTGGTGAGCCGCCTACGGCTATGGTCACGCATTATTTATGTGGTATTTTATTTCTGAAACATATATTATGCTTTACACTTTATTTTATTAAATTAAAAACCTTTTGCCTCGATTTCATGGAAACATGTGTTTGGACATACACGCGGATCGTTGCAAATCAGATGATAGTAGCCTTGGCTTTTGAGGTAAATACGCTTTGCAGATGGGGATAAAATTGGGTTGAAACTTCCGGTAGAAATATTTTCAAATTATTGTAAATATTGCCCTTTACACGAATCTAAATAATTCATGACTTGGTCCTAAATATACATTCCTGTACTGCTAACAAGGTGCATTATTTATTCTAGAAGAGGCGTTGGTACATAATTTTATATCAAACTTACTGATTTTGATATGATTAATATGCATTGCAGATATCATCTGGTTGCCTAGTTTGCAATGTAATATGGGTCCGTGTCTCAATGTCTATTTTAGCAGATGTATTCTCTTAATCTTAAACTTTTTCATATTTGTTTATTATATTAAAATAATTGGAATGACTTTTATTTGCATGGCATGACACCATACGACGCTTTACACAATCTGTGTAACAGTCAAAAAATTACACTAAACTTGATTACTAATCAAAATTAAATTTCATCTATTATTCCAAAATTAAAATTTTTATTCACCATTTTTGTTGATTTATTTTTTATTTACCATTCTGTCAAGAATTTAATTATAGTCATTTTCATGGGGATTGGCATAAATGTTGAGAAAAATTCAAAATAAGGCACACAGAAGAATGGTATCATCATATCTTAGTCACATTACATAGTATATTATTTCCTCTGCAATTACTTACGGTTAAAATCTGAAATGAATATATATTTACATCTTGTTGTAGCTATCTGCTTTACCAATATTTGTTTATTTCATAGTCCACTGGGAAAGTGAAGGAGGTCACACATATGGTTGCTTTAAATTAAAGTAAATATTTAATATTAAGTGGGTCCCAGGATCTTGAACCCCAATTTTGTTTCCTGAACATGCGTGTCAACAATGTTAATTTAATTTAAAATTTTCTCTTAAATAGTCTCATAGTTTTTAGTTTTATAAAATACATACCCTGCACGGGTGTGAATCTAATTTATATATATTCTATATCTATTTCTTGGGGCAAGTGGACTTTATTAATTAAATTCTTATATGGTCTGGCCTTAGTTTCCGTAGTTGACATTAGCTTTAGGTAGTGTTTTCGAGGTCATTTGAAAATTCAAAACTTTCTCCTTTTAGTTTATTTGAGTTTTCCTTAACGGGGTTGCTTAGGGCATTTAAAGTGTGAAAGGGGGATGAAAACAACTATGAAAACAAACTCCCAATATGTCACTTTGGGACAATTAACTTCACTTTATCTTGTAACTACTACTTAATGGTGGAAGTTATTTTTTGACATGTATCACCATAAAAGGTCATATTATTTCGGTTTCACTTGATTTTTTATAATACAGCTGTCACCCTTATTATATAAAATATAATATATATAAATATTTATAGATTTTGAGTAATCCATCTGTCCCTATCTACAAGTTGTTGATGCCTTTTGAATAAATCTTCCCCTTCCTCCTACTCCTCGGAATTTGTACTAGAGCCTGATTTTGCACGCTTTGAAGACAGTTCGTTCTGGCCTATGCATCGTTGATTACAAAATTTCTTAACTTAACTTTATTCTTTCTCAGCTTCTTCTAAGCTCAGGTGAAGGTAAATAAATTAAATTGGAAAACAAAGAGCTTGGCATCCTCAGATTTGGCAACAGAAACAAGTTTGATACTTGGTGAGTTGTTCTTTGTTGGTACACTTGCAACGGTCTGATTAATAAAACCTAATACTTCTGCCTAATATTGTCACGAATAGTTTAGGTGTTTGTCGCGTTTTTAAAAAGATTAACGTCTCAGAGAAGAGCCGCGTCGCGATTTGTACAATGACGGGGTCTTAACGCTTCCCTTAATCTACCGCTGTATGTTCTATTCGTGAGGACATGCCCTGCTTAGCGTGCCTGGAGGTAACCACGGCCACCTATACGACAAGGTCAGGAAGCAGGCGGTAGGCAAGGATGAGTCATCACACGTCGACCAAATTGATGGTCGACTTATTTGTTTACATTAATATTTTTCACTCAGTTTTTCATTTATTTAATTATTTTATAACGTGTAGATATTATAATTATATTTCGAACCGGTTTCTTGTGGGATATTCCAAGTAAGCTACCTAGATGTCCTTCATATTTAAGTAAAGTTGATGAAGAGAATGTCCACACTAAACGCAGAAAGATCAGATTGAATGTCGAGAAATGGAAAGGGGCTATTGCTGAAAGTTTGGATAGAACAACTACTTACAACGAAATGAAGCAATATCTTTTACTGCGCTACATGAAGCTGATATCAAGATTAATGAACTTGAGGATGGATAGTTGAAAGGAAAAAGAAACTTGTACTTTTTCTATTTAAATGAACCAGCTGAAGGGTACCCAAGTATGCAAATGTCTGTGTTTCTGTCAGGTCAGAAGACGTGAAGTGTTTGTGGGCAATTTGTTCATTAAAAAAACATTGTGTTCGGACAAGACTGTTATAAAACTACCAGTGCGGGTCGAGTATATTAAGTACTTTAGATAAAGTGCTTCATGAAGCCAAAATATTTTCGATTGACAATAAAAATGAAGATAATGTAACATCAACTATAGAACTGTAACTCTACTAAACTATTGTATTTTGTAATTGTATGTGTATTTGTGCGACCCTTGGTCTATTGTGGCTCACATCTGTAGATTCCTCTGGGCCAGAGGCTTAATCCTTTTCATGAAATCGAATAGCTGTCTGGGGGTGGATAGTTTGTCTGGTTCTTTCCATTGCCAGACAGTAGCATAAAACATGTTCCATTGTTTCTTTGCCCTCCAAGCACAAGCGGCATCCCGTTTCTTCGGAACGCCCTATCTTGTTCATGTGGCGAACTAACTAGTTAAGTACTTGTATTTTTACTAAAATGGCTTGCATGAAGATTAGAATTCAACAGTGTCTGTCTAGAACACCTAGTAAAATTGAGCTGCTTCGAAACCTTCGGTGTGCTTTTATTGTCACAATACCTTTGGTTCATACAACTGCTTTGCATTTTATTCAGAGTACTTATACAACATAGAAAAATCACTGCTTTTTGTATTTATATAATAATATGTGATATTTGTTTTACTTAACATGACTTAAGCTAATTAATCATTTTATTGTATCATGTATTCTGTTATTGCAACTTAAAAAGATTGTGCTTGAGTAGGTACTGAATAGGTGAACTAACTAAAAAAACCATACACTATATATACCTTTTGCTTTTTCTAACTCGCTTTACTTTGAGAAATCTACTTGAATACTTATACGTAAAATACTGTCTTTTGCAACTGCTTTGATATTGGGCTACATATTTCATTTAACTGTAATCACATTTGTTATTAGCTAACCACATAATTTATATTATTAATACATACATAGTATCAAAAATGGAAATTATAAGCCAACAAGCATAATACAAAACAATTATGTTATTCTGATATTCCGTTCATCTACTACTCGTAACTTTAGGTTATCTTTGATATGATTTTTATTTCATGTATATATTTTCATATTTATTTTTATAATTAATAAACTTGTGTCCAGTTTTACCATATTGTCTTAATTTAAGATAAATAAGGAAGCACTATTAGGTTGTAGAAGAGCAAGATCCAGGTAAGGCCAGAGACAAAGAATGTCTGGTAACGTCCTGGTAATTTAGGTGAGCAGAAAATAAATCAAAACATACATTAAAATAATTCCCATTTAATTTAAAGCCCTTCGACCCCTATCAAACATAATAATTACCCTCAAAAACCAAAAAAGAATTTACACTCATTACAGTTTGTTTACATATTTCGGTCGACCTCATGCATGTCAATGGTCGGCCTGTGATGACTCATAATTTGCTGCTTCCTGGCCTTGTCGTATAGGTGGCCGTGAGGTAACTGGGGTAGACCGGGCCGAGTTAACGTTGGGTAAGAAGAGACGATAAAGTAAGCACGTTTAGTTTATAACAATAACAATGTATTAACGATAAAACTGTAACAATGACTATTGGTAAAAAAAAAAGAGATTCTATTATATCCGATTACTAAGGTGCGCATGTTTTCTCGAACTGAGGTATGGTCTATAGGTCTTTGGTTACTGTCTTATAATTATAGTTTTTCTTAAGAGTTGGGTTTTATTTAAGAGTACTAAAATATTTCACTAAACTTTTTAACTGACTATTTAGAGACTTGTCTTTCTCAGAACTCTGACAAACTTCTTGATTTGACTTTACTACGGTGGTTGTGAAACCTCTAGTCCTAGCAGTCGTCAAATGACTAACCGGTACCAGGTTTGGTAAGGAATAAAGGAGTAGAACCTAAAGCAGCTGCATAGCTACCTTTAGGAGCGGATAGAACCCGGAGGCAGCTGTATAGCTAACCTGGGAGCGGGTTGTGTTGAGAAGTCTAAAGAACTGAAGGTTCGGTAGCGTATTTATATTAAAAAAGTGATGATCATTGCATGCTTAAGGTTGAAAATCGCTCCCGTTGATTGCTCGCGTTGTTTATAGTTTGCCTTTAATGTTTATATAACAATCTCCAAGTTCAAGTTCAAACTTGGGACAGGGTGATATTTCTTTAGTAGCTTATGTAATTTAGTAGATTACAATATATTTAAAAAGAAATATTTATGATAATAATGTAAAATATGTATTATTTATTCTGTGAGTTTCCTATTTCAATAAAGTAACATTATCTTAATCAGAGTAATTTTTCGATATGGACCTGTAAGCATTTGAAAGCTACTATGCAAATTTTTAACAAGGTTGTGTTCACAATATGAAAAGTTGTCCTCGGATTTTTTCCCACAGGACCATAATGCTTGCTTCTGGCTTCTCTCTTTCGAGGCGTTTTCTATCTGTCTGCAATGCGGCGCGTGGAAGGCAACTTTTAAATAGAAATAAACGAGAATTGTTTTATTTTTCATTTGCAATAGACGTTTATTATTATGGCGACAAAGTTATTATTGTATTACATTGGTATTATTTTATAAATACATGCTTCTTATCGTTTTGTTAGTATAAGTTGATTTGCAATATCTATTTGATATATTATCAGTAATAATTGTTTTGGGCTTAAGTTAGTTTGGATTTGATTTTAAAGACCACTACTTTACAAGATCAGATTGTTGAATAGATCCGGAATGCAATCAAAACGTATTTCATTATTACAATTGACTTCCAACGTTGTGTTTTCGTTGACTATTACAGTGTGATTAAAATCACTAATTTTATGAAACCTGATTATATATGCAATCTCCAGTCGTTATTCAAGGTTTGGGTTAGAATTAGCACTCTTACATCACCAGTAAAAATTAATGAATAAAATAATACGATATAAAGAACCTAGCAATCGAAATCTTTATGCACTTCAGATCGTTTTAGATCTACAGAAATTTATTACAACAATTAATGTAGTCTTTTTCCTACCATTTAGATATCGCAGTTGTTCAATTACGAACGGTCACATATATTCAATTTAACGAGAGGCTCAACTTAAGTAATAGAACCGACCTTTCCTAAACTATTCCTCATTTAACCGCAAATTAGCACGAGACATTTCCAAACAATTGTTTATTTAAAATAAACATTTGTTTCAAGAAATGACATTACATTTGGTTGTTGAATCTTTAGTTCATACATATAAACAAAATGTGTTTCATACCCTCTAAAGTTGTGATAAAAGATTTATAAATGAATGATACATATTTTTATTGCATAATTATTCTATTAATCGTAATAACTAACAGGCAAGGCTTGATGGCCTTCTGCAGTGTCTGTTTCTTGAACAAATTAAGACATTTTAACATTTTTCTACGTTCCCAAAATTCTGCTAATAGAGGCTTATTTTTACGAAGAGCAGATAGACAAAACATTGAATTTTGCGTTTTTAAAGCTCTACCACCAATTTCACCAGTAAAGGACCAGGGAGGGTTCCCTTGTCCCTTACCTTCCCTGTAGTAACTTCGATGGAAAATAATAATTAGATACCTCTTGTCCACGAAAAAATAAATAGACATGTATGATGAAACTATAATTGAATTTGTTATTATTTACATTCCCAGATACCCTTACTGGCCTTCATTTGATAAGGATGGACGGAGTGTCAATTGCTACGTTTATATGACTCACAAACGAGTTGTATTTTATAACGGTTTATTGTGATAAGTAGTCGTCGATGGTTAGACGTAATTTTTTTAAACATTCTTAGATCAGATGCTTCGATATGTTTTATTTTAGATTTAATTTTGTTCTCGATATTTGCACTTTCCTTTCTGTTTCCGCAGTCTCTGGGGGACCGATCTTATTTGGGATAAACTTTCTTTTTAACGTTGTCAAATTAAATTGATTACACCTTTAAAATAGTTTTATCACAGTTTATATTTGCGATTTGGCCAAGACATTTTTGGCAGAACGTATAAATATAGTAAATATCTGATATTTACTATTCCCCCAATTTGTTCATAACTCGAGTTAAATTCCAAATAGCCATCTTTGACATTGTCATCAAAATCATAGAGTTTCAATCTGTTTGATATCCGATTAGCTACAGCTGATACTAAAGTGGCTGAATTTTCAACCAAACATTTTCATATCAGTAGAATTATCTAATCTCATAATTCCTTTTCCGTGTCAAATCTAGTATAAGAAGGAAAAACACCGGAAACATATCTTCAACTATGCGCCTGGTCTATAGTATCAAATGGATTTCAATCACACTCGATAACTCCCCAAGGTGGAGCGGAAAACGGAACAGACCAAGAATTATTTTTCAATTAGAGCTCGAAAAAGTGGTCGCAACAGATGGCTACAAACGTGCGTTATTGTGTAGCGTTTCGCGACACAGTTGTACGGAATTGTTGACCACTATTGCTTTCAATGGCCCAGTTTATCGGCGAAATTAAGTATAAATTTGCTCGTTTTGCAGAGCAAAATATCCCAGTTATTTTTCGAACTGGGTGGTTAGGATAGTGTTTATTATTTTTAGAGAGCACGCGGCGCTACGTTAACGACTAATGATAATACATGCTTTTCGGTATTTTTTGATGCATTAATATTATTTATGATGCGAGAAAAATGCTTGAAAGAATTTAAAAATGCGTTTTATCTCAAAGCAACTCTTGTCTCTCCAAATATTTAAGGATACCTCGTCATGTTTGGAGAAGTTTATTATTATTATTATTATTATTATTTTTTTCTCAGATTTATCTGGTCTTAAAGTCTAGATCGGCTATTATTTGCAAGATATAGACTACGATCCTATTGCTCTAGGAAAGACCGGACCATGCTTGTAGCGTCTAAAATATCCGACTTCTGCATAGTTCGGTAGGTCTTCCAGGGTATTTCTCTGTCCCTTATACCGTTCTTTAGAGTCTTCGGTATTAGTCTCATGGAGGAGATGATAATCGGCACCACCTTAACAGCTTGAAGCTCCCACATTTCTTGGATTTCGCGTCTCAGGTTGGTGTACTTGGTTATTTTCTCAGTGTACTTTAACTCTGTATTGTGGTTATTGGAAATTGCGACATCTATTAGTAGCGCTTTCTTGTCTCTCTTGTATACAATGGTTATGTCAGGTCTATTGTGTTCCACTGTCCTATCAGTTATAATACCCTTATCCCAATAGATTTTAACCCGTTCGGTTTCTACCACTGGCGGTGGTTTATAGCGATAGTCAGGTTCACTGCTATCTGGCATTATTTTGTGTAGCGTCAGGAGTTCGAGGTATATTATCGCAGCCACTTTGTCGTGTCTTTCCAAATATTTTGTGCCTGCTAGGTTTTCGCATCCAGATAGGATATGTTCAATGGTCTCCGATTGACTGTTGCATTTTCTACATTTATCCGTCATAACCTGTTCTTTTAGGATATATTTTTGGTAGTTTCTGGTGCTTACAACCTGGTCTTGTATAGCGACCATAAATCCTTCTGTTTCAGGATTAAGTGCTCCGCTCAGCAGCCATCCGACAGATGCGTCCTTATCGATGTATTATTTATCCAAATTGTAGTGGTAACGTCCATGCAACTCTTTGGATACCCATTGTGTGATTTTGTCTTGGTTGGTGGTCATATTTGGAAAGTGTAAGTGGTTCCTCTGACTCAGATTTAGAGGGGTATTTCCTGTGTCAGCTTTTATAACAACTCTATGCAGGTTGGATTGTGTATTGTAGAAGTAATTCCTGAGGCCCTCAATCTGGGTATTGCATACTATACTGCATTCATGATACCTCGTCCGCCTAGTTCCCTAGGAAGTGACACTCGCTCTTTTGAGGATCTAGGATGGTGCATCCTGTGATTGGTCAACATAACTCTAACCATTCTATTTACGTCTTTCAGATCTGTGTGGCTCCATTTAACAATCCCGAAAGAGTATCCTATCACTGGAATAGCATAGGTATTAATAGCCTTTGTTACATTAGATGACTTTAACTAAGTTTTGAGGATATTCCGCAGTCTTCTTTTAAGTTGTTCGGTAAGTGTCTCCTTAATCTGCTTGTGCTCTGTTTTATTCGTTTGGAGAATACCTAGATATTTGTAGGGGTCTTCTCTCATAGATGTTAATACAGTCTCCTCATACAATCTCACTTCGGGAGCATTCTTTAGTTCGCCTCTCTCGATGGTAACAGTTTGGCATTTGGTAATTCCGAAAGTCATGCCTATGTCGGAGCTCATTTTGTGATCCAATTTAAGGATAGTTTCAAGGTGATTCTTGTTGGTAGCTTATAACTTTAAGTCGTCCATATAGAAAAGGTGACTAGTTGTCTTAGCCTCATTCGTTGTTTTGATGGTAAATCCATACTTTGTTTGATTAAGCGTATTAGATAGGGGGTTCAGAGCTAGACAAAAACACAGAGCGCTGAGAGAATCACTCTGAAAGATGCCTCTTCTAATGGTAATCTCTTTGGATTCGATGTTAGTATCACCAGATCTTATGGACAGCCTCATACACCACGTTGTCATTGTACTTTGCAGGAACCTTATCGTGCGGTCATCGATGCCATATATATCCAACACCTGTAGCAGCCAGTCATTGGGGATAGAATCAAAGGCCTTTTGATAGTCTATATATGCCATATAGAGATTTCCATTTTTCTTTCTCGCCTGCTTCAGTAATACCGAATCAATTATTATCTGCTCTGTACAGCCTAGAGCTCTTCTTCTGCATCCTTTTTGATCTTCTGTTAGGATGTTATTGGTTTCCAGATATGTGTAGACTTTATTAGTTATTCCTGCTGACAGTATTTTGAAAAGTGTGGGCAGACACGTGATAGGTCTATACTGGGAAGGGTCTTGAGTGTTGCTACTTTTAGGTAGAAGGTGAGTGTGGCCTTTAGTAAGAAACGGAGGCATTAAATTCGGGTTTTCAAGAATGTCGTTGAATTTTTGGGCAAGGTAAGTATGTGTGCTCTTAAGCTTTTTGTACCAGAAATTCTGAATGCCGTCTCTGCCTGGCGCTTTCCAGTTCGCAAGTTTACTTGTGAGTGTCCTAATGTCTTGCTCATTAAACTGTATAGGGTACATCTCTGTACTTCTGTTTTTCTTCTGTTTTTCGGTGTTGATGGCGGATTGGTTGTGCCCATATTCCAGCCCAAAAGTTTTCGACGTCTTCAAGCTTAGGTGGGTCGTTTTTTGTCTGGTTGTTGTTTCTTTCAAGATTGCGATAAAAGTTTCGCTCACTTCTTCAAAACTTAATGTTTTGTATTTTTCTCTGGTGACTTTCACGATATCTTCTTAGCCTGCTGGACGCAGCAGCAAATTTCTGCTTAAAGGTATCCAGGTAGTTCGTAAGGACATGGCGCAGACCAGTTTCATTGAACTGGTGGATCTGTCGTGTAACATCTTCGGGTAGGCCTCTAATTAGCTTGTTGGTTCTATTTCCTCTCACCATTTGCTGTGCTCTACCTACTTCTTTTCGGAGTTTGAGTATCTTCGTTCGCAGTCTATATTCCCATGCCGCCATCTGTTGTTTCCGTTTTCTTGTTTTTTCACTCATATAGATTTTCTGTCCATGTTCTGTTCTATTATTATTTCCTTTCCGTTTTCTCAGGTGTTTCCTGGTTCTTCAGGTGGGATACGGGTTATCACCAAGCACTCCCATCTATTCTTGACTCAAAAATCTTCTCACGATTCTGGTGGTGTTCAGAACAACAGCTTTCTGCATCATTATTATTATTAAAAGTGTATTTAGAATTTAAACTTTCGTTGTATTATCTTAAGCACTCATCGATATGATATCCTAAATAGTTAATTGTTTCTGGTGTTTATTCTCCAAATCCAACAGAAACCCTTATTTCCAACGTCTTTTTCTCCACACTTAGACTCTGTCGTTTCTTAGAGCTGAAAACTGAATACGTTACTGAACAGAATCCTCGGTTGCTTCTATAGGTTCTCCTATATGGGAAAAGATAATAAGAAACCTGAAAAAAATAGGTTCAATTTAGAGAGTTTTATTTATCCGCTGGTGGTAAAGGATACAACTGGGCTACTGTCGGTTGACAAGTCATCTGGAGAGAATGAAAATTAAAAACGGGGACAGTTGCCGGTTGTGCGAGGAAACCCCGAAACACCTTCTCAGCGAGTGCGAGACGGTCGTGAACAGGCAAATCGCCTGCTTCGAGAGCTGCAATGTCGAACAGAAGGAATTTTCATCCATAGAACCATCCAGACTACGTGCTTATATCAGAGCATTGAAGCTGGATGGGGTACTCTGATTGAGAATCACATCGACAGCCGCACCAAGGAAGGCGTACACACTAGATCTATACAGGTCGCAGTGCACTAATACCCTCCAAGATCATTCATTTATTCATTCATTCAAAGGGTACAAAACCATCACAATCACCCAGTTTTACGTCTTTTGCCTTATGTTGGCCCCGTTATCCACCAGGAGTCTTTAATAAGAAATGCCGAGTTTGTTATATTAGTGTCCTTACTTGATTGATAAATAACCCCTTGGAAAAATACAA
>MU181915.1:445250-455818 GCA_016904865.1 Pissodes strobi
TATATATATAATAGGTTAAGATTTCGTGATTACCAGGCAAAGGGCGCATGACGGCATAGTCTCATGCTTTCTACGTAGTTCTTCAGTTTTCACTTTGATGCGAGAACTGAACATGACACGGATTATTGCATGACGGGTCGAATTTTATTTCCTCTTAGGCATTTTCGATTCGCAAGCGGTTCTGGTTCTATTTGACGTAACCCTTACATAATCAAATCCCAACTTAGCTTACAGAATTTTTTACAGAATTTAAATTGGTTTCGAACTGATGGCACACATCAATTTCCAAACGAATGAATAAGTCTCGATTTTGAACTGCTTTCGCTTTCAATTTAAAAGCGCTTTATAATTTTAATCCTAATTGTTCGGTGTTGTATTTGCTATTTGCTTATTATTAGGATGATGATTGAACCGTAGTTTAAATGTTTGATGTTAACAAATGAATAAATATGTACATAAATTGCCCTTAAAAATATGTCATTACGTTGTCTATACCTAATTCAGTTTTCTCCTAGATGAGAGAACTGAAAATGCATGGATCAGAGTTGAAATAAAAAAGACTCTGGCATGGATTACATGACAATGACGGATCGAATTTTATTTCCAGTTAGGCATTTTCGATTCGCAAATGGTTCTGGTTCTGGTTGCCGTAACCCTTAGATAATTCAAACTCCAACTTAGCTTACCGAATTTATTACAGAAGTTAAATTGGTTTCGAATTGATGACATAATCAATTCCCAAACGAATGAATTTTGTGTTTTGGTTTCTAATTTAAAAGCTCTTTATAATTTCAATCCTATTTGTTCTGTGTTGCATTTGGTATTTGCTTATTAATAGGAATGTTGACTGAACCGTATTTTAAATATTTGATGTTAACAAATGAATAAATGTGTACATAAATAGCTTTTAAAAATAGGTCATCACGTTGTAATCATACCAAATCTGCTTGGAAATTGAATCGTTTTTCTCCAACTTGAAAAATCACGGCTTCCTCAATTTTCAGACTTATCTTCTCCGCTTGCTCAACTTACTTTCAACAGATTATTGCCTCACTATCAAACGAATATGTTATATTTCTATTGACCACGGATTAGCAGCGCAATGAAAGCGCAAATGCTTCCTTCTTGTATGCCCAACACGCAGAAGACCTGAAGACAGTCACAATGTAGCATCAGGCAGGCCGAGTTTTAACCAAACCGCAAAGCTTAAACTACCCAAAAGAAATATTTACGCGCTTTCCGTGTTGATTACTGCGTTTAACAGAATCGCACGAAATTTATCAGGTAAAATCCTGTAATTAAAAGAGCATAGCAGCTGCAACATCCGCGTGTGCACCTAGCTAATTAAGCCTGACTTACGGTGAAATGTCTAAGTTTTAATTAAAACCACGTAATGAAACTGAGATAGTATCTGCTGAATTTAACCGGATATGTATTTCCTTTTGAATTAACTTATACGGTGTTTAGTTAATTTCCCTTTGATAGTGGCTAGCCTCATTGTTCGTTGAGAGAAGACTATGACTGCAGTCTTTAGATTTCTCTTATATTATTGCCACATACGGTACTCTGCCTTATATTACGCCTAATTTGTGACGATGTTTATATAATTACTTATAGGGGTAGTAATCCTTGGCTGGATATGTAGGTGAAAATGACTCTGTTTACTGGCGGGCTAGGTACGTGCAGCCTGCATATATAAGCGGGCTCGGTTTACTGGCGGACCAGATACGTGCACCCTTTATGTGTAGAGTTGGGCTAGGCTTGCTGGCGGACCAGACGCGTGCACCCTATATATGTTAGAAGCTGATAAGACCTAGCTAACCGAAGAGCGATGCTGCGCGCTGCTGCAATGTATATTCGTCATCCGCTGACTTTGATCTACTAACGGATACAAGGGATCCTTGGGTCATCCTGCTAATCGCGAAATAATAATGGAATATGGAATTCAGATTGCTTTATCAAGAATATTTGAGATTAAGTGATTTTCCGCTGACAATATTGTCACAGTAGAACTGTGCTCAGGTTGCGACACTCAAGAGATAAAAACAAAATAAGAATTCTCTTGACTTCAGCTTTAACTTATAGTTCGATGCATGTCTCTTGAGCACAGGGTTTACATTTCGCCCAAATATAGTAATTGATCAGGAGGGAAGGTTGCCGGAAGGGCATGAAAGTTTAATCAGTTCCGATACTTTATTTAAGTGTTGTTTTAACCCTTGAAATATTTGTGGAATTTTGTCTTATGGCGCTACTACTGTATCTATAAAAGTAGAGGCTTAGACATATTCTATTCCATTCATTCCAGCCTTTGGTTTTGTGACTAGAAATGTTACCTTAGTTTGTGGCATAGCTATACTTTCATTACACCTATCATCATTAATCTTTAATTAGTAGACATAATTTCATGAAAAAGTTTCATTTCTTTTTCAGTATTTTATTTTTTATTGATAAGCTGTATTTTTCTTTAAAGCATGACCATTTTACTATATTCGTCTCTACCCCATGTAACCTATTATTTCGGCTGTAGCTCCCAGGAGGTGCATTTTAGGTCATAGGTTTATAGGAAAAAAGTCTTATTTTGACCTCGAAAATACGCCCTTAAATTATGTGTGGTGAATAATGAAACACCCTGTACATCTATTTCATCATAAGCGAATACTAAGAGCATTTCGCAGACACCCGTTCTTCTAATGTTAAATATTAGCGTAACCATGGTGATATCTGTCAGCAGCGCAAGAAATAACAGCAGTTCTGTTACGAGCGAAATTTTAACGATCTAAGTAATGACTGGGTTTAAACTCCCGCAATTAATTAACAACTTTCTATTCGGAGCAAAAAAGTCACAAAAGTGCTTTCCGGTGGTATAGTGGTCAGGAGATACTGCCTTTCTCGCGGGAGAGCCGGGTTCGAATCCCGGCCGGGGGGCCAAAAAAGTACTAGTTATTGTAGTTCTAAAATAACGACCGTGGAAGTACTACTGCGTCATCTAAAAAGTGTCGTGAAGTGCACCAAGTGTGCATGTTTCGATACTTGGACAACGTTGACGGTTTAAAGCCATATAAGAGGTCATGGTACCCTCACGGGTATATTATATGGCCTGCGGCACACATACATAAAAAAAATCAGCGCAAGAAAATTTTCCTAGGTACTTGATTACATAACGTTGACTTAGGTAAGAAATTACTCTCAAAAGAACCAAATTTTTTGAAGAACTTTGAAGCTCAAAGCTGTATGCCTGAATGATCCATAAAAATAATTTTAATTTGTTCTTTGAGTTTCATTCCAATCCAGCGTCATAATTTAAGTGACCCTAAAATATAGTGTACATATAATATAAAAAGTTAAGTAACCTTAATTTTAAAGTCATAGTTAATAAGAACATAGGTAAGTATCGCCCTGCAGGCTATTGAGTAAATTTACATTATTACTATTACTCTCTCGGTGCATCTAGCCTCTAATAATTCTGAAATTGATTGCTCCAGGGTAGCAAATATTAATGAACGATTACAATAAGATCGCCAAATACATGCTGCCTCGGTGGAGACATGAAATTTTGTGTACCAATATCACTAACAAAATTAATTATAAACGATGCTTCCGTCGAATTTTACTCTCCGATATTTGGCTTTACATAATTAGGTATCCTAGAAGATACCTAGTACAATAGAACGTATATTTACTTCAGGTTGATACTAATACAAAAGTCTTGAACAATCCTGTTCTGTGTTAAGCCAAATAATCTGCTGAAATAAAAACGAAACTATAATTCTTCCATCTAATTAAATTTAATAGCAAAATAGAGGTACAGAACGGCAGACAGCGTGAAAATATAATCCTACTTACTGAAAATTACTCTAGCACTGAAACAATCTATTTAGGCGTTGCAGCAACATCATTAACGTGGAACGGAGGACGGGTAAGAATTATTTTTTAATTGGTTATCTGGGAAGCTTGTTGCATTAAAAGACGATAAACATTTCCATTTTGCAAGAAAACGTTTTAAGATATTTACTCAGTATACGAGATATTTTTATACTTCAGTAATCTTAAGTGAATTAGTTAGTCAACGAATTATTGCATTAATGAAGCAAGTTTATATTATATTTCAAATCGTTTTATCTAATCGTAAAGTTTTCAATCGATTATAAATATTACCTATGTGCCAAACGTTATATAAAAGCCATATCCGTGCATTCCGATAAGGATTCAGATTATTTGCGGCTAGATGCGCGCCTTTAGATTTAATACGGCTAGAGATATTTAGAGTATTCAGTTGTCCATGCTCTTAATTTTTGGCACTGTCAAACATGTAACACTATTATGAATTCAATCATCTACTATTGAATTATTTGCCCGTTTGACACGTTTGACAATTGAGATTTTGTCGACTAACCGAGCATCTTGCTCCGCAAAACGCTCGGGGAGTCGAACACATTTCTCTGAGCTTACTTATAATGTTTCTAATAACGTTTACAATCAAGGGAAAAGTATGCAAAAACTTAGTAAAATTACCATTTATTTCAAAATAAATAATCATATAAGATTCATAATATCGTATATTGTCATAGTACACAATATAGCAATGCTTCTTCCATTGTTGACGCTTAAAATGTAGTTCATTCTTGCCTCGTTGTGGTGACTCGGTCTTCTGTTTTAAGAAAATTTTTATATAAGTTGCCTCCGGAAAGCGTGAGCAGTCACACAGGGTCATACCATAGCCTAAAGAAAACTATAGCTGCGACACTTAAGCGCGGCACCTTTGAGAAGCGAGGACCAACTTTATCACTATATAGTGGGGAGGAAATAAATAAATCTAACTTGACGTCAACCCCCCGGCAATCATTAGCGAAGTGAGCCGTACTAAAATTTTTTGGGACGTTATATACTAAAATTGTTACTCTCCCCTATTATTTTATTGAAACTTTTATCACAAAATATATGATTTATAAAATACTGTTTATTTCGAGTAGAGAATAACCATTTCTTTGATACAAAAAGCTGCATAAAGAGAGCCGGATATTTATTTAAACATTACACCTGAAAGAAATAGTTAAAAATGTCTTTTGAAGTGAAATTAAGAATGGCGAATGTAGATTACTTGTAGTAAGTACAGCTTTCTTGAATGCTGAATATAACTATAATAAAATATAAGCTCCAAGTTAATCTTTAAATATCAACAAGATCTATACACAACAAAAGTTTTTTTATATGAGATTTTATTTTGCACAAGTAGTTACGGTTTTAGACGAACTTGTGAAGATCTGCAATAATAATTTTGAAAATTTTGATTTATCTAGTTGTTCTCTTCTAAGCTAAAAAAAGATCTTATATAAGTACATAATTTTGTTTTATATAGATCCTTAGCAACCTGCACAATTTTATAAACTTATTATGTACGATTTTGCATATTTTTTCGTAACAGCTTTTTCATTTTATTCGCTAGATAAAAATATTGTCAAGATGGTGAAATGAAAGTAAATTTTAGATCTGGCTATAGTTCACGAACTAGTTTATGCATGAAGTGCACAATTACGCTAAATCGGAGCAACCGTGCGTTCAATTTATCTTGATAACATTTTGATTCGCTGTAACTTTTTTGTTTTTAAAGATATCAAGTTAAACAAAAAAGCGAAATGTAGGGTTGGTAGCCAACTTTTTTTCTACGTTACATATAAAATAAAACACTAACGATTTTCTGACATATCAGTCTACTCTAGATTTTTTAAATGGAACACCCTGTATATTACTACATTTTTGGAATCTGTAGAGAAATCGAAACACATTTCGTGTATAATATCTTATACCTATCTTTCTTTAGGTGTTTACGAAATATTGACAGTTGAAAGTCGTGCATTTTGACATTTTGATAGGCTTTAAAATCTAAACCGCTTGAGAGCAAAGAAAACGGTTTGCATATTCCTGTCTTAGGTTTTCATGAGCTATCAAATGACAGTAACTTTGAATTTAACCCGCGAATAAAATTGACCGGAACTTTTAAACCTCCGGTTAAATTGAAAGTCACTGTCATTCGATAGCTTATGAAAACGTAAGATAGAGATGTGCAAACCGTTTTCCTTGATCTCGTGCGGTTTAGAGCCTGTCAAAATGCCCGACTTTCAACTGTCAATATTTCGTAAACAGCTAAAGATAGGTATAGGATATTATACACGACATGTGTTTTGATTTCACTAGAGAGCCTAAAAATGTAGTATTATACAGGGTGTTCTATTTAAAAAATATATAAAGTAGGCTTCTATGTCAGAAAATTATTGGTGTTTGTTTTATATGTAATCTAGAAAAAACTTGGCTACCAACCCTACATTTAGCTTTTTTGTTTACCTTGTTATCTTTAAAACCAAAAAAGGTACAGCGAATCAAAATGATATCAAGGTGCTGATCAAATCTGAAATAATGGATATACAGTGTGTCCAAAAAAGTATGCAACATATGGGAAACTTTTTTATTATTGGTTTCTCAGAAAATTTTATTCTTGATAAAAGTTGGTGGTTGCCCTAAAACAGTAAATGAGTATTTCAAATTTTCCGTACTGCTTTTAGTGCGGGCGCAAATGTAATTTTTCCGATATCGCGTCAAGAGTAAAGTACCTTAATTTATAAAGATACAGCAAAATCTTATAAGGAAAAGTTCTTCCAAATTAAAAAAGTAATCTTAATAGGAAATTTGAGTTAAGTACAACTTTTAATTTTTCTTTTTTTTCTCGATTTTTTCTTAAACGTTACGCCACTGGAGAATGTTTTGTTCTTTTGTTATTAGTATACTTGCCAAGTAACTTCAAAATTTATTTAAGATAGAAATTAATTACATAGTTGCATAATATTGCAGTTTTTCCAGAGATAATAGCCAGTTTAGGTATCAGTGTGTTGCAAACACATTTAAACACTTTTGATTCAAAAATTTGACCCAACTCTTATCATTTCATGTAAAACAACTAATAATGTATTTATCTTTTGCACCCGATGAGTAAAATATGCCCAAGTATCCTAAAAAGCCATTTAAAATATTTGGTCTTGAAGAGTAGGCCAAGCATTTGGAATAAAAACAAATAAATAGTAATAATTTTACTTCACTCTGACATATGAAATTAATTATTATTGAGTCAGTCATTCCAATTTTATTTTGTAATAATTGATGTGGACAATTATTTTGGACCAAAATTGTTTAAATTTGTTTGCAACACATTGATACGGATACCTAAACTGGCTTTTATCTCTATAAAAACTGAAACATTATGCAACTATGTAACTAATGTCTACTTTAAATAAATTTTGAAATTGCTTGGCAAGTACACTAATAACAAAAGAACAAAGCATTCACCGATGGCGTAAAGTTTGAGTAAAAAATCCAGAAAAAAAGGGAAATTAAAAATTGATGTACTTACTCAAATTTCATATTTAGATTACTTTTTTAATTTGGAAGAACTTTTCCTTATAAGATTGTGCTGTATCTTTATAAATTAAGGTACTTTACTCTTGACTCGATTTCGGAAAAATGACATTTGCGTCCGCACTAAAAGCAGTACGTTATATTTTAAATACTCGTTTACTGTTTTAGGGCAAGCACCAACTTTTATGAAGAATAAAATTTTCTGAGAATCCAATAATAAAGAAGTTTCCCATATGTTGCATACTTTTTTGGACACACTGTCTGTGGATAACGATCGACTTTTACGAAAAACAACCAGCAAAAACAATGTTTTTGAGACTTACGCCTTTATGGTAGAATACGAACTGTTTATTGTCAAACGAAATGTTTTGCACTTTCTTATCTTCCACTTAGCCACAACCTGGAAAATACTCCCCACCAACCGAAAATTTCATATATCTAGATAATTACTAAATAACTAAGATAAGAAGATGCAAATCGTTTCGCGCTAAGTTAAACAGATCAAATTCTTTAAATGGAAAGGAGGCTATTCGACATGCTACATGAAATTTGTCTAGAATTTTTAGAAGAATTCGAAAATCGGAAAATATGTCCCGCTCTTTTGAGGCCTTTTATATTGAAATATAATTCAATTATATTGTCAAACTGAAATCAACATGGCTAAATGATGAAATGGTTGTAAGACTAATAAAAAGATTAAAAACATGTTATTTCTATAAAATGTGTATACATATGAAGGGTACAGGGGAAAAATGATCTAAGCGCCATTTCCATAGGAAACTTTTTTATTATTGACTTCACAGAAAATTTTATTCTTGATAAAAGTTGGTGTTTGGAGAAAAACTAATTTTGACAATGCTAAATTAAAGATAAGTTATACAGGGTACTCAATAAATACAAGAATGATGGTTAAAAAATCAAAAACTTTGGAATATCGGAAAACCTTCTACAGAAAAATAAAGATCGTATTAAGATAAAAATAAAAGTCAAATACCATTTTTTCCAAAAGTGCACCGCACTGTTGCGGAGCAAATCCCTTTCAATTACTGAAAAAACCCGCTTCTTCTTAATTTTGTCCTTATTTTTTCAGCAACGATGCACTTTTGGAAAAAATGGTATTCGACTTTTATTTTTACTTTAATAGGAGCTTTATTTTTCCTGTAGAAGCTGTTCCGATATTCCTAAGTTTTTGTTTTTTAACCACCATTTTTGTATGTACCCTGTAATACTTAGTCTTAATTTAACATTGTCAAAATTAGTTTGGTTTAACTTTTAATCAAGAATAAAATTTTCTGTGAAATCAATAATAAAAGTTTCCTATGGAAATGGCGCTTAGATCGTTTTTCCCCTGTACCCTTCGTATATATTTTATGAATGTTTCCATATTGTTAATTTTCGATTATTTTTGGGCACTTTAAATTTTGTAACCTATTATGATACGTTTTAGTCCGTTTTGGTGCTTTTAGTTAGTTTGGGTTAGTTCAATCAGCTTTCATTTAGTTTTAATTTATTTTAGTCATTTGAACCCGGTTCCGATACATTATAACCTATTTTAATATTTTTGGTTAGTTTTGGTTAGCCGCCAAAGCTGGGTCGTTCAATCAACTATCGATTACTTTCGGTTCCGATACGTTATTACCAATTTTAGTATTTGGGATAGTCGCCAAAATTGAATTGATCTGGGTTAGTTTTAACTTATTTAATATTATTTTTAAGCTATTCCGATACGTTTTAGCCCGTTTTGGTACTTTTAGTTACTTTTGGTTTGTTTTGGTTAGTCTTTCAATCAAATTTTGGTTACTTTCAATTTATTTTAGTTATTGAATTAATTCAAGTTAGTCGTCAAAATTCGCTTAATTTTGGTTAGTTTCAACTTATTTTAATATTTTTAATCTGTTACGATACGTTTTAGCCCTTTTTGATGCTATTGGTTAGGTTTGGTTAGTCGTTCAATCGACTTTCGGTTAATTTCAGTTAGTTTTAATTTAGTTTAGTAATTTGAATCGGTTCGGATACGTTATAACCAATTTAAATGTTTTTAATTAATTTAGGTTAGTCGCCAAAATTCTGTTAATTTGGGTTAGTTTCAACTTACTTTAATAACTTTAATCTGTTACCATATGTTTTAGCCCTTTTGGTTACTTTTGGTTAGTCGTTGAATCGACTTTCGGTTAATTTCAGTTAGTTTTAATTTATTTAAATCATATGAACCGATTCCGATACGTTAAAACCAATTTTAAAGTGTTTGATTACTTTCGGTTAGTCGCCAAAATTCGGCTAATTGGGTTAGTTTTAACTTACTTTCGTTCAATCAACTTTCGGTTAATTTCAGTTAATTTTAATTTATTTTAGTCATTGGAACCGGTTCCGATACGTTATAACCAATTTTAATGTCTTTAGTTACTTGCCAATATTCGGTTAATTTGGGTTAGTTTTAATTTACTTTAACATTTTTAATCTGTTCCGATACGTTTTAGTCCGTTTTTGTGCTATTAGTTACTTTTGGTTTGTCATTCAATCAACTTTCGGTTACTTTCAGTTAGTTCCAATTTATTTTGGTCATTTGAATCGGTTCCTATACGTTATAAGCAAATTTAATATTTTTGATTAGTCGCTTAAATTCCTTTCGTTTTGGTTAGTTTTAACTTACTTTAATTTTTGTAACCTATTACGATAGGTACGTTTTAGCCTGTTTTTGAGCTTATGGTTACTTTTGGCTAGCTTTGGTTAGTCGTTCAATTACCTTTCGGCTGGTTTCAGTTAGTTCCAATTTATTTTAGTCATTTGAACCGATTCCGATACCTTATGATCAAATTTATGTTTAAATAAACGAACTAACTAGCTGCTTAATTCTGACGTTCTTTTCCCATTTTAACACATAAACATTAACTTATTTATATAACATACAAACAAAACAATATATACGCGTAACGTCTATTTACCCAAACAACGAATCTTTTTCTATTTTAATTCCTATGAAAATTTATTGCACTCCGGCCCAGGTAAGCGCGTATGATCGGCATCGAGTTCCAACTGCGTGGTGTCCTCCCTTCACTGAGCTTCACGGAGAAAATTTGATTCCGTACCCCACTAAACGAGCCGAGTGTCGCGGCTATGGTTTTCTTTAGGCTATGGTCATACCTTAAACAAAAGTAGATATTTAG
>MU181915.1:455828-487516 GCA_016904865.1 Pissodes strobi
ATATTTAGTATTGAATGAGTTTTAAAATCGTAAACTCCAAGTTTGTTTCAAAACGTGCTTCTCAACAAATGTGACTTAATTTACAACTAACTGTTGATTTCATAAAATATGTACCTCATATGTGACCATAGATCCTAATTCCAACTCATTTTATATTTAATCTCTGGGTAACTGGAGTTTATTGGTCAAATTCCGTTTCCTGTATGATTTCTGTGGTTTATTTTGGCTATTAGATGAAGTCTCCTTGGTGGGTCTGGTGTCATATAAGCACTGTCGATTTTAAAGATTTTTTTTTGGGTTCAATGGAAAGATTACATCAAATGGAACACGTTAATGCAAAAAAAATGCGGATGAAGTAATTTTGATGCCAAAAACTGAAAAATAAACTTCGGAAATAAGGCTGTTTAGTGATATATTTAAACGCGAAAATTCTTCCAAATATGACGTTAATGATGACATTTTACTAGCAATGTTGACAGACTTGACTAACCGTCTTGATTTTCAAGTAAGTAAATTGCCAGGTCCAGGTGCATGTTTCATAAAATAGGATAACAACTTGTGAAACTAACTAAACAAGCGCGCTACACGCGCTTGTCTTTTAACCGACCACAGATAACACAAACCAAACAACACTAAACCAAACTAACCAAAACCAACACTAATCCAAACTAAACCAGACTAACCAAAACTAACCCGGACTAACCAAAACTAACCCAGACCAACCAAAACTAACCCAGACTAAGCAAAATTAACCCTAGCGTAACCATGGTGATATAACTAATTTTAATCGGGGTAAAAAGACAAGCGCGCAACGTGCACTGGTTTTTTCACTGTCCCAAAATAATCGAAACTAACTTTAATTAACCAAATAAGTGCACTGAGTCAAGCGCGCTACACGCTTGCCCAACCTCACCTAACAGAAAACCAAAATTAAGCACACTAAAGAAGTACGCATGGTACTCTCCTAATTAATCTGAGTTATATAAGAAACAAGCTCCCATTTGTCTCTTAACTAATCCAAACCAACTGAAGCTAACCCAGACTAACCCAAGCTACCCTTAATTAACCAGGGTTAGTCTGAGGTATGTAAGAATCCAAAGCGCTCCGCGCGCTTTTTCTTTACGTGCTTCAGGCTAACCAAACAAGCTTCCATTTGTCTCTTAACTAACACAAACTAACTGAAATTAACCAAAGCTAGCCTTAATTAGCCAGGGTTAGTCTGAGTTACGCAAGAAACAAGCGCGCTCCGCGCGTTTCTTCATGAATATTATATTATCATTTTAAAGTGCATAAAAACAGTTTTACTTGCAATTTTTAAGGAATGACGCTTTAAATCATGTAATTACAAACCTTCGGCGATCATACCTTAGAACAAAGTGTACTGGAATTATGTTTATTAGCAAAAAGTGTATCTTAAATTTTAATCTTTATTTTAATTTATTTTGCGAAAATATGCTTCAACTGCAATTTTTTGTCGCGTTATTGTGTCCGTAATCTTTCCATACAACCCAAAAAAGCTTCAAAATCGACAGTGCTTATATGACACCAGAACCCTTCTTGGTACTTTAAGATTTATTTTGCTTAAATTGTTTGGATTTTTTATTTTTCTGAAAGAAACGGGGTTGAGTCGCTCTTTAAAGTGTAAATAAGGGTGAAAATAATAATATAAGCAGGCTGGCAATATGTAATTATCTTACCTTATCCTACGGTCACTAGTTCATGGTAGAAGTTATTTACGGACGAATATCACCACAAAATGCCCTATTGTTTCGTATTTGATTAATTTTCCTTAATGTAACATTCGTTTTTCTGTTAGTTTTAGTTCTGACATTTTATTCCGAGATTGACTTACCATCTGGACTCGACATTTCGTTTCGCGCCATCGTTCTAAAGCCGCGTTCCATTGATAATATTTGTAGAGATGTGCTGCTCTGAACAGCTCTCTCGATATGTTATTCAATGAAAACTTGTTTTGAAATCGCTTTCCGTGTGTTAATATTTATGGGTGTAGTATATGTCATGCCTGTCAGAATTCCAGAGCAACTTGGCTGAATAAAGGAAAATGATAAAACATGATTTGAGGTCTCGTTTGACGTCATTACTCCAAGTGAGTCAGTTGTTGGTCAAACTTGAAGGACCGGATTGCTGGAATATGCCTGCCGCGATTGCGCGAAGCCACGGCATTTAAGGCATGAAGCATGTAGTTTGCGGTGATTGGCTATTTTGTAATACTGGAAGGAGAATATCCTCTTGAAGCCTTAAGGGGAGCCTCATTCCGAACTCCGCTCGACAATTTTGTTTACACACGTTTGTGTAACACTTTTCGAGAAAAAGAGGAATGTGAGAGGTTGGCTCAGGTCGTGAAGCTCGCGTCTCTAGAACGCAAAGTGATTGATTCGACGCCCGGTTCTTGCAAGTTATTTTTTTATTGTATTAGTTAGTTTATTGGCATGCCTTGGGTTAGTTTGGGTTAGTTTTTGTTGATTGTGCCCGCAGCGAGCGGAGGGCATTGGATGAAGTGAAAATGAAAAAATACAAATGTAAACATTAAACAACGCATGTAGCGCCATAAATCATGCCGTTCGGCAGAAGTCGGGATCACGGCTCCTCAGGTAGTATGTTTGCATTTTCTTTTGATGTATTGTTGATTTGGTGCTTCGACTCAATGGCTTAACGGTATTTTTCACTATTTCTGTTAGATTAGTTGCTTTAATTTTTTTTGTGTGTCATCATTTTGTGATTGTGTGATTTCACGTTGTTAGTTCCTATTTTTTTCTAATTTTCTTTGTACAGGTTCTATTTCATTCGCCTTTTGAGGCAGCTAGCTGATTTTCGCTTCGGCAGTTTTGGAAAAAAACATTTACAGGTAAAATATTGATTCTTATGATTTTCTTTGATACTGGATTTTTCACAGGGTTTTTTTACTGACTCGTTTTTCTTACTAGTAAAGAATCCTTCCACGACTGAGGAAGTTTTTTCTTTGTGAAGAGTTTTATCTTACCTTACCTGAGAAGTCCCGTGTGCGGTCGGGCGTGTAAATGTAGGAGAGTTCTTTAGTCGCGGTGTTTATTGTTCGTGCACGTTCAATTCTATGAGCCATTTGGAAGGCTACGCACGAGTCCCTGAGCGGATCGAGCCAATTAAACATTAATTATTCAAATTTTAATTTGTGATTAATTAATTATTAATGCTGTTATAGTCAATTCACAGATTATTTTGTTTCAAAACTAGCTTAGAGCTTTCCTCGGCATTGTCATAAGTGACTAATTTAATAACGACCTGAGTAACATTAATTTTATTCCATGGTTTAACGTATGGTAATTAATGTACGTCCTGGTGGAGTGTATATGATCATGACTGGGTAGCTTAGTAACTGTTTAATAATCCTTTATTACTTTACTTGTACTACTCTTGGTAATTTCACAGAGCGAGACAATCTTAAACATTTTATACATATCTTCAGCGCAAGAAGTATCGACCTACCAATACTTCTGGAAGGTACCTAATCAGTTCTCTTTAAATTTCCTTTATGTGAGCGCAATTTACTTACTCTTCTATAGAGATACCAATACCTTAAGGCACGTTTATATGGTATTTCAGATCGTTTTAACTAATAGTATTTCAAATCGTTCTAACTAATCTTAAAGATTCCAACCGAATGTGCCAAATGTTATGAAAGTCATATCCGTGGATTCGGATAAGGATTCAGATTATTTGCGGCTTGATTTAGATTTAATACGGATGAAGATTTTTAGAATATTCAGTTGTTCACGCTCTTTATTTTAGCAGTCTCAAACATGTAACACAATTATGAATTCTAAATCATCTACTATTGAAATATTTGCCCATTTAACACGTTTGACAATAATTGAGATTTTGTATACTAACCAATCATTTTGCTTCGCAATACAGTCGAAGAGTCTAACATATTTCTCTGAACTTACTCATAATGTCTTGAATAACCTTTACTATCAAGTGAAAATTATGCAAGATCTTGGTAAAATTTCTTTTTATTCTGATATTTAGTCCGTTCTAAAACTAATACATAAATTAATGCTCACAAAACTAAATTTTACCTACCATTTATTTCAAAATAAAGAACCATATAAGAATCATAATATCGTATATTGTCATAGTACATAATATAGCAATGCTTCTTCGATTGTTGACGGTTAAAATTTAGTTCATGTTTACCTCGTTGGGGGTAATTCAGCCTTCTGTTTTAACTATATTTATATTTTGCTCTCCGGAAAGCGTGAGCAGAGTTCCACATGGGCCTTAAACCTTAAACAAAAGTAGATATTTAGTTTTGAATGAGTTTTTAAAACGTGAACTTCAAATTTGTCTCGAAATGTGCTACTCCGCAGATATGATTTAATTAATTATTTTTGCACTTAAATGGTTTTGTAGTTAATTGATTTCAGAAAATACGTACCTCACATGTGGTGATAGACCCTAATTCCAATGCATTTTATATCTAAGCTCGGGGTAACTGGACTTTATTGTCCAAATATCCGTTCGGCCCGTTTGTGATTTCTGGGGTTTATTTTGAGTATTAGAGGATGTTTCCTAGGTACTTTAAGTTCCCTTCGCTAAATGTTTTTAATTTCTTGATTTTTATGAAAGGAACGGGGTTGCTTAGGGCATTTAAATGTATGCAAACATGCAATATGTAATTATCCTTATTTTACGGTCATTACTTCATAGTAGAAGTTATTTACGACGTTTATCACCACAAAATGTCCTATTGCTTCGGTTTTGATTCATTTTCCTTAATGTAACATTCGTTTTTCTTAAATTAGTTTCCTTTCTGACATTTTATTCCGAGATTGACTTATCATCTGGACTCGACATTTTGCTTCGCGCCATCGTTCTAAGGCCGCGTTCTGTCGCTAAATAGCTCTCTGGATATTTTATTTCGTGAAAACTTGCTTTGAAACTGCTTCCTATGTGTTAATATTATAGATTACGGGTGTGGTATGCTTGTCATGGCTGAATAAGGGAAATTGATAAAACGTGATTTGAATTTTCGTTTGACGTCATTGCTCCGAAGAAGTAAGTTTTTGGTGAAACTTAGAGGACTGGTTGCTGGAATGTGCATGTCGCAAATTGCGCGAAGGTTTGGCATTTGCAGTATGAATATTTTGGTTTGCAGTGATTGGTTGGTTTGTAATACTAGAAGGGGAGGACCTCTAGAAGCCTTATTTCCTCCACCTTCATCTGGAAAAAATGTAACAAGGTAATTTTTCGGTAGGTCTCGTAGTAGAAAGTTGCTTTTTGGTGAAATAACTTCTAAGGCAGTATCTTTGCCTTACAATTTGATAAAATGTTGGTTTGATGCTTAGAGTCAATTCCTTAACGGTATTTTATCATTGTTTCTATAAAGTGAATTGCTTAAAGCTTTTGTGTGTGTCGCCATTTTGTGATTCGTTGCTAGGTTCTAATTTTGTCTAATTTTCTTTGCAGAGGTTCTGTCTCATCCACCTTTTGAAGCAGCTAGCTGATTTCGTCTTCAACAGTTTTGGAAAAACCATTCACAGGTAAATGATTGAATTTTATGATTTTCTTTAATACTTTATTTTATTTTCTCTTCCCTGTAAATATTCCTTTCCATGTGTTTTAAGTAGAATCCTTGAATATGTTGATGTTTTACAGATTCTTGATCGACTGGTTTTTCCTACTTTGTTAAGAATCCTTCCGTTTTTTTTCTATGTGAAGATTTTAGCTTTCCTTACTGAGAAGTCCTTTCTTCTCTCTACCGTGTAAATGCAGGACAGTCCTTTTACTCGTAGTCCAGTTGGTTTATTGGTCGTGTACTTTTCATTCTGTGAGCCCTTTGGAAGGCTGCCTGCGAGTCCCTGTGCAGATCGAGTCAATTAATTGTTAATAAATTTTATTTTGATTTCTGATCAATTAATTATTAACGCTGTTAACGATCTAAGTCACCCTAATTTTATTTCATGGTTTAACGTGTTATAACTAGAATCTAGTTAGCATTAGGTCCTGATGGACTCGGCATATTAAACCATACAAGATCATCTCTTGGTAGCTTAGTAACTATTTATATATCTTTTATTCCGCTTATTATTTTACTTGCGCAAACCTTTATATACTTATTTTCAATGCAAGACGAATCGCGCTACCAACATTTGTGGAACGTAATCAGTTCCCTTTAATTTCTTTAAGAGAGGAAACTGCGGTTTTCACTAATCAATAGTGAAAAAACGACTCTAAAACCCCGGAAAATTTGAAATGATTATAGGATGTTTTGAATTTTTTATAACTGCTGAAAATCGCGTTTAATAAATAATATATTATTTTATATGGAGGAAAAGTAATACTTTTCATGGCGCACTCGTGTTTAACAGCCGAACGGAGTGAGGCTGGTGATAGAGAGCAAGCCATGAAAAGTAACTTTTCCTCCAAATAAAATATGCTGTTTTTTCTTCAAATGTCGACAAATTAATGCAAAAACATCTCTTTTTAATAGTAATAATAATTATTATTAAAGATAAGTGGGTTCGCAAGGCGGCTTAGACCGATGCGGTGTCGGTGAATAGGCTCAGTTTGTTGCTATAGTAATGTCACATAAAGCCGTCAGTGGACACTGTCAACAATAATTATTTTTTTAAAATTGCGTCTTCGATTGCGTTTTAATTCCGTATTGATAAGCAGTTATTGAGTAAGTTCGATTAAATAATAACCAATTTGTTCCGAAACTAGTGATTTTTAGAAATGCAGTCACAAATTGAGTGATAAATACAAATTTTAGTTTAATAACTCTTGAGTTGTTGACGCTTATTTTGATGTTTGTTTGTATTGTATCTATGTTGATATGACAACACTTTTACCTCCGCCGGCGGAAAAGTGAAAAGTAAAGCTCCGGCGGAGGAAAAACGAAACTTCAATGCCGCCTACACAGTCGAGTAATGATGGATTTACTGACGTTTGAAGAAAAAAATTATTGTTTCCAAATCCATTCTTTTCGCGTATCCTCGGGTAATTGCCATTTAAAAATTAGCCAATTAAGAGAGGAAACTGCGATGTCTATTAATCAATAGTGAAAAAACGACTCTAAAAACCCTGAAAATTTGAAATGATCGTAGGCAGTTTTGATATACCAGTTTAAAATCGCGTTTAACAAAAAATTGTTGTTTTGTAATCTATTTTTTTCGCATATCCTCGGAAATTCGCGATTTAAAAATTTGCCAATTAAGTTCTAATCAATAGCGAAAAAGCAACCGTAAAAATCCTGTAAATTTGAGAGGATCAAAGGAGGTTTAGAATTTTTTATACCCGTTAATTGTGGTGGGTGCAATTTATCTACTCTGCCATATACAAGGTGATTCACGGTCGATGGTAGGTTAGACGTTTATGGAAAACGGAAAGCAGGGTTTTTCCGAAAATTTGACATTTTACATTTTCTTACCTGTTCTATCGATATAAAATATTTTCAGCATTGCAACGTTGCCGCTTCTCTTAAAAAATCATAGCAACTTTATTTTTTTAAATGGAACACCCCGTATATTAACAAATTTTTACATTTGCCCTTCTATTATAATACTTTTTTGTTAATATTGCCCTGTACCTATATCTATCCGCTTTCCAGATACAAAATAATTTGTGTTAAATATGGTCCAAAATTAAAATTAAGTAAATTGGTGCTCTCAATTCATGAAAAGTTGATATTTTGGTGGTAGTTTATACCTAAGACTACTTACTTAAAAAGACAAAGTCTGTCATTCATAATTTTCTAGAAATCTGCATCGTAAACCACAGACTGTGACGTGCGTATTTATCAATGAAACTGTGGTACAGAAAGTGGCTAGTGGGTAAACAAACATAGGCGCAGCATTTTTATTTTTCCTAATATTTTTTCTTTCACCAAAATTCAATCGATTACGCAAAAACTAAATATGGGAATTTGTGGGTCGTTTATAGAGTTCGATTCTTAAGTTAAATCTTGATATTGAAATATCGGCAAATTTGAGAACGACAATTTTCAAATTTGGAAACGAATTTTTTAGCACATAATATAAATTTGATTGTCTTGAGTAGGAATGCTATTTAAATGTATTGAAAAGTCTTTATTAATATTTTAGAAATATATTTAATTATAAAAGATTAAAAGTCAATAAAGTTCCATCAACATACCTCCAATTTTTTTGTTCAGACTGATTGGGTTTCAAAACTGGTAGGTATGAAAAAAAGGTAGCGACAATTTCGAACACCAAAACTCTGGCACGCGCAGCCACAGAATTGACGTATGGAACGTATGGAAACCGGTTTAAATGACTAAAATAAATTGGAACTAACTGAAAGTAACCGAAAGTTGTTTGAATGGCTAACCAAAAGTAACAAAAAACACCAAACAGGCTAAAAGATATCAGAACAGAATAAAAATGTTAAAGTAAGTTAAAACTAACCGAAATTAACCCAATTTTGGCGACTAACGAAAACTAACCAAAAACATTAAAATTGCATATAAGGTACCGGAACGAACTGGTTTAAATGACTAATATATATTAAAACTAACTGAACTCTACCGGTGGTTGATTGAACGACCAACCAAAACTAATTAAAAGTAACCAAAAGCACCAAGAAGGGCCAAAACGTATCGGAACATTAAAAATATTAAAGTACCTCGAAACTAATCCAAATTAATCGAATTTTTGGGACTGACTAAAATTAGTCAAAAACATTTAAATTGGTGATAACGTACCGGAACCAGTTCAAATGACTAAAATAAATTGGAACTAACTGAAAGTAACCGAAAGCTGACTAACCAAAAATCTTAAATTTGATTATAACGTATTGGAGTCGGTTCAAATGGCTAAAATAAATTTGAACTAACTGAAACTAACCGAAAGTTGTTTGAACAACTAACCGAAAATGACTAAAAATAACCAAATGCACCAAAACGGGCTAAAACGAATCGGAACAGGTTAAAAATATTAAGTACAGTAATGTTATAGCTAATTATATATTATAGTTATTTTCCTAACAAGTGATACTTTCCCGCACGCTAAAGCAGTTAAACGAACGACGCGAAGCGGAGTTCGAATATGCTTTAAGTGTGGGAAAGACACTTTGCGCAAGTGTTAGGAACAATGCTTTTTCTACGAGTACCCTAGAAAAGTAGAAATCTTATTATTGTATGCAGAAAGCATTAAAATAATGAAAAATCGAGTATGAACGCGGCAATTATGCGAAACAAAATGAGTTCGCAAAGAGTTTCCGTGCGCAAAGTTGAATTTTGCGCAAGCAAATGTGCGCATGAGTGCGCAAAGTTGAACTTTGGGCACGCAAATGAGTGCGCAAAGTAGGTACTTTGCGCACGCGAGTAGAAAAATATATTTTTCTATCTACAAGTGGAGGGTATTTTTTTAGGTCTTCATATCTGCACTTTTCTTTATTTATTTATTTTTAATTATGATAATCTTAAATATTAATCTTAAAAATGCATTTCTTTAATTAAAAATATTATAAGCACTCGTAAATATACAAAATATTTACTTTTTTAAACTCTGCTTTTAAAAACTATTTCAATTATAACACAAATCATATTTTTGCTTTTTTTATTCATCATTTTCAATGTTCCCCGGTTGCATCTTTGCGAAGGACTGTGAATTTTTCTTAATTAAAAATTAAAGATATTGCAATACACCATAATACAAAATCAAATCGTTCATTTAGGATAGTATATACATACTGTTATCGTAATAGCTGTAAAAATGCTGTTTTTAGCATTCTAATTGCGTTTAAAATGTTCCAATAATTAAATGGAGTAGGACTACTGATTTCGCTATTGAAAAATCAAAATAATAATCACAGCAATAAAAAAAACTCAAAAGAACAAAACAAAGCAAAGATAGAGATTAAGAAAATACTGGGCAAAATTATTTTGGAACATTTTTGACAAGTTTTTAAGTCATAAAATTTCATTTTAAGTAGACAACGCTTATTTAAACAATCTAGTTGAATAACTAGTAAGTATACAAAAGTGCATTCATTTCTAAATAATACAGCTATTGTAAGTAAACCTTGTTTTTCTGAGAAGATTCAAGCTTTTTAAGTTTCATAATGTATCCTGATTTTAAAATAATTTGTTAACACTAATTTTATTAATTCGGTTACATGGCAATTTAACGGGACATCTTCATATATATTGGTCCTCAAACCAGTCCAGAAAAAGTAGATGGCAAGGTTTTAAAAGTATTTATAAGCAAATATACCATTCAGTTTTCAGAAGTCTGTTTATAATGCGCGCACAAGCGACTGGGCTGGACTCGTCAGGCGGTAGCACTCGTCAGGCGGTAGGACTCGTGTAGACGAAAATATCAATTATGCTAGATTAGTTTCATTTTTGATTTGCAGATATAATAAACTTGTAAAGGGTTATTAGAAGCTAATTGTCATCTACTTATACTTGAACTAGAAACACATGCATTATTTTATTGCTTTGTATGGTCCCCGAGGGACGTCAATGAAATGACATTTAATACTCACCGATGAAACAAAAGTTTTGGAAAATTCCGACTTGTTTTCTTGCAAACTCTACAATGATGAACCATGATAAAGTATTAAACACTGATTTGCCTCAAAAAAATCTTACAATGCACTAAAGAACACTACCCGATAGTAATAGATTTAAAACATGCCGTTTTACTACGACTACTAGCGGCCGAAAGTAGAGGAGACGTAGCCGAAGTAGAGGAGGCAGCCACGCGGCATTGCCACTTTTATTTATAGAAATTCCTCGCATGCTTGATGACAATATTTAAAATTCTAATGTAGGTAATTACGTATGTTTTTCTTGTTAACTAACGTAGATTTAAATTAGGTATTTATAGAATAACAAATGTAACATGGTTCAATAAATTTTAAATAGTAAGTGGTATTTACAAACAAAATATACCTACTTGAAAGTTAAATTCACTGATTAATATGGAAATATGGCAAACATGCTCTTGTACCACAGTGTGTGATAGAATGCGATTTAATTTGTGGTACATACAAAAAGTAAATAACTGCAGCCTTATTATTTTATTTTATCTAATGTTTATACAGACCAAATGTATTTAATTTACACCGAGAAATCGACTCCATGTCATACAGGGCATGCTAAAATTACTATTATTTCCGTTATTCATAAAAGGGGTCAGAAGTTCGTTTATTCAAATCAAACCCCTGTATATTACTCAATAAATTGAAAGACAAAGAAAAATGCTTTAAGATGGCATATCATGTCCCTATACCTAAATTATCAAGTTTTCTTAATAAAGCGCTTTTTTGTGAAATAATATTTTTTATAGAATTTTCTTTTAAGTAACCATGGAAATATCAAGATTATGACAGTTTAGTGACTTTTATAAGTAACTTAAATGAATTAAAATGAGCGAAAATAATTATTCCAACGAAATTCTTATGAAATTATTTATTTTACATGGACAATGTGGTCAAATCATTGCCAGAACTTGCAGAAAATTTAACCAAATGTATCCTGAAATAATACCAATGAACGAGAGGAAGTTTGTACGACTACAAAATAATTCAATTAACATGCGAAAGTACACAAAATAACAATTAGGAAAAATAAAAATAAAAAAATTTTAAACAAAATAACAAATTTTTACAATACATGCTAGAAATATTGTCCATTACATTCTAAACATGTTAGAATGTGCTTTTGTACGCGACTCGTGTCTGCCTTTTTAATTTCATGGGGATCCAGATCTTCAATACACCGCACTATTCGCCTTCGCAGTTCTTCTTTGATAGGCACTGGAGTAATGTTCACCCTTTCTCTTAAAACACCACATAAAAAAGTCAGGCGGCGTGAGATCGGGTGATCTCGGTGGCGAATCCCACGACCCTAAGCGCCTAAACCAACGATCGTCAAACATTTGGTATAGTTCCTTGAACACTTCCTGGGTGCAATGAGCTGGCGCTCCATCCAGTTGAAACCGCGAATGCCTATATTCCTCTAAAGACAAATTTTCAACGAAATCTGTAACAGTCGTCCTTAGTATTTGGACATACCTCTCAGCATTTAGTGTGCCATCATAAATAAAAAAGTAAATTTAATTCTTCTTTAAAATACAGAAAACATTTCGGGCAAATATTTCTTGAAAACCCATTTCTTTTGTCACGTGAGGATTATGATCAGCCCAAAAATGCTTATTTCTTCTACTAAAAATCCCATCCCTCGTAAATTTTGATTCGTCACTCCAAATTATTTTTTACAAAAATTCCGGATCCTCCTGTGTACGTATAAAAAGGGTTTCGCAAAAATGGACTCTACGTTCAAAGTCTTCTTCTTTGAGGGCTTGAACTTTAGCAAATTTATACGGATACATTTTGTGATTTTCCAAAATTCGCTGTACTGAAACATATGATACACCCAAATCTTCTTCTGCACTACGAATGGAAGCTTCTGGATATGCATAGAAGTAACAGGTTTTGGTAATGTTGGAGGCGCTTTTAAATTTGAGCCATAGTTATTGAAATTATTGTGTAATCTTACAAACTTCCTCTCGTTCATTGGTGTTAATTCAGGATACATTTGGTTTAATTTTCTGCAAGTTCTGGCAATGATTTGGTCACATTGTCCGTGTAAAATGAATAATTTCATAAGAACTTCGTTTGAATAATCAATATTTACGTTCATTTTGGAAGATTTTTTTTAAACACCGTCAACAATTCATTTAAGTTACTTATAAAAGTCACGACACTGTCATAAGCTTGATATTTCAATGGTTACTTAAAATTAAATTCTATAAAAAATAATTTTTTACAAAAAAGCGACTTTATTAAGAAAACTTGATGATTTAGGTAAAGGAACATGATATGCGATCTTAAAGCATTTTTCTTCGTCTTTCAATTTATTGAGTAATACACAGGGGGTTTGATTTGAAAAAACGAACTTCTGACCTCTTTTATGAATAACGGAAATAATAGTAATTTTAGCACGCCCTGTATGATATGGAGTCGATTTCTCGGTGTAAATTAAATACATCTGGTCTGTCTAAACTACCACCAAAATATCAACTTTTCATGAATTGAGAGCACCAATTTACTTAATTTTAATTTTGGACCATATTTAACACAAATTATTTTGTATCTCGAAAACGGATAGATACAGGTACAGGGTAATATTAACAAAAAAGTATTATAATAAAAGGGTGATTCTAAAAATGTCTTAATATATGGGGTGTTCCGTTTAAAAAAATAAAGTTGCTAGGACTTTTTGAGAGAAGCGGCAACATCGCAATGCTGAAAATATTTTAGATCGATAGAACAGGTCAGAAAATATCAGATGCCTAAATTTTAGAAAAATCCTGCTCTCCGTTTTCCATAAACGTCTAACCTACCATCGACCGTGAATCACCTTGTAGATACCAATATTAAATCATAGTATTCTATTGTGTCGAAAACTTTCCCGTGACCCATTTTCGGTATTTCATTATTATTATAGAAAATACGTAATAACTTTTTGTGTCAAATTTGGGTATTTTTTGCGAAATCGAAACCGATAAAAAGAGGAAATTAGCGACGAAATTAAACGGTCATATTTCATTTTTCCGTATCATATGTACCAATTAGCTCTCACTCATTAATCACGAACCGGAATTTTCAGTTTATACCGCTCTGGCAGCTATTCCAGGCTCCCGCGGGCAATGAATCTTAATTATATTTCTAGCCAAGAAATAATACCCCTCTTGTTCCCGATAAATGACCTTTAATTTTTACTAGTTCTATACTTCTTTAATTTTTGGTTTATTCCTGATAAACCATGATATTTCAGATTTTTATTTAGTAGCTAACTTGGGTTGAGGTCTGGAATATGTGTGACAGTCCCGAAATATTTCCTTAGTTCCAGGTGTTTCGAGATATGGTATGTCTACCTATTCGGAAAAAATTAAGTATCAAATGACACTGAATTATATAATATTTATTACTTTGAAGAAAATTAGCAGCCTTAATTAATATAAAAGTACTGATAGAGCGACGAAGAAAAGATTACATAACGTTAAAAATATATTTACAGTTTTAGTGCAAGACGATTATGATAATACTCCTTTCGATGACATCACAGAAGTGCTTCCTGGAACCAGCTTCTACCCTTCGTCAGACAGGTTTAACTCTTAAGGGTTTTAAAATTAGATAAAATAAAATAATAAAGATACATTTATTTACTTTTTGTATGCACCCCAAAATTAGATCACATTCTAACACACACTGTGGTACAAGAGCATGTTTGCCATATTTCCTTATTAATCAGTGAATTTAACTCTCAAGTAGGTATATTTTGTTTGTAAATAGCACTTACTACTTTAAATTTATTGCAACATGTTACATCTATTTTGTTATTCTATAAATACCTAATTTAAATCTTAACAAAAAAAACATACGTAATTACCTACTTTAGAATTTGAAATATTGTCATCAAGCATGCGGGGAACTTTTATAAATAAAAGTGGCAATGCCGCGTAGCTGTGTCGGCTGCTTCGGCTACGTCTCGTCTACTTTCGGCCGATTCCGGCCGAATAACAACATGACGTACTAGTAGTAAAACGGCATATTTTGCATCTGTTACTATCGTGTGGTGTTCTTTAGTGCTTTGTAAGACTGTTTGTGGCAAATCAGTGTTTAATACTTTATCATGGTTCATCATTGTAGAGTTTGCAAGAAAACAAGTCGGAATTTTCCAAAATTTTTGTTTCATCGGTGAGAATTAAATGTCATTTCATTGACGTCCCACGAGGGCCATACAAAGCAATAAAATAATGCATGTGTTTCTAGTTCAAGTAAAACTAGATGACAATTAGCTTCTAATAACACTTTACAAGTGTATTATAAACTGCAAATCAAAAATAAAACTAATCTAGCATAATTGATATTTTCGTCTTAAGCGTCTACACGAGTCCTACCGCCTGACGAGTCCTAGGCATTGCGCGCATTATAAACACACTTCTGAAAACTGAATGATTGCTTATAAATACTTTTAAAACCTTGCCATCTACTGGACTGGTTTGAGGACCGTATATATGAAGAGGACCCGTTAAATTGCCATGGAACCGAATTAATAAAAATAGTGTTAGGTAACAAATTATTTTAAAATCAGGATACATTATCAAACTTAAAAAGCTTGAATCTTCTCAGAAACCAAGAGTTAGAAGTTTACTTACAAAAGCTGTCTTATTTAGAAATGAATACACTTTTGTATGCTCATTAGTTATTCAACTAGATTATTTAAATAAGCGTTGTATATTTAAAATCAAATTTCAGGACTTAAAAACTTGTCAAAATTGTTCCAAAATAATTTTGCCTGGTATTTTCTTAATCTCTATCCTTTGTTTTGTTCTTTTGAGATTTTTTTATTGTTGTGATTATTATTTTTGATTTTTCAATACCGAAATCAGTAGTCCTACTCCATTTAATTATTGGAACATTTTAAACGCCATTAGAATGTTAAAAACAGCCATTTTACATCTATTACGATTACGATAAAAGTATGTAGGTATATACTATCCTAAATGAGCGATTTGATTTAGTATTATGGTGTATTGCAATATCTTTAATTTTTAATTAATACAAATTCACAGTCCTTCGCAAAGATGCAACCGGGGGGACATTGAAAATGATGAATAAAAAAGCAAAAATGTAATTTGTGTTATAATTCAAATAGTTTTTAAAAGCAAAGTTTAAAAAAGTAAATTGTTTGTATATTTACGAGTGTTTATAATATTTTTAATTAAATAAATGCATTTTTAAGATTAATATTAAAGATTATCATAATTAGAAAATAAATAAATAAAGAAAGGTGCAGATATGAAGACCTAAAAAATTACCCTCCACTTGTAGATAGACAAATATATTAATATATAATTAGCTATAACATTACTGTAATATTTTTAACCTGTTCCGATTCGTTTTAACCCGTTTTGGTGCCTTTGGTTATTTTTAGTCATTTTCGGTTAGTCGTTCAAACAACTTTCGGTTAATTTCAGTTAGTTCAAATTTATTTTAGCCATTTGCACCGACTCCAATACGTTATGATCAAATTTAAGATTTTTGGTTAGTCCCCAAAATTCGGTTCGTTTTGGTTGCTTTTAACTTACTTTAATTTTTGTAACCTATTCCGGCACGTTTTCGCCCGTTTTGGTGCTTTTGGTTAGTTTAAGTTATTCATTCAATCAACTTTCGGATACTTTCAGTTAGTTCTAATTTATTTTAGTCCTTTGAACTGGTTCCGGTACGTTATCACCAACTTAAATGTTTTTGGCTAAATTTAGTTCGTCACCAAAATTCGGTTAATTTGGGTTAGTTTCGAGGTAATTTAATATTTTTAATGTTCCAATACGTTTTGACCATTTTTGATGTTTTTGGTTACTTTTAATTAGTTTTGGTTAGTCGTTCAATCAACTACCGGTAAAGTTCAGTTAGTTTTAATATATTTTAGTCATTTGAACCGGTACGTTATACACAATTTTAATGTTTTTTGGTTAGTTTTGGTTAGTCGCTAAAATTCGGTTAAATTGTATCAGTGTAAACTTACTTTAACATTTTTAATCTGTTCCAACACGTTTTAGCCCGTTTTTGGTGTTTTAGTTACTTTTGGTTAGTCATTCAATCAACTTTCGGTTACTCTCAGTTAGTTCCAGTTTATTTTAGACATTTGAACCGATTCCGGTACGTTAATATAACCAATTTAAATGTCTTTATTTAATTTTAGCTAGTGGCCAAAATTCGGTTATTTTGGGTTAGTTTCAACTTACTTTAATATTTTTAATCTGTTTCAATACGTTTTAGCTCTTTTTGGTGTTTTTGGTTAGTTTTGCTTAGTCGTGCAATCAACATTCGGTAAATTTTAGTTGGTTTTAATATATTTTAGTCATTTGATCCGGTGCCGATGCCGGTACGCTATAAGCAATTTTAACGTTTTTGGTTAGTTTTGGTTAATCGGCAAAATTCGGTTAATTTAGGTTAGTTTTTATTTTCTTTAACATTTTTAATGTGTTCTGATAGGTTTTAGCCCATTTTGCTTCTTTTAGTTAGTTTTGGTTATAGTCATTGAATCAACTTTCGGTTAGTTTGAGTTAGTTCCAATTTATTTCAGTCATTTGAACCGGTTCCGATACCTTAATTATGACCAATTTTAATGTTTTTAGTTAGTGTTGGTTAGTCGCCAAAATTCAGTTTATTTGGGTTAGTTTTAACTTACTTCCATATTTTTAATCTGTTCCTATACGTTTTAGCCTGTTTTGGTGCTTTTTGTTACGTCTGGTTAGTCATTCAAACAACTTTCAGTTACTTTCAGTTAGTTTCAATTTATTTTAGTCATTTAAACCGGTTTCGATACGTTATAATCAATTCTGTGGCGGCGCGTCCCAGAGTTTTAGTGTTCGAAATTGTCGATACCTTTTTTTCATACCAGTTTTGATACCCAATCAGTCTGAACAAAAAAATTGGAGGTATGGTGATGGAACTTTATTGACTTTTAATCTTTTATAATTTAATAGTCCTCTAAAATATTAATAAAGACATTCCAATACATTTAAGTAGCATTCCTACTCAAGACAATCAAATTTATATTATGTGCTAAAAAAATTCGTTTCCAAACTTGAAAATTGTCGGTCTCAAATTTCCCGATATTTCAATATCCAGATTTAATTTAATAATTGAACTCTATAAACGACCCACAAATTCCCATTTTTAGTTTTTGCGTAATCGATTGAATTTTGGTGAAAGAAAAAATGTTAGGAAAAATAAAAATGCGACGCCTATGTTTGTTTACCCGCTAGCCACTTTCTGTACCACAGTTTCATTGATAAATACGCACGTCACAGCCTGTGGTTTACGATGCAGATTTCTAGAAAATTGGAAATGACAGACTTTGTCTTTTTAAGTAAGTAGTCTTAGGTTTTAAACACATGAGATTATGAGATCCAGCCCTGATGCAGTCGAAAGTATATAAAGGTAAGATGAAGCACATGACGCCATCTGTGAGCCTTTGATGTTTCGAATCTCTTCGGCAGCAGCCACCACTGAAATATAATGCCGGCACAGGTGCTCAGGTATACTGTAATTGCAAAAATATAGGCAACCATACTTTCGTTAGTTCTTGGTCGGTAAAAGTATATTTTAGGAAACTTAAAAATCTGTACATTTTTACATTTACATCACAGAGGTGCTTCCTGGGACCTTTCGTCAGCCAGGTTAAAGTTCTATATGGACTTAGATACCACTTTGGACTGTATCAGAATTAAGTCTTTTGTGTTTGAGACTCCCAAAAAATATATATTTTAAAGAAATTAGTGTGATTTTGGACCACACACCAGAAGAAACTTCATCCGCACGCAAAGAGAAACGGAGAATAGCCTACAGACTTGCACAGTCCATCAGGTAGACGACGCATAACTCTCTCTCCCCATATTTTAACACATCTTTTCTGTTAAATTAAAATAACATTTTTATTCCATGCAAATTTGCTGATATGAATGATAAAACATAGTATACAGTAAGCCCGGGTTCGTCCAACGATCGATTCTTGTCAAAGAAGGGTAGACGCGTTCAGCTCGTATGACGTGGAAGAGACTAAGATAAAAGATCGTTGGTTTGAATTGCGGCCGGGCCACGCTATACTTCACTCTCTACTTTTGATCGCTTTGCTATGAGTCACAGATTTTGTAATGCATCACATATTTCGCAACGTTCGTAACGCGTTCACCAGCTTAATCTCCAGGTGCATGAAGTGCGCCTAAAGAAGTTTCACTTTAATGACATGAAATTGATGAACTATACAATTTTAGAGTTTATTTAACTTGTTAATCGTTGCTAAAATATGTGTTAGTGGCAGTTGCAATTAGTTGAATGTTGAAAAAATAGCTGCATATTGTATTATTTTCAACTCGGCCCCTCTTAGTGAAGTAGATATACAAATAATAATTTTAACCATCGTGCATAATAGGACAATTGTTCGAAAACAAAAAAGCTTCAATTAAATAAAGAAAATACGGTAAAAATCTGATACAATAACACATTTGAGTTCCAGTAAATTTTATACGAACAAATAGAAAATTTCCATTGAAATGTCAAATGAATTCGTGTTAGCTGAAACCGACAAATTTTCAATTCGGCGTTACTATATACCCATTTTTGTTGTTCGTTTTTATATGTGGCGAGAGAAAATATATTGAGTACTAATGTAGCTTTATTGTTTGGAATTCAAAGTTATAATGGGTGCTCTACTTTCAGCGGAATGTAGGGTTGGTTTATCGTTTTAGGCTGATAATTATTTAATCAGCTATGGCTAATGACGAATAATAACGATAAATTTCAAGGCAAAAAATTGTTTCGTGCATTAGCCTTGCTATAGGGTAATTACTTGTATGCATATATTGAACTTCATGATCTATTTATGAGGAAAAATGTTCAATAGATTTTTAAGACATAAGCGTTTCCGCAACATTTGATTTTTACATTTTCGTCACACTGGGTATATTAGTAATCATAACAGCGTGTGATATGAACATAATCTGTGATTGGCAATATTTTAATATTGTGAACTACAAAATGCATAAACTACTAAATAAATATCACCCTGTTCTAAGTTTGAATTTGAACTTGGAAATTATTATATAAACATTAAAGGCAAACTATAAGCAACGCGAGCAACTTTCAACCTTAAACATGCAACGCTCAGCAGATTTTATGATATAAATACGCTGCCGAAAGACTTTGTGTCTCACCTAAAACTTGAGTCGTCTTGCTCGAGCACACTGCTCGCGGATTCAATTCCCTTACCTGAGGCGTCTTGATCGAGCAGATTATTCGCGGACTCGGGGGTTGCCTTCCCTCAGTATTACAAGTCGAATCTACAGGAGATTTATTAAAAGATAAATTTCAAAGTAAAAATCAGTGAAGTCCAAGTGCAAATTTTAAGTGTTAACTAAGTGGAAATTTAAGTTATTCTAACTCAAACTAACTATAAATGAAACACAACACAAACTCTTAAGAAAAACTATATTTATAAAACAGTGACCAAAGACTTATAAACAATTCATAAATATACCTCAATCGAGAAAGCATGCGCACCTTAATACTTGGGTATAATAATCTTATCAATTTCTGACCGATAAACATTGTTAATCTTTTCTCATTAAGTTTGAACAATATACGTTGTTATTGTTTATCCGAAGTGCTTTCTTTATCATCTCTTCTCACCTGACGTAGTGCGATTCCGGATCTGAGCTACTCTCCTGTCAATCAAGGCGTGGAGTCGCGTGATAAAAACATTGCGTGACAATATAGCGATGCCTTTTTATATATTATTTCATTACTTTGAGATTGATATGAAGAAACTATTCGTTCGGTCTATCCCTCTTAATATCGCACTTGAGATAGTACACGATACTACAGCCATGGAGGCAAGCTGCCGATAGATTTAGTATTTGCTGAATCTCGTAACTGGAAAACAAAGCAAACAACTGCTTAAGACCACATGACAGAAGTGAAAACTTCAACAATGTGAGATTAATATTACAAAAGTATTTTTCTGGTCTATATTTTGAAATTACTTGCCAAAATTTCGATATTTAATATAAAATTTTATCTTAGGAATCTTCCATAAACTTGGAGAAATCGCTGCTTAGTTATCACTTGACGAATGTCCAAATTCTCCCATCTTCAAACCGTTTTAAATAAGATTTTATCGCAGAACACAGAGGAGGTCATCCTTAGGGAACCCAGGAAAAGAGATCGGGTGAGATTTAACGTCGGTGGAGTGACGATCGTCCCCGGAAAGTCTGTTCAATACCTTGGCATCATAATGGACGACCGGAGAACGTTGGACCCACATGTGAAGGCAGTGATAGAGAAGGCAGTCCAATGAGCCGCAGTCTTAACAGGGCTCATGCCCAGTAGTAAGAGGAGGGAGGTCCTAAATGGCATAGTGTAGTCGATGGTGCTGTATGATGTGCCTATCTGCTACGGGGCCCTCAAAATAAGGAGATATGCTGATATGGTCACCAGGATGTAGCGTAAAATGCTCATCAGAGTCATCGGTGCATACAAGACCGTATGAACGAAGGCACTCCAGGTGGTGACGAGAGTGGTCCCGTTAAAGCTGCTAGCGGACGAAAGGAGGGCACTCTGGCAGAGGGGCGCCGTGACCCCAACCGATAGGAAGGAGAAGCGAACCATCACATTACAAAAATTGCAAGAAGAGTGGGACGCCTTGGAGGAAGTGGCTCAGTGGACCAAGACTCTTCTCCCCGAGATACAGAGATGGGTCAGCTGTTCTCACAGGAGAATCGACTACTTTTTGACGCAGGCCATGTGGTTGCCCATATTGTGTTTTTTTTTTGAATAAATCGTGACGTGACGCGGCAAATCGTGACGTAACATGACGCGGCCTTGAAAAATCACTCTCATGAAACCAAAGAAGTATTCACTTTAAAAAGTTTTATAACAATTTTCAGTACGAGATTGAGAAACACGAGGAAATCGAAGTTAAATTGAAACATGAAGCTGGAAAACAAAAAAGGGTCGAAAATGTGGACATTTTTAGAGGCAGCTTCTTGTGGATTTTGTGGCAAAATTTACTTTTATTATATAGATGCATTTTTGTGGTAAGTAAGTAGGTTTATTTGCATGAAATCTTATTTTTTTTCCGCTTGGGGTGAAATCTTCAGCAAGACACCGAGACACCTCTCTAATATCCCGGTATTGTCGGATTTTTACTGACCGAAAACCCCCCGCCCCAGGACTCTGGAACCGCTCTGCGCATATCGTCAAGGTACTGAGTTGTCTGCATTCAACGTTCTACCCTGCCTGTTGTTCTTTCGTCGGTCTCCTTCTTCGCAATAACATGCCGTATAAAGCCTGTTACTATCTTCCATTGTCGGTCTCCCCTAGCGAAGACCTCTAGGAAATTTCCCTCTTCCAGCAGGGCTCCCAAATCTGTTCTCATGTCGGCAATAGAAGCATTCATATTTCTCCCTTGCCAATCCTCCTGGCGTACGTCATAAACGACCCCTGTCCGGTCATGGCCTGCGTCAAAAAGCAGTCGATTCTGGGGGGACGGCTCATCCACCTCTGTATCTCGAGGTGGGGTGGGGGGGGGGGAGAAGAGGAGTGGGTGCTTGGTTCACTGGGCCACTTCCTTCAAGGCGTTCCACTATTCTTACCACTTTTGTAGTATGATAGCTCGCTCCTCCTTCCTATCGGTTGGGATCATCGCGCCCCTCTGCCAGAGTCTCCTCATTTCGTCGGCTAGCGGCTCCAACGGGACCACTCCCGTCACCACCTGGACTACCGTCGTTGATGAATATTTTGAAAAATATGACATGTTAGTCTGCTTTATACAGAGCAATGAAAACTCCCGTAAAGCTTCTCAACTATTATTCAATATGCTTGTTTGAATATTTATTTACTTTTTGACTTATTTGGGTTTATTTTTTATTTAAGTATCATTTTAATTTATGGATATTCTGAAAGAAGACAACCTGGACATTTAATGTTTTCCGGAATAAAGAGAACATGGAACGTTTATCCGGTCCCTACCAAAAACGTATAATAAGGAAAATCGCAGTAAGGGCGGAGGCAACGTTCCTTCTTTCGGAATATCTATAAATTAAAATGATACTTAAAAAAATAAACCCAAATAAGTCAAAAGGTAAATAAATATTCAAACAAACTTATTGGAATATAGCTGAGACGCTTCACGGAAGTTTTCATTGCTCTGTATAAAGCAGACTAACATGTCATATTTTTCAAAATATTGATAATTTTCATTTTGAGCCATCATAAAAAATACAGTATTACACAGAAAATATAAATTTTGCCACTGAAAGGTCTTGCCAATAAAAAATTACCATTCCATTGTTCTTAATAGTCTCTACCTGCTAATACTTATACCGTTGTTTAAAAGACAATGCTTATACTATACTCATTAAGAGTGTCGTATAGAGACACATTTTGTGAAATTATGGATTTTAGGCTTATTATTTAAAATACATATCATGTATTATATATTTTTATAAAGCTCATAAAATTTCCATTCAAACGAAAGAAAAATATACAGGGTGTTACATTAAAAAAAATACAAGCGTGTCGTATCGAGACACATTTTGTGAAATTATGAATTTTAAGCTTATTATTTAAAATACATATAATGTATTATATATTTTTATAAAGCTTATAACATTTCCAATCAAACGAAAGAAAAATATACAGGGCGTTCCATTTAAAAAAATATAACTTTGATTTATAGCTAAAAATTGACAGCTCACAGCAAAAATCTGATCACGCCACTGGATTCTACGTCAAAAACTGTATAAAAGCAATTTTTTAGCTTTGCGATATGTTAAAGGATAACGGAGATACGAGGGGGGTCCCAAAATGCATTATTTTCAATTTCGCCCTATATCTCAGAAACGAAGCGGGCTATGAAAATGTTGTTTATACCATCGTTCTTTTCACAAAAAAGTAGCACAGTATTGCGAAAACCGCAACTCTCTATCTTTACTCGTAAGTGAGATACCCCGTAATATCATCGAAAATGGGACACCCTGTACAGGGATCTCGCAAACCAGAAGAGGTACAAAGATGATTAAATTAGAGAAAAGGTGTGCCTTGCTGAACCCTACAACGTCATGCTTCGAAATCTAAAAAAATCCGATTACTCCCGAAGATATTTGAGAAAATCCGAATTTTCTCGATTTCGTTTTTATTTTTTTCTGACTTTATTTGAAAATATATGACAATGCTAATTTCACATTTCCATTGCCACTTGTTTTGCTATTCAAGTTGATGTTATTAGATTTTCGATCAGTTTCGTTTCCTAGCAACCATCATCAACTTTATTTTTTTAAATAGTCGAAAAAATTTCTTTTATTCCTAAAAAAACTCCAATTTTAATTCTAAATTCAATAACATATCGCTCTTTACATTTATCCGACGTTTCGGATAAAAAAAAACCATCATCAATGCTATTTGATGATGATTATGAAGGAACGAAACGTCGGATCAAAAATCTAATTACGTCACCATGTAGAGGAGGCAAAATGGCATAAGAATGTGAATTTTATTTTGATCAATTTTCTTTATTAAAGCCTGAAAAAAAATCAATTGCAATCTACGAATTCTTGAAATTTAAAACATAATTATTTCTTTTTCAGATTTTAATAAAGAGGACAGATCACAATAAAATTCACGTTTCAATGCCAATTTTTGTCCTCTACCTAATGACGTAATTAGATTTTTGATCCCACCTTTCGTTTCTTCGTAATCATCATTAAATAACATTTATGATGTTTTTTTTCATCCGAAACGTCAGATAAATGTAAGAAGTGATATGTCGTTGGATTTAGGATTGAAATTAGAGTTTTTTAGAAACAAAACAAATTTTTTCGACTATTTGAAAAAACAAAGTTGATGATGGTTGCTAAGAAACGAATCGTCAGATTAAAAATCTAATAACATCAACTTGAAGAGCAGGAAAAGTAGCAATGGGAATGTGAAATTTGCATTGTTATATCTTTTCAAATAAAGTCGGAAAAAATAAAGACGTCGCGTCAGTTTTTCCTAAATATCTTCGGAAGTAATCGGTTTTTTTTAGATTTGGAAACATGACGTTGTAGGATTCAGCGATGCGCAACTTTTCTCTAATTGAATCATCTTTGTTCTCTTCTGGTTTCCGAGGTCCCTTTAGTGTGCATTCTTATATGAGACACCGTGTATAAACACTAAATTTTCGTTTGGACCAATGGGCTCCTCTTGGTGGCGCCACTGTCTATAGTGTGGAATTTATTGGACACACGAAATGCTTTAGTGAGCATAGTCTTAAGTCCAATAATGTTACATTCATAAAGTCTCCGGAATAACTGAATACTGACAATATGCTATACTTAAAGCGAGTACTAGGCCTTTGAATGTGAATTTGACCATTATACCAAATTTGAATTTATGTATCTACTACAGTGGCGGATTTGCAGTCTCGGCCGCCCTAGGCCCCAAGCTATCAGCCGCCCCTTTCTTAGCATTCACCATATAGACTTTTTTTTTGTGCTTTTTTATGGCAGTGGCACACACACTAAAGGGAGATCCTATGGCGCTTGACGAGCGGTGTGTGTGCGAAGATGTTGATTGACACGGTTCTTGAATAGTTGTAGGTTGTAATTAGTGGGAAACAGATGTCCTGGGAGTGAGTTAAACAGTGATGCAGTGCGCCAGACAAAGGAGTTCTTGTAAAGCGATGTTCTAGGTGTTTCCAGTTGTACGACGAACCGGTGCGCTCTTGTCGTCTGTCGTGACCGTCTGACAGGACTTGCCAGGGGCGGCATGAGGCGGGCTAAATCCTGGGAACATCTGCCGTGAAAGTATCTGTAAAACAGAGATACCTCGGCTACATGTCTGCGGTGTTCCAAACTATCTAGATTCCGAGTCAACTCCGGGTCGCCGACAAGACGCATAGCTCTCTTCTGAATGGAATCCAGCAGCTTTAGGGTGTGCTTTGGTGCGGCACCCCAGATGTGTGAGCAATATTCTAAGCACGGTCTTATTTGCGCTTTGTAGAGCAAGAGCAACTGCTGCGGTGTATAGAGTTTTTTGTTGCGAAATAGCGCACCATGCTTCTGGAAGGCTGATTTTGCGATGTTAGCAACGTGGTCATGCCAGGACATATTGCTGTTGACCGAGACACCCAGCAGTCCGATTGACGAGGATGAAGGAATGGTCGATCCTGCCATAACAATGTCAGGGCCCGCTGTATTTGGCCCTCTTCGTAAACGTTGCTGCTTGGGTCTTTGCTGCATTGAACTGGACCAAATTTCGGTCGCCCCAAGTTTGAACATTCTCCAGGTCTTGATTTATTGCCGTAATCTGCTCCTGTCTGCGGTGATGAGTCTCAGTCGCTGGTAAGGATTTTTCTGATCTAAAGTGGGAGACAAGGGTACTGTCATCTGCAAAACTGTAAACAGGATTATTCGTTTCGAACAGCAGGTCATTAATATAGCTGAGGAACAGAGTTGGTGAAAGTATTGCGCCCTGAGGCACGCCCGCGTTGATAGTGAATGTGTCTGAGGTGTGTCCATCAACTGCAATGTGCAGAGATCGGTTCCTAAAAAAACTGGCAAGCCAGCTGCAGAGAGAGACTGGCAGTGCGAAGGACGGCAGTTTGTTGAACAGTCCGTCATGCCAAACTCTGTCGAATGCCTTTGAAATATCCAACGCAATCGCTCGAGACTCTCCGTAGTTCTCAATTGCCCTACTCCATATATGAGTGACATAGGCCAATATATCTCCTGTCGATCTCTCTTTGCGAAAGACGTATTGATTATCGCTGATTATTCTGTTGTTCTCGAGGTACTTGAGTAGTTGCTGATTGACTACACGTTCCATGACTTTGGAGATTATTGGAAACAAGGCAATTGGGCGATAGTTTGAGGGCGTGGTTTTCTTACCTTTTTTTCGGAACAGGTTGCACTCGAGCGACTTTCCAAGAGGATGGGTAAATCCCTTTCCCGTAAGACAGAGAAAAAAGCCTGGAAAAAACGGGTGTTAGTTCGTTGGCGCAGTTCTTTAGCACGATGGCAGGTATTCCGTCCGGTCCTGATGCCTTTTGCGTATCTAGTTCTTTAAGGATTTTGCGAATATCATGGTGATGAAACTTGACTTCTGCCATGGTAATGTTGATGTTCGATATGGTGGGGAGAGTCTTGCCTTGGGGGACGTCTAAGGTAGAGTGCGATGAAAACATTTTGGCGAGCATGTTTGCTTTTTCCTTGGCTGTAGTCGCCGTGATGCCACGTTCGTCTGTCAAAGGGGGGTTAGTTTTTTGTAAAGTTGTTACTTACTGCCCTTGCTACCGACCAGAAATTCCTGGAGCCACTGGGGTATTGCAAAAGTTTATTCCTGGTCCTTTGATTGTGTTTGTCCTTAGTTTCGTCGGTCACACTTTTGCATTCGTTTCTAGCTTCGAGAAAATAATTGCGATTACATAATGAAATTACTTTATTGCCAACTTTAATATAGTATACACACCTTGGCCAAGAAATAAGAAAGGCTCAGATCACATGTTTGTTGATCTCAGCTTTGCTTCGGCCGACAATTACATGTGATCTGAGACATTTTTTTCTTTACTGGCCTAGGTAAGTAATATACTATTTTTGACACGATTGGGGCCGCCCCTAAATCTGGCCGCCCTAGGCCCGGGCCTACCGGGCCTTAGGGTAAATCCGCCACTGATCTACTACAAGGCTTATGCGTGAGTAATCTCAGAATTAAAAATTTAAGCATAGTTTACCACCTTTGTACAGAACAATAAATAGAATACTGCAGTAAACGTAATATTAGATGCACTTATGAACTTTAAATTCAATTTTCGAATATGCCTATATTAAGGAAGCCAATGCATTACGGTTTAAAATAACTTAATCCTACTATAATGTTAAATTTCTAATCAGGATTGTATCGGGGCAAGCTAGGCTGGGATATATAAATGTTAGGATGCAGACATTGTTTGCCTGCCCTCTTTGGGGGGCGATAACAGGGAAGAGTCTGTTGTATCATCTGTTGATTTAGTAATACAGTTTGGTAAGTGAAGACAAACAAGCGAACTGCATATGCAGCAAACAGTTAACGCACGTCAATTTGTCTCTATAATTATTAGGTTGTTCGTTGTATCAATTAATTTAGATACTTGGTTTGGTACATATTTAGATCTAAATATAGAAATAGTATGAAAAGGAAACATTTTAACATGGATTTCTAATTGTCTGGTATATTTTAAACTAATTCCATTATACATTGGCTTAATGGCATTTTGAGTAGGAAAATCTAATTTTGCTCCCTTCTTCCATTACCCTAGCACTATTTTTATATTAACAGGTTAAGGGTAAACAGATGATTTGAAGGAATGGATCCATTGGGATATGTTTTACGTAGCGAAATACAATCTGTTAATTCATAAACTTTATCGAGTGCGCGCCACTGGATTTTGCTGTGAGGGAAGAAAATACCGTTGGAATTTGTCATGGATGAAGGGAGGATAAGGGCACATTCACATTTACCTTCGTTTGGATGTATTTAGTGTAGATCTATTCACTTTTGTATAGACTGCCGTTTGGATCTGTTGGATCTTGTATCTTTTTATAACTCCGCGATAAAGGCGCTTGGAAAATTCTGAAACTTGGCACATCTGCCAGGTTTCACTAAAATTTACAATAATTTCACTTTTCCATAAACCACTAGTACATTTCGATACATTCCGAAAATAATAAAATGCCTAAGATCCTTTACGCAGATTTCGAAAATTCATTTAAAGAATTTAAATCATGGCCCATTTTTTGAAACTTCACCCATGCCATAATTATTATTGACTATTTTATTGCATTGTTTAATTATTTAAACACATAAAGCACTTCACTGGTATTAATAATACACAGAACACGAGATTGTTTACTAGTAGCGTAAATTGATTTGTTGTCCATAATAGCAGGAATTTTACAAGTGACGTTCGATTTGTATCAAGAAATATTAAAGTTTGTCTCATTGATTACTTTTTAATAGACGTCTCTACCGTTTCTGAGAATTGATAATTTTATAAATGAATTTTAAATTGTGCTTCATGATCGTAATATTGTTATCATTTTCATTAGTTCATTCATCATTATCATCACCTGCTGAAGATAGGTCTCCCGTAACTCTGCCCAATTTCGTCGATTTAGGGCTGCTTGTATCCGGTTGGTCTTCACTTTTTTAAGATCGTCCATCCATCTCGTTGGAGGACGTCCTCGATTTCGGTACGTCCATCGTCCATCTGATAATCTCGCCACATGATCCGCCCAGTTCCATTTTAATTGACCTATCCTAGTCACCACATCCATAACGCCTGTCCGTTGTATTACATTATTAGAAATCCGATCGCTCAAAGATATTGCCTGCATACATCTTTCCATTTTTCTTTGTGCAATTGTGCTTTTATTCGCCGATTGTAAGGTAAGGGTCAATGTCTCGGCGCCGTACGTCAGGACCGGCAGAACACACTGATCAAAAACCTTGCGCTTTAAGCACACCGGGATATTGGACCTGAAGATGTAACCGAGCCTCCCAAATGCGGCTCAGGCCAAACCAATGCTTCTCGTAAGTTCATGTGTTTGGTTGACTCTGCTCATTTTAATTTCATGACCCAGATATTTATACGATGAGACCTAGTGGAGTATTGCTTACCTAAGATTCTTGGTCATGCTAGATTCGTCATATAGCTGGTTTTTGTGAGATTCATCTTGAGGCGTTGTTGAGTTCGTACAACATTTTACACGCATCGCCTATTCTATCCATGGATAATATTATATCATCTGCGAATCGCAGATGATATAAGTGTTCGCCATCGATGTTGACATCTGATGAGTCCCAATTGACTTCCTTACATAGTGACTCCAGCAGAGTCGTGAGTAAGTTAGTTCATTAAGCCATTCTATTTTCGCGAAATGTTTAATTGCCTAACCTACATGCAACATACGTAGTGATATTCTCAACAAGAAAACTTATGACATCAATTAACATGACCATTTATAACTTCAATATGTCCTATCAAATGGCAAATACTTTGCAAGTTTTCTGAACTTGTAACGTATAAATTGCAAATTTCCATGTCAAAGATTTCGTTTAGCTCCATGACAAGAAATCTGGAGGGTAAAAGCCAACAAAATTCACCAGAGCCACTAATTTATTCATGAGCTATATATGTTGTTTCAAGTTTAAGGGAGTTTAGCAAAAAATGTCATTCTCCCAAAAGTGCGTTTAATGTTCGCTACTGAGCTTTATATAATTACCCTTTTTATGTTTTATATTAGTTCATTAGAATCCATCAGATGCGAATGATGTCATAGAGAACACTTATCTAGGATTAGTAAATGACTCCTGAAAATATGGATGTATATATTCTTATCTGAGACTTTCTCTAGTGTTTGTTACGGTAATTTTGTTCCGGGTACACCATATTTATTCCATATCAATAGTCTTGCAGAAAGTAGGCACCTGTAATAGATCAGCTTAATTACAATTGCTGTAATATCTAACTTTAGTCCTGCTGCTGTTTTTTAATTTAATACACAAATAATAGATGTCAGCTCCTATCAGGCTCGTTTGAAATTTATTTTCCTTTTAAATAAATTATTTGATAATTATTTAGTTGCTTTGAAAGAAATATTATGACTATGATTATTCTTATGCAAACACAGCAGCAGAAAAACTTATTATAATGGATCAAATTAACTTTATTATGCAAGTTTGCATGACTTGAATCAGACAAACGCTTCTTAATGACGGAAAATGGCAAATGCACTCCACTTTGATAAGGGAAGTAGATTAGATGGCAGAAGAAATGTACTAAAAAGATACCGTCTATTTTTTTCTTATGCTTTTATTATTGCTGGGGTTGGTTTGGTTTAGGGGAGGGAGGGGGAGGCACTACGGGAAATTTTTCATTAAATTAGACCCGGCCATCTTTGAGCATAGAATTGTTTTCCACCTAATCTTAATGATCTTGACCTTATCTCATCTCGTGAATCATTTTAGGTAAACTGAGGCCTGGAGGATTAAATAGGCTAGCATTGCCTATTATATCATTTACCCAGTATTTTTTTGAACCTACCCATGCTGCCTTGCAGCCTTGGAGTCTATTTTGCCTGTAATACAGAATAAATTATCGGTATTTGAGACATGAGGTTTCGTGAAGGAGGAGAAAGAGCCTTACTCCTACGAAAGAGTGACGCTTATTAAATTTCTGTTCAAGTTAAGGAATCCAACTAATAGAAGTAATTGTCTTTGCTTATAGGGAGTAGTTAGGTTCTGGTTAGGAAATAAATTTTGAAAAGTTATTAATTGAAGTGCTCGATAAGTGTAGAAGACTCTATATGACATCCTCCAATCTATCTATCGTTTATGTAATCTGATCTGGTTAGAAGTGATCTTATTTTGATTATCCATTCTTTCCTTCAATTTTAAAGGGCAATTTTGGGCTTTGGCAGAAACAAGAGCTTGGGCTTAGCATTTGTCTTTGAACTTTTGTTCTTAATGTATCTTTATCTTTTTTCTTTATCTCATATCGATTTTTAGATCAAATAAAATATTTCGTCTCATATTACTTTTAGATCGATTACGATATCTATGTCTCCTGTTTAACCGCTATTCAGAAAAAATATTTACAGCAGCGCTAGAAACAGATCAGAGGGAATCGTAGTGAGCGGGGAAATAATAAATAACCTGCGTTGCGCTGATGACACCGTACTTTTAGCAACCAGTGATGGCGAACTGCAGATCCTGATAGAGCGAGTGAACCAGGAAAGTATGGAAGCGGGGTTGAGACTGAATATTAAAAAGACCAAGGTAATGATAATTAGCCGGAACAACAATCTAAGAAGCAACTTAACAATTAAGGGAAGATAACAAGCGGCGTGGCCGCCTGTGCCTGCGGCACGCGCGAGGCCCTTCGGGCCTCGTTTGTGTGACCTTTGGTCACACATTATTGCCACGCTCCTATCCGTACCGTGGCCTATAATTAGAAAGCCCTTATAATTAGATTTACTAATCGCTAGTCTAATTTTACCGGGATAATCTTGTAATTGGTTGCCATTGTAACCGACTTGTCAACGTCAATCGTTAAATTTTTTTTATCTTTA
>MU181915.1:498860-538980 GCA_016904865.1 Pissodes strobi
ACTAGAAGAGAAAATCTAGAACTGAAAAATGTATTTCTAGCATCCGCAAAAAATTATAAATGTTGGTATCTCGTACGATTTTTGAGATTCCAATGCATGGATTTGAATTTGTGGCGCCCTATAATATCTTGTTCTCACGTTCTTTTACGTTATTTTGAAGCATTTTTAATTCTGTAACCGAAGCACATTTTATTAAAATAGCGTATAAATATTTTGTCACTTGAGGTCATCACCAATGATTTTATGGATTTCTTAATACAGTCTTGTTTATTATAAATATTGAATTTGATAACTACACTAACACCTGTGTAATTTACAGCATAATAGAAAAATATAAAAATCATTTTCATAACTCCAAAAATAGCTAAAATATTAACGAACTCAAACACTAGAAGAGGAAATCTAGAACTTAGAATATATTTCTAACATCCACAAAAAAAGTATAAATGTTGGTATCAGGTACGGTTTTTGAGATTCCCATGCATAGACTTGAATTTGTGGCACCCTATAATCTTGTTCTTAATAATGTAAGTAACGTACAAGATTTAATTCACGCTTGACCTTGTTGGTCACAAATTTACTTCCAATAAATTATTATTTCTAAATCTAGCAAAACTTTTAGGGTTTAGATATCGATTGATTCGCTGTGCCTAGACTCCCGGTACCGGTATCCGAATAAATCCCGGTAAAATGATGACGTATATATAATGATGTAAGAATCTACCGGTATTTATATCTAGCTATGCTAGCCTCCCGGTACCGATGTCCGCATAAATCCCTGTATGTATTGATGACGTAATATTCTGCCGGTGTCTCTATTAATCCCGTTAGATTTTATAAAAAAAATTAGCATTTAAAGATCCTTTACAGGCGTAGCCGACTATATCAGAATCGGCCTGTCCTATTGGTCGATCCGCATGACCCTCCGCTCGCTTCGCTCGCTACGGGGGCTCAAGAAAAGGAAACTAACCAGGTGCTAACCCAATCTAACCCAAGGCATACCCAAAATCAAGAAAAAAACTGTTTAGAAACATAATCTTAAAAAAAATGATAAAAAAGGCAATGGGGTTCGAACCCGTGCCGTCCAGGTGAGACCCAACTATCTAAACCTCTACACCACGCGAGCTCTTGCGACAAATTGATTGCATCGCGAAGACATATTGTAATACGAGAAAAAAATCTACCGGGATTATTGTAAATACCGGTAGACCATTACGTCATTATACCGCCATTATATTTTACCGGGATTTATTCGGATACCGGTACCGGGAGGCTAGACACAGCGTTGATAATTTTAAAGAAAACTATATAATATACATAAGAAGAATTAAACATATTTTCTAGTCAAGCAAATCATTAATATATTTTTATTAGTAATTAATAATTAAACACTAATATGTGGGCTACAAAATTAATAATGTCCTACCTTATACGAGTTGTACTTTATATTACTTACTTTGCTATTCACATTCATTCTTTTTATTTTTGTATAAAGGTTATTAAAACATTTAGTGCAATTTGTCAATAAACTTCTATTTTTAGCATTATTCTATTAATATCTCTGGTTTTAAAAAATATATTAACTTGCCGCTCTCTCTTTCGCCCAAGCTATGAGAAATATATGGTTTTATTTAAAATGTTTTGGAAAAAAGGAATTCGCCGATTGTGAATAGGGAAGCTAAAAGGACTTACTTTGTAATTTATTTATCAAGAAAAAAAAAACGAAAGCTATTTTTGGCAAGGCCAAGTATGGAATTTTCAGCGCAAAGAAATGGTCGATCCTTCAAATTTGATTGATAACAATTAAAATATTGAATAAAAATTATAACTATCTTGATATATATTGGTATGATATAAGTTCCTTACAATAATTACTGACTTCTTTCTTTGTGGATTTAGAAAGGCACATTAAACGTATATTTTTCCAGGATGACGATGTAAAGAAAAAGCAGTGCACCAGAGTCGCCATACTTGATTTCCAAATGTCATCATTGCGAAGTCCAGTTTTCGACTTGAGTCATTTTATCTACTCGGTGGCTTCCGATAAAGAGCTTCAACATTTTCGAGAACTAATCGATCACTACTACCTCTATCTATCAATCCATATTAAGAAGCTTGGCAGCAATCCTGACAGAATATTTCCTTTTAGAACATTAAAAATTCATTGGAGAAAATATTCCGCGTACGGTGCAGTTCTAAGTCCATTTATTGCGATGTATTGTTTTATAGATAAGGAGAATACAGCCGATTTTGGAGTGTGCCAAAGTTTGAAACTCGCGACCGCAAAACACGAATATATGAAAAGAGTTATTGCCGTTGCGAGACATTTTGCAGAATATGAATTCTGATTTTTTAATACAGTAATTAGCATGTAGTATAAGCTATAATAAAATTAATTGCCTGATATGTTACGTTTTTTTTATCACAAAGTTTTTGCTTGTAGTGTTGCAGAGAACACCGACTAACAAGAATTAATTCACTTGACTACACAAATTATTATATTTGGTTTCTTTATGGCTTAAAAATATCCTAAAGGGCGTTTGGATTAGATAATAAAACATAGCAAAGCCATCTTTATTTGCAAAAAATTCAAGCCGACCCATTTTTAATTCTTATTTCCATTAATTTTTCTTAAGAAATTATTATTTAATACCCAACATCGGGAAAGCCTTCTATATTTAATTTAGCTCTAAAGAGAGTGCACTTCTATTCAACGCCTATTCAATAAGCTTCTGCATAAAATAATTCGTCTTCGAAAATGGGGTATTTTTGAGAGTCGTCATTGGCAAAATTTAATTGTAGGCGTAATTAAAACTAGTTGCAGTACGGTCGAAACCGCAGCACCATTATTAAGAGTGTTATAATTGAAATTTCATTTTAATTAAGACTCCAACGCCGTTTTGCAAAAAATAATTCTATTGTGTTATATATTAGTGCGGCTGGCGAATTAATAATAGAGTGGAGCGGTGCTGTTATTAATATCGTGGATTGCCGACAAGTGATATCATTAATTTTCGATAAAACCGTTAGAAAGAGACATATGGCATCATATTTACGTTACCGAAATAGAACAACTATAGGAAATTGCTGCGGATACGTGGTTTTGTTTAGATACTTGGTTTCGCCCTGGTTTCAGATGGTAAAAATATCAATTGGATTTTTTTTTCACATTAAAATAAGATCTCTGCAAAAGGTATAGATATTCAATATGTATGAGTAAAAGGGCGCTTATGATTAATGGGTGCATGTGGTTTGAGGACGGTTCAAAATTGGCGGTTGACCCATTCCTTGGCTGACCCAAACTAAGGCAGTTATGGACACAAAAATGGATGCTTGTGGACACTTTAACCAATGTAATTATTGTTACTTTATTTAAGAATAATTTCTTATCCTTTTGTAAAATTCGTCATTCGTGGAAACTTGAGCTTTTCGAGTTTAGAGCTTGATTAATTTACATCCGATGTATCAGATAAGAAGCAAAAAGTGAGTGCTGGAGTAGTTTTATCGGACCAATCTGATGGGTAAAGCTGAAGTGCTTCAAGGGTCCATCCTTGAACTTAAACTATTTATATTATATTAATAATGTAACTAGAGTAAGTAGTAAGTCAGTTAAGGCCAGTATATTGTGGCACAGCAGCAACCCTGAAACCCCGACTAATATAGTCTCCACTGACATAACAGAAATTACTTTCAAAGTTAAAAACGCTAATATTATCAATTATAAATTTACATCTTAGCAATGAACCAATAGATCATCCAGTAAATATTAAATTCATGGGTCTTTATATTGATGAGGAACGGAGATTTCGAACACACATGATAGTCACTGCAAAACCGTACCTTCTTCTTTTTGACTCCCATATGTGATATGGTGAAGTCTTTTGGGGAAATTCTTACCAGTAATTACTTAATATGGTCTCTTTATTCCTGAAAGGTGCTATAAAATATACGTTTATTGCAAAGTCAAGAGACTCAGGTAAACCAGTGCTTGTATTTAAAAAAAATGTCAATAATTACCTCTGTTTTATTTTCGAGAGCGCAACTCTGGTACATAAAAATAAGAATAAGTACTTGACTCATACTATTTCTTACCCTCTTTGACGCTAAGATCTAATGTAATTTTTGAGAGTTCTTTTTTCCAATAAATGGTGTGATGGATGGTTGTTTTGCAATACTTTTAACCATTTTATATGAAATTGTCGCGCCTTGTGTTAATTAGGCCGTTCTTACCACTTTTAGGTTTTAGGTCGGAGCATTCGCACAAATTCTCGATTATTTTTTAAATACTGAAAAACTGAAATAAGCATTCAAATTTCCTTCTTTTCATCTGGTGTACTAGAAAACAAGCAGGTATTGATTGGATGAAATTATGCATGAAGGGAAAAGCAAAAACTTCCTTAAGAAAGTCAGAAAATACAGCTTGGCCAGAGCTATTTCTTTAAACAAAGAAAATAGTGCGGGAATCATTACTCCAAATGGAAACGTGCTTTTAGGTGCATATGTTTTCCCAGAGTCAATGGGAAAGATCATTTTGTAAACGATGGAGCAGTTGGTACGATACGGAACATAAATCACTCTTTCACCTAGAAAATCTATTAAGCCCCAAAAGTACTATCGGAAAAGGAAATAAACAGGCTGGTAAAATCTTTTCTGTCGAGCGTAGTGAACTTGTAATATTTGTAGGAATAATTACCGCAAATGGGAATGCACTTTCAATGGTATATGTTTTCCCAGAGTCAATGCGAAAGATCGTTTTGTAAACAATGAATCGGTTGGAGCCTCTGGCTCATAAGAGCGACTGGATAACGTGTGAACTTTTTATGGAGGTACTGGAACATAGTAAAGTCATATGCTTTCTACGAAGGAAACCCTACTTTTATTATTAAGTAATCGATAATCGCGAATTCCATATTTCCGTGACGCCGCTACTTGCTTTTGCAAGAAAAATGGAACAGACTTCCTCTTTGCCGCCCCATTGCTTCTACAAGCTTCAATACTTGAACGTGGAAGTGTATGTTCCATTTAGATCCCAAAACTTCTTTTAATGCCCATATGGCTACACATTCAGGCAAGTCACCTTCAGTCTACGATATTACAGTGTTATCAGAAAATTTATACATTATTAGATTTACTCCAAACTATATCATAAAAGCATTTGAAAAATCCGGACTCTAGTCATTAAATTTAATTTGATAATTACAGATAATAATTTTCAAAGTTCTTATGTTACTGACAGACTAAATCTAGGTACTAACAGTACAAAAACTACGGCAGATAGTTCTCTAGGCACTACGCAAGTAACACCAACAGCAGAAGCTGGACCTTCAGGCAAAACATAAATGACAACTGAAATAACTACAATGCCATCAGCAGCATCTGATCACTCAGGAATTTTTTAAGTCATTCCCGAACTTATACGGCCTTTGACCAAGGCCTGGCCAAGAAAAACTACAGGCAAAATGAAGAGGAAGTTAGCTAACTTTACTACTATGCCAGAAATGGAAAAGATTAAAGGAAAGCATACCGCAAAATTAAAAAAAACCACTAAAAGATGCTCTTCAAATAAAGACTTTTCTATATCAGGACAGGATGGATTCTGTTGATGACTGCGATATTTAAGATGAAGGCATCTCAGATGAAGACATCTCAGATGACGATGGAATGGAAATTCAAGAAAGATTTCCCACGAAGAAAAAGCTGATTTTATTACTAATCGGTAATTACCAATCCCGTATTTCCGTCGGGTCGCCGCTAATTGGTTTTGCAAGAAAAAATGAATAGTTTTACTCTCGTTCGCGCCCCATTGCCCCCATAAGCATCAACATTTGGACGTGGGAGCCCGTCGTCCATTTAAATCTATGCTCAAGACTTTTTTTAATAACCATGTGGTTACACATCCAGGCAATCCAATTTCTATGACATTTAATGTTATCAAAAAATCCAAAGCTTTACTTCAAACAATATTAAATCCATGGTCATTAAATTTAATTTGATGTCTACGAAAAATCATTTTCAATGTTCTTATGTTACTGGCAGGCCAAATCCGTGTACAAAGAGTACAACAACTGCGGAATCCTGATCTTCAGGCTCTACGCATGTAACACCAGCAATAGAAGCTGGACCTTCAGGCATAACATAAATGATATTCGAAATAAATACAATGCTATCAGCAGCACCTGATCATTCAGGAATTCCTTAAGTCAATCCTGAACTTATACGGCCTTTGACCAAGGCCTGGGCAAGAAAAACTAGAGGCAAAATGAAGGGAAGTTAGCTATCATTACTAGTACGCCAGAAATCGAAAATATTAAAGGAAAGCATACCGCAAGTAATGCTTTTCTAATAAAGGCTTTTCTAATCAGAATTTATGGATTCCGATAATGACTGCGATATTTCAGATAAATACATCTCAGATGATGAAGAAGGGTTACTTGATGATAACAAAGTCAATGTTGAAGAGAACGTTTTCGTTAAACTAGGAACAAAAAAGAGATGGATTTTCTAGGTCACCCAGTTAAAAGATATATTTGAAGCAGACGAAGAATATGATGTAAAAAATTTTAAGGGATACTGGAGCAAGTTACATTATGCAGAGTGGGATGGAAAAATTAAAAATTTAATCGGAACTCCATAGAAATATTTTTTTAATTTTCTTGATATCTGAACGTGTTTGATTACAATTGAGCCTGAACCCAAAATTTTGTTGGACGCATTTTCGATAGGGTTCTTGTACTAGAGATGCACTGATAAAGGTTTCCGCTGTTACTTGTACAGAGCGGCTGGTAAAGCTTGACCATTTCTCAAACCAATCGAGATAACGGCAAAATTTCAAAAACGTCTCGAGGGAGGATATGACTACAAAAACGACTCACAGGTAAATTGGCAATTGGTTGAAATTATTTATTTAAAAAATCAACTCTATCTTTTCGCATCCTGTATTATGCCATCTGTGCTAAAGAAAACAACATCATGTAGTAAAACATAAATTACACTTTCAGCTAGAAAATATGTTAAGCCCTCCCAGATTAATAGCGAAATTTTGAAACTAAACGTTTCAATTGAACACTTTGGTCATGAGAGCAAAATCAATTTCAAATTTTAGATGATATTTACGATAACTTTCAGGCGAGTTTGATTATTAAAAGGTGTCGTCATTAACTAGTTATTGTAAATCAAACTTATAATTGAAATATGGTGCTTGATCGGGAGCAGTTTCCATTTTGCGGTTATCATGCAAAATTGACAGCAATGAGATTACGTTGCTTTGGCGTTTCTTTAATAGGTTGGGTTGGGGAGCGTCCCCTAATTTTAGTTTCTCTACTTATTTGACAAGTTGATAAAAATATGCGTTGTTTTAGTCAGTCATCCATTTATCCGTAGTTAGTAGCTTAGGGATCATGTCACGGATGATTCAAATAGAGTTATATATTAACTAAGACGATTGTTTAAAATGCCTAAAATACTTTCAGGTTCTGCGAGCGTTGACTTTATTGTACTTGCAATACGAACAGGCGTATCTATATTTTTACTTAACAGGAAACAAACACCCCAAAATACAAACACTCCCTCAAAACAAAACAAAAGAAAATGTAAACAGACATCTCAGAAACTGAACAGCAGCGGTATACAGCAGTTCATTCAAGCGATTACCCAATGTGGGGACCCCAAAGCTTCCTTTTATTTGTAAACACAGATAACCAAGAAAATTCGCGGTGTATACCAAGAATAGTCTGAAAATTTGCTTCAAAATGATTTAGCAGGATAAATTATTATACCTGTGTTAATTGGATTGGCTTGAGGCTATTTTCTGCAAACTATAGAATGTGATAAGATGAAATGGTCACATATTTCGTCGTCAATTACACTAAGTACATATGCGTGAATACCAGCAGGCGGCGCTTGAATAATCTATGACACCAAAGATGCTGAGAAAAATTAAGATTGAAAATTACCTTAAGGAGGATAAAAGTTTTGTAAAAATTAATCCAGAAGAGAGCAAATGATGCGTGGGAAATGAAATCAAACATTAGTACCAAACGTGCGCAATTTGAGAAACTAAGCTACGCAATAATTGTTGATAAACAAGCCAATTACATTACAATTACAGGCCAAATGTGTTTGACTTGTATAAATCCAGCTATGATAAGTGACCAACGAAATTCGATAATGACAGGGAAGGACGAACAACTCGGGGTAAATCAACGTGCAATCAGATGATTAATGATTGGGACAACGTTAAGAGACAAGCAATCCGTTAATGTTTGAACTCGCGTGAAAGCAAAGTCATTGACGTAGGTGGGAAAGATTAAATATTGACGTGCCCAGTGAATTATAAATGTAATAGAAATCAACTAAAAGCTAAAAATAGATGACATTATGGGATTCATTTTTTACAAATATTTTTTTATATTGTATGCTACCAGTATTATTGGTATATAAATATTATAGTAAAATATCCATTAATCGATTTTAAACTAACTTAACTGATTGATTTAAGTTTATTCACATAATTCAAATTAGGACTCTTCATAAGCTGAGTTGCTATATCAGGAAGGTTGTTAAATTGCAGGAAGGCAATAGCTGGCGTCTATATAGAAGATTATTTAATGATTTTTATCGACGAAGATTGAGGTGACTTAAAATTTTCCTCTTTTACAAGATCTTAGTATTGCTATGGTATTTTTATTTCGATCTACCTACAGTACAAGTAGCATATGGGGTGACTTGGTTCACCGGTCTATCTCGGAGCACTTAGCCAATTCTCGCGCGCGCAACCAAAAATAGCAGCTTTTCGCACACGTGATTTTTAGGATATGACACCTGTCAACTTTGCAACATCTGTCGGAATCTGTCAGTTTGCGTGCACGTGAGTCCAAAGATATCCGTATATAGCAGTCGAGCAACCAATAACAACAATTTTTCTAGAGATAGTAATACAGGTATTTAAGATTGTCTGTTGGTATAAGTTGTCAATTATTGTTACTAGCTGCTGTCCACTGCGATATACGGATATGTTCGGTATGTAGATGGCAAAGCTCACGTGGTCAGAGGAATCGGTGATGAAATCACCCCATAGACTTGCTGCCTTGATCTTCCATAAGGCTAAATAATATGAGGATAAAGATCTTGGCAATGGGTCTTTCCTTGACAAGTCTACATTATCTTCTATATTGTATCATCTTGGGATATATTATATGTTTTAAAAGTTCTTAAAATGTAATATTAATAATAGTGCTTAACTAAATTTTGAATATCTAGTGAATCGCTGACATGTTTTGTAGTACTATTTCGGTAAGAATTTATTTAATATTTGACATTTTTTTTAGGTTGTCTAATATTTTAATATTGTGAACTACTAAAAATCAACTTGAACTTGGAAAATATTATGGAAAAATTCAAGACAAATTATAAACAATACAAGCGAACATTGCAAGCGATTATAAACCTTAAATGTGCAACGGTCAGCACATTTTATTATATAAATACTAATGCGAACTATCAGTTCAGGAGATTTTGTTTCTAGCCCAAACTAGTTCCTTGCAAGCACACATTTCCGTAAAGTCCTATCTTGCAACCTTACTTCTGACCTAAGCCCGAGTTTCGCAGCATACATGAGCGTAGATTCGGATTATTGACCTAAAGTGAAGGCTAGGAAAGTAAGTTACAAAGTATAAGATTGGATTAAGAAAGTAACAAAACCACTGATGATATTATGTATTTGTAGAGTTATAGTAAGATAATATGAAATGTGATATATGTTCTCAAATTGAGCTCTTTCTTTTTAAAATATAGGGGTCCTGGCAAACGTTGGGGCCCAACGTGATCTGGGAGAGAGAATGTGGGAACTACTAAAATGCATAAGTAAATAACAGCCTGTCAAAGCAAGCGATTTTAAACCTCAAACTTGCAACGATCAGCACATTTTATTGTATAAATACTCAAGCGAACCATAAATTCGGCACACTTTGTTTCTCAGCCAAACCAGTTCCTTGCAAGCATGTATGTATGTAGAGTCCTAACCTGCAACCTTATTTCCTACCTCAACCCCAGTTTCGTAGCACACTTGTGCCTGGATTCGGTCTCCCCACCTAAAGAAGTAAAAGTCGAATCTACGATAAATTTGTCAAAGTTCTAAGAAAGGTAATCTCCAAATAGAATCTGTCAAGTAGTTAGAGTGCAGTGTAAACTCTGAGTGGAATTAAGTCACCATAACCATAAATGAAACACCACACAACTCGTATGAAAACTATATTTTAAAATAGTCACCAAAAACCTATAAACAATTCAAAAGTATACCTCAATCGAAAAGACATGATCAGCTTAGTAATCGGGTATAGTGTAAATTTATCAAGTCTTTGACCAAAAGACATTGTTATTGTTTTTAACTGGGGTACCTTATATCATCTCTTCTCACGTGACGTAAATCGATCCCGAATCTAAGCTACATAGCCTGCACGCCATCCAAGGTGTATCATCGCGTAATTTAGGATGGATTTCTTCTAAATATTGACTTGTTAAACACCGTTCGATGCATTGATTTTTGAATTTATTTTTTTTTATTTATTTGTTTCACGGGCCATGCCCAATAATAGTTAACTAGTGTTTAATAAAGTTAATACTATAAATTTAAAACTAACAATTAACAATTATTCAACAAAGCGAACCAAAATGATCATACAAACAATCAACAAGTCTTGAAACTTCAATAAAAAGAAAAAAAGAAAGAAATTCTATAAAATAATAACGTAATATAACATTCAGTTGTAGGCTATGTCAACACAGTAATTTGAGTTGCCTCGCAAAATCTGAAAACGAACCAAAGAAACAGTTAGCTAACTTAGAGACTCTCGAGATAAGCATTGGAACCATAATTGGTCCGATAAAACTATTCGGAGAAGGTTATGGTGGAACGTGTGTCCCTTGAGGGGACGTGGAGACATATCAGAGACAGAAGGTCACTGCAATCAATCAGTGAATTCACCAATTGATAAAGCAGTTTCAAGTCCTTATGGCTACGTCTTGCCATTAAAGGAACAATGTTGAATTTCCTATTTAATATCTCATAGTTGTAGACAAAGTTATCTGGTGGGTGTATGTTGGCTTTAAAAGCCAAATATCGGACGAATTTTCGCTGAACCTGCTCAAGTGCATGTACATGTGTGTATACTTTGGATTCCAGATAGGTGAGCAGTATTCTGGGAGCGGTCGTACTAACGCACAGTATAACGGACGAATCGGAGCAATGTTATTGAAGTCTTTAGTACAGCGCTTTAAGGACCTTGAAACAACTTCGGATATATGAGGAACAAAAGACAATGATGCATCAAATATGACCCCAAGGTCATTGCATTCTGTAACCATTCTAAGAGGAACATGGTCAATATGATAATTATACTGAACTGAACCACGTCGCTTGGAGAAGCACAAGACCTTGCATTTAGCAGGGTTTAGCTCCATTCCATTAACGTCACATCATTCATTCAGCCTATCAAGATCCAGTTGTAAATTAATACTGTGCTCGACTACAGATATAGGTGCAAAGAACTTAAAGTCGTCAGCAAAGCACAAAAAGTTACTATTTTTGAAACAGGAGGAAATATCATTGATAAAAATATTGAAAAGCAAAGGGCCCAGATGGGACCCCTGCGGAACACCAGATGGAATATTTATATCTGCTGATTGGAAGTTGTCAACCCCAACTATCTGAGTACGCTTCGTTCGATAATCAGTAATCCAGGATGGGAGTGCGGCACACGCCGGCCTTCTCAAGCTTATATATCAAAACGTTGTGGTTTACCTTGTCAAAGGCCTTTGAGAAGTCAGTATAGATAGAATGGACAACTCCACCCCGCTTGAGGACACCCGATATATATTCGTTATAAGTAAGCAAGTTCAGATCAGTCGATCGATTGGGACGAAAGCCAAACTGCTGATTAATTAAGGAATTATTTAATTGTGAAGTAAGGTATTTGGTGACTATGTTTTCGAACAGTTTAAGAATGGTGCTCAAGTTGCAAATGGGTCTGTAGTTGGTGACATCGCCCCCCTTCCCTGCTTATGAACCGCTATTTCATTAGCGATTTTCATTTATTATGTTCCATATTTGGATTTAGTTCTTTTCTATATTTTCTCAAGATTTTGTTGGTAAACTTCACGAACTTTCAACATACTTTAAAATACAAATTGATATCAGAACTAGATAAAAGCGTCATGAATCATAGGATTGAATATAATTTTAGAGAGAGAGAAGTATTGTGTGCCCAAGAAACAAAAATATAGATCAGCTACATAGAAGCAGAAAATGTGAAAGAATACAGGTGTCTGGAATAGAAGCTACAGATGAAAAAAAAGAAGAGCATCGTAATCGAATAACGAGAAATGTTGAGTTGGGTAGCTTTCAGCAAGTGACTGAACAGTGACATAAACAGAACTGATAATACATAAATTAAGAGCTACACAACAGTGTATGGAGAGAAAAGGCCAAAAATACAGATCGCCTAGGCAGCACAGTTTATCTAGAAGGTGTCTTGGAGCGACACGAAGTAATTACGACAGAGGAATGGTAAATTTCCAATCTAAGCAGAGAACAAGAGAAAAACCAATCGCAAGATAGCAGGACGAAATAAAATGGCCCATAGAGTCCAATAAAGGCAATTATCCTTATAGGCAATTTAATGGGGTGATAAGATAAAAAATTTTACCGTTAAGCATATGGAGGAAACAGAGCGATATAAAGGAGTACCTACTCGAAGAGGCTTATGTTCAGAAATTGCCTTTTAAATAACTGAAAAAATACATATTATTCGAGACTTTTCCTATAACTAAATTATATAATAAATATGAGGATTTTAACAAAGATGGGGAACGTTCTACGTGATTTACTAAAAATTCATGTAAAACTAATAGAACCTATAGTGATTAAATTTATGTAAGCCTCATCATATCCCATCTCTGATTACCGGTCAATTTTTTATAAATAAATCGTCATATCCTCATGTCAACATCATTAGTTTCCATTACTGCAAACTTCTTAAGTATTTTTCAAAAAATAAAGATCCCAGCATTAATGCAAAACGAAAACCGTATCGCGAGACCCAGTGTTTTTGGTAAATCCCATTGTCCTACAGGTATACGCGAAACCCTGCGAGGGACACAAAATCATGCGCAAAAGAGCCTCGCCGATTTTAGGGCAAAACATCGCCAGTCTTAGGGGCGCAATGGAGCCGAAATCATCCCCCCGGTGTTGACGTTTGTATCGATTTTCCGGACCCGGACACCGCGAAAATCTCGCTTGGATTTCCGTGTGGTTATTCCAAATTTCCGCAGAGTTTAAGGGATACCGCGACCGGGAAATTTGTCTTACGGTCTCGATCGGCTCCGATCAGAATTTCGGCGGTGAAAAATCGTTTAGGATTTTTTTTGGCATACTTGCCGTGTTTTTCAGAGGAGCAGATTAGGTCTGTTATTGTTGGCAGAAGAGTACGCGCTTGGATTTTGTTTAACTACAATACACGCAACAGTGTGAAAAATAATTTAGCTATAACCAATCCATATAAACATAGATTTGCTGGACTATTATAGATTAAGAAATATATTATTATATCTCCTTTGCTCGGCATTTTTTGTGACCTGGTCAGTGTTGCGCTTTGAGGTTAGAAACAATATCAGTTAGTACGACAGTTAACATAGTTTTGGTTATATAAGGTGATGTGAACCAGTGGATTTTCATTCGGATTTATCTTAGCAGATTGGTGGAAGATAATGTCTGTAAAAATGTTCCTGTTTTTCAGCTGTTTGACAATACTGCTGCACCTTGAGGTGGATGCTACTAAAAAAGAAGGTAGGTTAAATTAGTAGTAGTTTGGACTAAAAGGGCTACCAGATCCCAGAATCCCAATATAAGTCCATTTTTTTATGATAATAAATAAGTCCTTTACGGGACTCCGCACACCAATTTTGGCAAGACGAAAGGCTATGAAGACGATAGCTTTAGACCTACCATTACATGTAGTTTTAAATTTTCTAATTTCACAGATAACAAAATAATCCTGTTAAGAAGGTGAAATACTCAGAAGACCTTCATCATAGATCTAAGAGCAATCTTATGAAAACCTTAATTCTTCCTTTATGGATAACATTAGTTTTAATATATGGTTTGTCTGTAGTCCTTTATAATAAAACACATTTCAGACTTGACCTATCTTCAAGTAAAATTAATTTTTAATAATAACTGTTATACATATATACATTACAAGCTTGTGTTGCGTGCATGCGAAACTAGTGATTTCGATTGCACAAAACTGCATTATTTCCATAGATTTCCTGGGATTAATTTAGGCATTTGCCTTACCATATCACTGGCTTTTTGAACATAATTACATATAACGGCCGGGAACTATGATATACGAAGTATGTGGTTGTACTTATCAATTTATTAAATACAAAAGGGCCTAGAAGGGCTATAGTAGAATATTCACAGATAAATTTATGAATAATCGATTTTTACAGATACCGTCGAGAAAAATCAATTTTTTTCTGAGACAACATTGCCCATAATCGACGCGTCAGAGACAAAACCGTTGAAAATTGATTTGTCACAAATAAAACGGTTCAAAATCGGTTTTCACAGATACCTAAATGTCGAAAATACTAATTCTTTTGAAATAAATGACAAAATGGAGCATAATCGACTTTCCACATAGAAACGTGGTAAATTTTGATCTTACTGAATTTGAACTGGGCATAATCGATTTCGCGCACAACACCGCTCTTAAAGAGCTATATTATAAAACAGGGACCAAGACCTGTATAGACAGTTCAAGCTATGCCTCAACCTGCATGTTTTAGTGATCGGGTACAGTGTAAATTGTAAGTGTAAATTGGTCTTTGACCAATAGACATTGTTATTGTTTCACCGAAGTGCCTTCTTTATCAACTCTTCCCACACGACGTAGATCGATCCCTAATTTGAGCTACATAACCTGCACGCCCAAGTCGCGGCATCACGAATTACTTTTTATGAAAATATAATGTGTTGTCACTTTCAAAGCCTGTACATGTTTCCCCACATCGTCTTATCTCGGGCAATCCTGTTCCCGACCATTTGACGTCATTAGTTCTTCTAGTTCCATTAATAATTTTTCTCTACTTGATAGTGTTCTCACATTGAATATGCAAGTGCTTGAATTTTTGTCGCGTTTTTCGGAAGGTGATCGAACATTTGCTGGCCCAGCATCCTTGGAGCGGACTGCTTTCGCAGTGCGAGATTCTCGACTAGGTTACTTCCTGAATCGTTTTGTAGTTGCAAGGACATTTGCTTAGGGGGTTTTAGCCCTGACTTGCCGCGCTGGCTAGACGTGTTGGCAAGTTGGGTAGGATATATGATATGACGATGCTAACATGGTTAGCGAAACGCGCGTCTAGTTCAAAAATTCTGTTTCGGTATTGTGGATAAAACTCTGTTTTAGTTTTGGCCTATGTATTTGTAAAATGCAATTTTATTTATTGAGTTCTCTAGTAAACTGGCAGTAGTAGGATTTTCTGTCCAATTTTTTTTTACAATTTTGTAAGATTACCTTTATTACGAAGTGATATTTTCTTGTGATGTTTGTTTATATATCTTGAAGCGTTTTAAATTTGGTTAAAATTTCTTATTCTTACTTTTACATCTTTTATGGCTACGACTGATAGGTAATATAGAAAATGCTTACGGACATATAAGTTGCTCCAGAGCGTAATGGTCCATGACATTCTGGAACATTAAAGTGTTTTTATTACAAAATTGCATCCATTTATGGATGTGCCCCCACTGCTATATTGGACAAAACAAACCGGTAACGAATTTATCCAGCGGTACTGTTTATTTTACAAATAAAGAAAAAACAAACGTAATATTAAATTTTCATCGGTCCTAAATCATGTAGAATTTCCAAGCCATATGGTGTTTCGAGAAATAAATACACAGTAAAATAAACAATTAATTATATTTAATTTGCTGCGCGTCCATACAACTTTTAAATACTGCTTTAGAATGGAATTTATGGCAATTTTTTGTTTAGGGCACTCGCAGGAAACTGATGTATGTATCGGTTTTTGTAATTTCAGTTTTGTTTCTCCGTATTTGCTATTTTTTTTTTACCAAATAACAGGTCCGTTTTTATTTTATTTAAAGGCGGGTTTATGCACCCTATTATGTAAACCGACAACACAAAATTTTAGTATCATTTTTTAGACTCTGAAAGACCATTTGATTGAAGTTTCACGTAGAGGTGCCGCAACGCTTTGCGCTTGCAAGGATATATAGATAATATACATCGTTGAGAAGAAAGAGGCTAACAACTTTAAAGAGTTTAAGCTGTTGGATTTGCGCCAGTACTTGTTTGAGGTATTGCATGATAGGCGCCATTTGAAGTCACGAGATGTTTTGTCAGTTTTTAATTACAGCCTCCTGAAGAAAAATAATTTTTTTTTCAAAAACCGCCTTTTTATGTAAAACATTATGGAATTCTATTGTCTCATTGTTTTCATTTTTAATTATTCATTGTAAGGGTAGAAAAGAAATTAATGCGATTAATCCAAAATTGTGCTGTTTTTCTACGAATGTGCGCTAAATACTCTTTCCCGCACTCTTTTGCGTGCGTAAATTAGCCTTTTCCTGCACTCAGTCCGAGAAAATTTTTTTCTATGACTAGAAATAATTTTCAGAAAATTACTGTACTTCGCTGATTTTCCTGCTTGCTTTCAAGGCGCACACTTAAAATAACATCATCTCATTATATTGCTGATCCGCACACTAGTAAAAAATACAAGTAGAAAATAAAAGCAATGAAACAATGCATGAACCAACCATTAAAGAATGCATGATCCTTTAACTTATATTTGCGTTATCGTCAACCAAATTGGCCGAAAAGGCAAGAAAACCACGCCCTCAAACTATCGCCCAATTACCTTGTCTCCAATAATCTCCAAAGTTATGGAACGTGTAGTCAATCAGCAACTACTCAAGTACCGATAGGTCTTCCGCAAACAGAGATCATCAGGAGATATATCGGCATATGTCACTTATATATGGAGTAGGACAATTGAGAACCACGGAGAATCTCAAGCAATTGCGGTAGATATTTCGAAGGCATTTGACAGAGTTTGGCATGCCGGATTGTTCAACAAACACCGTCCTTCGGACAGCCAGCATCTCTCTGCAGCTGGCCGCATTAATGCTGAAGTGCCTCCAGGCGCAATACTTTCACCAACTTTTTTCCTCATCTATATTAAAGACCTGCTGATCGAAACCAATAATCCTGTACAAAGTTTTGCAGATGACAGTACCCTTGTCTCACAATTTAGATCAGAAATACCTTTACCAGCGACTGAGACTTATCACCGCAGACAGGAGCAGATTACAACAAAATATGGTAAAAGTTCAAACCTGGTGCGACAAGAAATTGGTCCAGTTCATGGCAGCAAAAACCCAAGCAGCCACGTTTCCCAAGAACGCCAATACGGCGGGCCCTGACATCATTATGGCAGGATCGACCATTTCGTCATCCTCGTCAATCGGACTGCTGGATGTCTCGGTCAACAGCAATATGCCCTGGCAAGACCACGTTGCTAACATAGCAAAATCAGCCTCGTAGAAGCTTGGTGAGCTATTTCGCAACAAAAAACTGTCTACACTACAGCAGCTGTTTTTGCTCTACAAAGCGCAAATAAGACCGTGCTGAGAATATTGCCCACACATCTGGAGTGCCGCACCTAAGCGTCCCATAAAGCTGCTGTATTTCATTCAGAAGAGAGCTATGCATCTCGTCGGCGACCCGGAGTTGACACGAGATCTGGATAGTCAGGATCACCGATCACCGAGATATGTGGCCGTGTCACATACACCGCTGCGCTGGTTGAGTGCCATAGGATCTCCGTTCAACGTGTGTGCCATTGCCATAAAAAAAGTAATATTAGTTGTTCCAATGGTTTGTTCCCATACACACTAAATTACAAACTATGCACAAATTTTCTTGTCATTGACACTCCTAATAATTCATAAAAGTTTAGCTTTCTATATAAACAGATAAAATATTAAAAGAACAACTGCCAGAAGATGTTTTGCAAGTCCCAAACATAGCTAATTTAGAATTGCTGCCTTCCAAATGCCTATATAAGCATGAACAAAGTGTTGGGGAAACACCCCAACATGTGTATTAATTTGTCATTTTTCACCGTATAGTTTGGTGATAACACCCTGTATGTATGTAGTATGAATGAGCCATAATTGATCCACGAATAGATTTATTTGACCTCAGGTAAACAGAAATTTGTGCATTTAAATCAGCATATGTCTGTTCTTCATTACCCCTTAGTCCAAACCTGGATGGTCGATCCCATTATATAAAGCTAAATGTCATTCCGTCAATTCAATCGTGTGTAATCGTTTGCAATTTAATATATCTGTGTCTCCGTCAGTGTTCAGTAAACAGCAGTGTGTCAAAGAAAGAAAGAAGATGTTTTCACCCTCTCAAATAAAACCGACGCTTAACTTTCCCGCGTTATTGTCCCTCTCGAGCTCGTAAGAAAGATCATGTTTCAGAATCTCACTCGAACATCAGCTAAACGTTGTTGCTTGTTCCGTTTCGCGCCAAAGGTCAACCCTTTAGGCATTTTCCTAGTTTGTTTGAACAGATATTAAAGAATATCTGGTGCACCTTAGTTATCTTTGTCCCAAATTGGATGAAGAACTCTTTTTGGGCATTTTTGCAGTAGTTAAGTGAAGAAAAAGAGAGCGTCCCCTTTGGAAACTAGAACGTAAGATGGCGGATTGACATTCCTGGTCGAATAATTTCGGCATTCAAGGTGAAAGCGGGACTTTGTGGTTTCCGTGAAACAAACAAAAATTAAGTTGGAAAGTAACTAAGCAAAATCTCTTCTCATTAAAGATACTGGTAAAGCAGAGGTACGATGTGTGAACGTTGCTAAGTTGGAGAAAACTAAAAGTATTAAATTAATTAAAGACAAAGAACTCAGTTTAAATCACAAGATCAAGAACTTTCAGTAGATATTCACTTTATAAATAACCTGTTTTCTAAAATTAGTTGTATGTGTGAAAGGATGAATGCTTGAAATTAATATAGAAAATGCTGTATATTTATATTTATCATATTCAAATGCAATTTACACCTGCATTATTAAATTAAATCAAACCGAATGCATGTTTCAGTTCATCCTATATATCGATATAATCTCACTACCCTATGGTAATACAGTTTATTAAAAGTGGTTAATTAATAATTAAGATACCACCCGCTCCTTTATGGTTTTAAGCAATAGTAAAAATCAATTGTTTATCGCGACCACAAAGTATGAATCGTTCTTCAAATAGTGTAACAAAATAAAAATAAATATGGATATAAAGAGGTTTTTATGAAATGGCCAAATGTGGGATTTAAACCAAAAAAGGCAAAAATATTTGCTAAGGATAAAATATCGACATTTATGAATAAAGCACCGGATGAAATATATCTTTTAATAAAAATTGCCTTTATTTTTTAGTCTTGCAGGCGCGGCGGCGATGGCGCGGCGCCTGCCAAATAGAAGAACTAACAAAATTAATCATAAGTGATAGACCGTTTGTGATGTCAGAAACGAAGCCGATTTGAAAATATTACATCTTATCATATTTTTAAAGAGTTTTGATTTGGGTAATTTGCAGAACCATGTTTTGACCCACACCAACGAGAAAAATTGAATTCGGATGGTTTTTCGAATGACAATTATTCGAACGACAGTTCTTCGAACGACATTTCTTCGAATGGACAGTTCTTCGAAAAGACAATTCTTCGAATCGACAATTTTTCGAATGTGTAATTCCTCGAATGGACCATTTTTCTAATCTTTAATTTAGTTTGGGTTAGCCCCTTTTACTGTTTTAGCAAAATTTCTGCATGGTGCGTGGTGTAGAAGGTAGCGTTCTTGCCTGTCATTCCGGCGCTGCGGCGTTCGATTTCCGTCGGTCGCGACAGATGTTTTGTTTATTGCTTTGTATTAATTTACCTTTTTTTTGGGTTAGTTTGGGTTAGCCTTGGGTTAGTTTTGGTTAGCACTTGGTTAGTTCTTGTTGATTCAGCCCCCGTAGCGAGCGAAGCGAGCGGAGGGCCATGCAAAACCCTAATAATTATATGTAAATAATATGTTTAATTAACAATTTTAATAAATTACGTTAAAATTATCTTTATGTTTTCTCTAATTTAATATTTTCGAAAAACGGTCCTTTCGAATATTTGTCTTTTAGAAAAACTATCCGTTCGAATAATTATCCATTCGAATAATTGTCCATTCGAAAAATTGTCCTTCGAAGAACTGTCTTTGGGAAAATTGTCATTCGAAAAACAGTCCTACATGCGAGAAAAATATAGAAAATAGACTTTTTTACGACAAGCGACATCATCTGCAAAAGAGAAAAAAAATACCTACCAGACAATGCTTTGAGTTAAACAGATTTTGAACAATACCTTCCCAAGTTGCTTCTTATTTGAAACTCCCAAAACCTACACTCTACATGGGACACAGCTTTCGACGCTGATCAGCAACTTTAATGGCCAATTCTGGAAAAGGAGCCACAGACATGAAACGCTTGGGAGGCTGGAAATCAACTACAGTAGCCGAGGAATACGTCCACCAGTTAACAACATACAAAAAAGGACTATCCAGCAAGATCTTAAGTAGTAGCCCTAACAAATCTAATGAAATACCAAGTTCTTCAAAATGCTCCTGTAATATAAATGTCGCTGGCAATAAGTAAATCTAAATACATGGTTTGCGAAAAAATAGAAATATACATATTGAACATGGTATTTGGTTATTTTCTACACTCTCATAGAAAAACTATGGTTCCCAACACGTGCGCAAAGTGTCATTCCCGCACTCAACACTTACTCGAACTCCGCTTCGCGTCTTTCGTCTACCTGTTTTTGCGTGTGGCAAAGTATCGCTTTGCGCACTTGTTAAAAAATAGCTATTAATTCATCTTTCCGGCTTTGGAAGCTTGTAACTTTTAAGATCGGGCCGTGTGTTGATGGTTGCTGATCGTTCAGATTGTCAAAATTAAACGTGAAGGCTCATCCACATGGAGAGAGAACAACATCGAGCAAATGGAGTGGCCTGCTAGAGTTTACTAATGAATGTGTGGAGCAGGATAAAATTAACCTCGATATGACCTATCAATGGAACGACCGATTTTTCAGGATCTGAAAGGCTCATAAAAATCCGCCAATTCGTTTTCAAACCGCAGCAATATAAAAATTATGCTAAAATTGTGTTTGCTTATTTTTTTTTACTAGCAGTTACTTGACAATATTTCTTGTATAATGCTAATTACATATTCTTCCTCTCGTTAAACAGAAAATTATCTTTCTTCAAGCTTTCTTCTTTCTTTTTACTTACAGTTTAACTTTTTTATAGACCACTTACCTAATTTTAATATTTGAATATATACGTCAGGTTCAGCTGCTTAGTTTAATGGCTTTCAAAATCTTTAAGTGTCCTTTCTAGTCTCAATTAATCGGCAAGTTTAGAAACTTCAGCGTTACCTGAAGTGTGACATATTTCGAATACCTCGCCATACCCGAACTGCGCATTAATTAAATTTGAATATTGATCGATTCTCACTACTTTGAAACTGTTGACATACTATGTTTCAAAGGAGGGAAAGTATCTTATATAGAGTACATATTTTATGTGGAATATATTATCTTTTTTAAAAGCTAAAGTTGTAGAGAATCCAGCATAGCACGCTTACCAAAGCTTGTTCCAGCCATAGAAATTTAAAACCCGTGTAACGGCCCCGCTGGTTGAAGAGGCGTATTACGACTTGAGAGAGTTCTTCCCTGAAATATTGTAATTTTGATTTCAAATTGTTATTTTTTTGTGCATCTATTTCTCGGAATTTTGCCGGTAATTTTTATACACATAATTTATAAATTTCTGGTGAGAATCTTAAACTAGTTAAGATAATATATTTAAAAGTTTCGTGGCTTTAAACTCATTCTTTCATTGGAAAAATCAATAAAATAATATTTTAATTTTTATTTCGGGAAACTGTTAATGATTATCTGCGCTATGACCATGGATGAATATCGTGCGAAGAACGAGTTCAAAATATATATGCATAAGGAAGGTGGAGCTTTTTCTATTAGTGTGCTTTGAATCTAAACTTTAATTTTCGGTCATTAAAGGGCTGTGTTGTAAATATTTCTCATTTTAGCATTTTTCCTTGAAAGTATAAGCTCTCGATTCTCTAAGTTTTACTTTGTAAAATTGAAGAACTACATACTCATTTTCAAATATATTAGATGATGCCTTGCTGCCAACTACTTGTCTATGATAAGACATTGGACCTAGTTATTCATTAGCTGGCTAAATTGAAACATTACTGTCTTACTGTTGTCATATTTTCTTTAAAGAAAAGTCATTAATTCTAGCATTACATTAAATCGCAGTTTGAATTCAAAATTAGAATTTACGAACAATTTGTTGAGATTTTCTCCGATCTACTTGAATCTTTACCTATAATTTTAATTAAAATTTTATACGACTCTTTTATTACATATTTCTCTTCATTATGCATAAATGCATGCACAGTGCTACGAATTTCTAATGGAAAAATTAATTGAAAATGTCGGGGAAAAGGCAAATATGATGTGCATTTATATCATAATGTTACCTCAAGTCTTTGGGAGTTAAATATTAGAGGTGATGTTAAAAATAGTTTAGAAGATAGTAGATATTAAATGCTTGAATTTGATAGCATTATTAATATTCAAGTTGATTGAAATTGCTCTTGATGGTAATTGATGAGCTGATTGATTACGATTATTTTACCACTTGTAATATTAGGCTTAATTATTTATTTAGTAAAATGTTTTAGCTACAGTTGACCTTAAGGGAAGGACTGCTAGAATTAATAAACCACAACTTATTTGATAGAAAACAGAATTTCATATAGCAATTGAACTTAAAAAAATAAATACCCAAGCAACACGAATATAGGAGATTACTAATCCATTAGTTTGCTATCAGAATTGAAGGACCAACTAGCGGAAAATCTGGATTTGTGCCAGTGATCGAGCAAACAAGGCTCTGAAAGAAAATTGGACTCGCAATCACATACAAACAAATCGAATATTTTTAGAAAATATAGTAAGTAGATCCAATATACAGGGCTATGATGGCGATGTCTTCAGATTCTGATTGAATGTGTCATCGAGTGTTATGGGAGATTTCCTGCTATACTACTTATGATAAAACACGGATCAGCCTTTTACATGGAATACCGCCCACTTAGTCAAGAATCGCTCGACTCCTGAAACGATTGATTTTTAAATGCCTTAAAAAATACATATAGGGTAGAACATAAAAGTGCTACGTGTATCACCTTTAATTTTTTTTTAATTAAGCATATTGTATATGTTTACCTTTTCACATTCTACAATTAAATCAAGACATTTGTCATAAATCTATATCTATTTTCAATCTTTTACGAAATATTAACTGTTAAAGAAAATAGGCAAACAACAAAGTAATAAAAGAATCTATTTAATAAGATGTTGAAAATGTCCTCCGCCAACTGTTCGGCAGTAGATCAATCGACCTCAATACTCCTGTACATTTAGTACTACTTGTGGAGACATTTCTCGTATTATTCGTCGAATAGACTCCATCTACCGAGTCGGGTTAAGGGGCGTGGCCCCACAAAAATAAAATCCAGTGGGTTTTAATCGTGCGATCTACGTGGCTGCCCCGAAAAAATTGTATTTAAGTGCTTCCTTACTTAGTAGCCTAATGCTGCGGTAGCTGAGGTAGCACGGACCATAAGGTTGAGCTTGGTAAATCATGATCATTATCATCGAAAAATAGAGTGGCAAGAGCTCGCACTAGATTATTTAGATATCTTTCGCCATTGAGGCTCTCATCAAAGAAAAATGTCCCGATTACCCAATTTTCAACAATGCTCGTCATTATACGGGGTGTAATTTTCTCTCCATGAAACAGTGAGGATTTTGCTGTATCCTGTACCTGTAGTTTTGTCTATTAACCTGGTGATTTGAAGAAAATCTAGCTTCATCTGAGAAACAAATTCTTTGGGCAATTCTTGCGTGATTATCTGTTCAATAATTTTTTCACAAAATTGCTCTCGCCTGTCAGGACCATAGTCCATTGCAATTACTGGTTTCTAGGGATGAAAATTATCTTTCTTTAAACATTTATATACGGTGGTTTGGTGCATCTCGTACTCACGTCCAAGTTGTGTGCTTGCGCTATGAGAATCTTGCTGTAGTGATGATAATATATATGTTTTTGTCTCCTCAGGTATACCAGGACGACCACTTTTAACACTATCATTAAGAGTACGGGAAGTTGATTGGCCAACAGGTGGGCTATTTGGGTATTTTTTATAGAACATTTCAAGGACATCTGTACAAACTTTACTTTTATTTCCACAAAATAATCAAAAATTTTATGCGTTCATCTTTGGCGAATTTAATATCAGCAAAATTTAAATTTGATTAACATTCACTGAAATTTGTTGGCGTCTCGAAATAGCATAAAAATTATGACTTAGATTCAGAGCGTTGCCAGAGAGGAAAAAAAACTTAAAAGGAGAGGCGACAGCCTGTGAGTCGATTTTATATGCGCATGTCCAAGCACAAAGGGCATAATTGTCAAAATCAAAATAGTGATTAGTTCTCATTGTCATTGTCAGTCAGAGTTTCATTTCTATCGTTAGTTTTGGAAACGAATATTTGCGACTTTTTGTGATTTTTCGTTATTAGTCAATATATTTAAAAGATGCCTGGTATTTCTTGTGCTTTTTTATTTTAAAATCTTAACATTTAATTCTATGCTAATAGTTCCCTCAGTGTAGATTGATTATTAAATGGCTTACAATATTTTTTTCCTCCCGATACTTATTGGTAATGTTGTCAACGGAGCAGAGCCAAGGTCATCAAAAATGGCTACACCACGTTTTTTCCTCTCTGACGTTGCTAATTCGAGAAATATATCAATGCTGCATACCAACATTGAAGTGTTATATTTTGTAAACGGTTGAAGATAGTATACGAAAAATGTCTAGAATTGATTGTAGAATGTAAAAATGAAAAAAGTAAGTAATATGCTTTATTAAAAAAAAAAAAACTAAAGTTGATACACGTAGCAGTTTTATGATCCACCCTGTATAACATCTTTTTCTAAAAAATGCATTTCAAAAAAAAAATCACGTGTTCGAACGATTCTTGATTAAGTGGGCGGCATTCCATATAAGAGGTTGATCGGTTTATTATACCAGTCCAGTTTTGCATTGCTAACCACCTGGCATTTCCATTTCTTCATTTGACGAGCAATATTGTTGGGAATTGAATGATTTTCTTTAAAATGTGTATTTCATTCTGAACGCTTGCGCTTGCTTAAAAATTCGGCAGAAGCGCTTACGCTGAAATGTCAACGATTTTGTTATATTCAGGCTAGATATCGCCATCCGCTATCCTCTTCTTAAAACACTCTCGCCGCCAGGTGTATCGCTAGCGATACACCGAGAGTGTTCAGCTGTACGCCACGTGTATCGTTAGCTATACACCAAACACCTTTATGTTTAAATTACGGTGTGCTTATAAGGATACACACTGCGTGTATTTTGCTTTATGAATCGATTATCGTGGCCCATGACATTAGAAAAGCACAAATGGTTTTGGCCTATGATGATTTGTGCCTAACGGTCTTTCATAATAACACGCATGTACAAATTTAGTATGTATTTGCATTCGCTAGCGATACACCGGAGTTTTTTGCAATATTTTGCTAAAAATAAATGCTACAGCGTTTATGAAGGTTTTTGAATGTTTTTAATGAGACAAAAACTAACCGCACTTTTGACCTGTGAAGGTAAAATGAGTCTAAAACCCCTTGGCAGCGAGAGGGACGGCACTTTTGGCCTGTGATGGTAAAATGAGTCAAAACCCCTTGGCAGCGAGAGTGTTTATACAAAATCGGTAAATTCGACGTGTGTGGCAGCAGTTCTATTATTTATTAGATAATTGTCGAGTTGAATAATAATAATAATTTCCTTGCGGCTAGGTTGTGTAACTAATTAAAATAGGATTCGGTATGTCAAAGTCTTGGACGATTGTTTGCGACATTACGCGGAAGTGTTGTTGTGCTGGACAACTGTCGCTAAATCTGTGCTTTGACGGGTTAATCTATAGGTAGTGTTCATAGCAATGCCAGGCAAAAAACTGGATTTCTATCGGCTTCGATTCTAGAATTGGTCTCGTCGGGCGTCGTCAGTTTTTGGTAAGTCCTCCATTGGAGCAGACCGTATGGTTTTGACGGAAAAGTTTGTAGTGCCTTTTTGAGCAGTTCTGCCGTCCACCCGTTATTTTGTCTAGTTTTTTTTTGGCTTAGTTTTCTGTTAGTGCCTAAACTCTGCTTCCTAATTCGAATCTTACACTGCCTTGCATGCCAGAAGTCCCATTTTGACCTACTTTTGATCCCTTATAATTTAGTAATATTACGATTTATATCGGACAAAATTCATAAAGTTTTGAAAATTGGTAGGAATGTTAGGGATCACATAAGGAATATTAAACTGAAAAGTTCCCACCCCTAAATAGTGTGCTTCATCCCCTAGTACGTCTTTTTTGCCCATTTTTTTTTCATTTTTCTAGATTATCACGAGATACAAATTTTTGATAAAAAAAACTATATAGAAAAATATTCCTTATTATATTTTCTATGAAAAATATTCCCACATTTTTTCCTAAAATTAATAGTAACATAAGAAATAAGGCGTATTATACATAAGGGTTACTTCCGGCTAACACAGTAAATGCAATCTAATATGTAATACTCGTATACAGCCCAATGCTGAACCCCAAAAAGTTGGCAGTAGGCTACTGGCCTCACTTAAAATTAAGATAAATTTACCACTTCCACTCTGTTAATCCTATAAAACCTATCGATTTTTAAAAAGAAGTAATATTGTATAATGGATCGTACTTGATTCCGCACCACCCCAAAAGTAAAGTACTTGACGCTTTTTTTACGTGGTGTCCCCAGTAGTCCTAATCCAGTTGAATTGAAACTTCTTTACTGACGGAGGGACAATTTTCAGAAGCGTCTAGCAGCACCAGAATGAATTTCGATTGCGAAGCTTCGCGCATGCTCAGTTTTTGACACATATTTGGCAAAAGGCTTTAAATTTTTGGTAAATTGATTTCAGCAAGCCTGATGCCGCAGTAGTTAGTACGCTGTGCTTCTGATGCGAAGGCCCAGGTTCGATTCCTGTCAGTGACGAGAGATGTCATTTTTATTTTTATAAGATCATGTTTGTAACAATTTTTTTTCTTCATTTTGGGCATATTTTGGGTTAGTTTTTGTTGGTTGCGCCCTCGTAGTGAGCGGAAGGCCATGCGTGAAGTGGAATAGTCAACGTTTCATCATGCACGAAGCTTCGCAATCGAAATCCATTCTGGTGCAGCTACACTGAAAAAATTTTTTATTTGATCCAAATAAAAATGGAGTTTATTCAAGCAAATATTTGTTTGCTAATGGCCAAACAAATATTTGTTTGAATAAAAAATTATATTTCTTTGATTTATTTTTTAGATTTTCTTTGTTCGAAATAAATATTTATTGCGAACAAACAATATGATTTTATAATCGTCGTTCACATCAAACAAAAATAACTTTAAAACAAATAAAATTATTTTGATTCAAATACGAGAAATTATTTCGTACAAATACCCAAAACATTGGTTTAAATACCCGGCGTAAATAAATTAAAACACAAAGCTTTTGGAACAAATATATCATATATATGTTCTAAAACCTTTGTGCTTTGAATGAAATCTGAGGTATATTTGTTCCAAAAACTTTGTGTTTTAATTTAAATAGGTCGGTTATTTAAAGCGAAGTTTTGGGTACTTGTACGAAATAATTTCTTTTATTTGAATCAAATCATTTTTGTTTGCTCAAGCCTGTTCAATGTTTACTGTTTGTGTTGGTGATGACTTAAGTAAAAAAATAAATTTTGGCTGTTGCAAATATGTGTTCATCTTTATAAAAGGACTAATTATTGATATTCAGTTAGGTGAGTGATTAGAAGTCGGTTTCATTAGCAAATAAAAAAGCTATAACAACTATGCAGCTTAAAAAAAAAAATAAAAACACTGTTATTATTCTTAAGACGTATTTAAGTTTCACGTTTTAGCTGAAATAAGTTATATGTCTTAGTTTTCTTTTAATTGCTAAAGAATCCAAAATCCGAACCCGATTTGTAAATGGTATGTCAGAACACTTAACTTTTAATTACCAAGTTCATGACAGGAACAGTAGTCCACAGTAAATAAAATAAAAGTTTAAAAGAGGTATCCAAGAAACATTTTTATTCAAAGGTATTAAAAGCAAAGAACAAAACGAGTATTCCCAAAATATAAATACAAAATATTATCAGATTATTTTGCCTCTGCTTATCACTGGTTTTGAAAGTTAAATAATTTTTATAATAAAAAAAAAACTATTATTATAAGCTAAAAACATTTTTTTTCTAAATACTAGATAGGAACATGAACATATTATGAGATAAGGTGTATTACTTATTAATTTTAACGGTAACTCACTAGTTTTTATAAAAAAATTGTAAAATTCTAGAGGCCATAAAAAATTTTTCACATAAAAATAGTGAAAGGCAGTAATATTTTACTTAATTAAATTAATAGGACATACAACTACCTCTCCAGATCCAGTATAATGAGCATTGAATGGAAATGGCACAAGATTTTCACCGATTCTATTGTTAGTAACGACATTACATCGATTTCCATCAGGCTACGTAAAACTTCGATGACATCAATAGTTTGATCTAAAAATAAAACAACAATAACTAAAACAAAATATAATAGAAACAAAACAATTGTGACTGTTTTTCATGATGCTATTTGAATAGACTGCTACATTGTTTAAAAGTACATCTTACCCATTTAACTAAAATAATTATTTTTTTTAAATACTATTAGATTTAATCGAAATAAAAAACAATTTGCTTCAAAACTGTATTTCCATGGATCAACCATTTATTTATTCAGATTGAATAAATAAGGCTTTGAAATACCTATCAATTTATATTATATTATGTAGGTACAAGAACGCAAAGGACGCCATTGAACTTGTACAACGTAAAAAGCAAAAATCCTACTCAATCAAGATCGTACGCCAAACTACTGTAGGCGTATATCGCGTGAATTCATCTGCATTTCTAGGTAGTAACGGCAGAAAACTATTTTTAATTACTAGTGAAACTCACGCCATTTTGATTATGAGAGAACGCTTCTTATTTACAAACGATTAATTATGTACCTAGCAAAGTAATATAATAAAAACGTAACTTACCTTGAATAAGTTCCACTAAATTATTGTATTTTCCATCACAAATACAAAAAAAAAATAGCGACCTTGGGCGGATACACTCTATAAAATCTCCCTATAGGTCGGCAGCAGAAATGAAACTGAACTGAGGGCACGAGGAGCGACGCGGCCAGCGCAACTGCTACGAGTTGAACGAGACTCGGATGAAGTAATAATATTTAATCCAATATTCATAATCTTTAATTTAAAGCAACCCTTATTTGTTTTAAATACCGGAGATGTTTCGTATCTGTAAAGCTTTAAAGCGAATAAATATGTGTTTAATATGGAAAAAAGTCTTGCTATCACAAGGCAAAGAAGTAACCAAGAAAAATCAAACACGCCCAATTATTTAAATTAAAGAAATTTTGTTTAATCTAAGGAATTTTTATTTAAAGCAAATAAATAAAAACCAAAGAATTATTTATTAAGGTTTTTTTTCCACATTTTTATCAGTGTAGACGCTTGTCAATTTTCGAGCGTTACGAAAATTTATATCGCGTCAGGGGCGTTCGACGAGTGCGTCAGCGGCGACAGGAGGGGGAATACGCAAACGCGTGATTGGAAAATGGCCGGCAGGAGAGGAAATAGATGCATAGCGCTGCCTATATATAGCATCTAAGTATGTGTTAGTGGGAACGACCGGAAGGCATATTCACGGATCCTACCTAAACGGTATAGTAGTAATCTTAAATCTTAGACCATTTAATGTGGTCTAAGGTAGTAATGCGGTGCTGTGATTGATGTTCTGAATGTCAGGGAGTGTTGCACTTTTTACCGCGTATCAGAATTACCTATGCCTTTACGGTCCAGTGAATTGCTTCCAACAGGTCTGATGGTGCAGTGGTCAGACCCCGTGATTGTGATACGGGAGGCCCGCATTCTATGCCCGTCGGTGGCAAAATATGTTTGTTAAGGAAGAAGTTTCATTTCTAGCAGACACTGACAACAGCCCGCATTTATATTTGGCGACCGCCTTAAGAAAAACGCATCACAATGGGTGTAGTGGGATAATAAGCCATATATATATTTAAAAAATTATAATCCCCGCATTGATTTCGTTTGCGGTTTATTTACCAAACAATTAGACATTTTTGGGGAAATTGATATAGAACCTTTTTTTGTAGAGAATCTTACAAGGAACAACTTTTTATATAAGAACTTTTACCTACCATGCCCTGTTTCGTAGATATTCTGAAAAAAATTTAAATTGGGGTGGTAAACAATGTTGTAAGGGATGAAGCACACACTTTAGGGGTGGAAACTTTTTAGTTTACGTATATTTATGCTATTCTTAATATTTCTACCAATTTTTAAAACTCTAAATTTTGTCCGATATATTACAATTTTAACTGTAATATTACTGAATTATTGTAGGGTTTTTCTGGCCAGAGTCAAAATTTTCACGACAATTCCAGTTGCTTTGGAGAAGTTCCTCTTCCTAATAGAAAGAGCCCATTCCTCTACAACCGAGCAATTTCTTTCTGGATCCTGTTTACTTTCGATCTTTCTGCGATTGTCGGCGTACATTGCCTGCCGGGAGTTGTTTAGAGCTCCACATGTCTACGTGGATAAATCTGTGAGATCTAGTTTTTATATTATTATTACGGTTCCTCTTACAACTTACTTTAAAATAGTCATAGATTAGTAATTTTGATTTCTTAATTTTTTGTAAAATATCACCACCTTAAGTTTGTAGTTTCAATTTTTCTTATTTTATTTAATGTGCATGCATGCACTAAACTCAGAACTCTAAACGCTTAGAAAGCGCTTATTTCACGGATTGTAAGTAGAGTGCAATTAGTTAATATTCAGTTCTAAGTGGGCGAAGAACTGGTTGTGTAATAATGGTATTATTTTTTTTTTGGTTACGTAATTAAATTTTTATTAAATATTGTATGAAAGCAGCCCTCGCCAGATCGTGGAATTAAAGAAGCTTCTTGTTTACTGTCATATCTATTTTATTCCCTTTAACTGTAATATTAGTGCTCAAACAAGCAGTATATTTGTATTGTGTTCTATTCATTTAATATAGCTTCTTTTTTTTCTTTATTAGTAAGTTCTGCAATTTAACCGCGTTGAAGTACCTGTAACTTAACTTCACTGATTTACTTTTGATTTTATTTTTCGTTTAATATATTATTAATGTTTTAGAGCATTAGTTCTGAATTACCTTAGTTCGATAATCGAATTTCTCCTTATTCTATTCATCGTAATCATCATCATCATCATCTAGCACTACAATTCTGGGTGGGTCTTGGCTGACTGTACTACTTTTTTCCAATGAATGTTGCCTCTGCAACGCATTCTGGGACGCCCGAGTGGTCTTTTTCCTATTGGAACCTCTTCCCACACTAGTCTTACAAGTCGCTCATCATGAAGCTTGCGTGAGTGTGACCCGCCCATCTTAGTCGTTTGGATTTAATCTCGTGGAAAATATCATTATCGTTGTAAAGCTCTTGCACTTCGGCATTCGTTCTAATGCGATACCGATTTGTGGTCGGATCGTGATGGGTTAAAAGATCTTTCTGAGGATTTTTCGTTCAAAATCTCTAAGCTCTTCTTCGTTTGCTTTGGTTATTGTCCACGTTTCTCATCCATATGTTATTACTGGCCTGACAGCGGTTTTAAGGTTGTTTAGTGCGTATATGCAACGGTTTGCAGATTAAATTCTGCCCTTGATTTTCCTCAGTAACGTCGTTATCAGCAGTGATTGTAGCTCTAGGGCATTTGAAACGTTCTACCCTTTCAAAATTAAAAGTGTTGACTGTGACGTTTTGCCCTCTTCTATCTCTCCATGCCATTCTGTTTATACACATGTATTTGTTTTTTTTTTGCGTTGACTTTTAGCCATAATTCACCTGTTGTTTTTTCCATTTTGTTGAAGACGTTTTTACGGTTACGATGGAGTCTCCAATGTTTGGAACCTTTGGTTGTTAGCAATTCGGTTTTTATTTCGGCTGATCTCACGGCTAAGACGAGGTTAAAAAGTGAGAGGACGAGGTTAAATGATGATAGGGCGTCGCCTTGCTTAAGCCCAGTGTTTATTTCGAAACTACTGGATATACTGTTATTTACTCGTACTTTCCATACACGCTTTGTTCATCTGAATGAGCTTTTTTTGGTATTGAGAATTCTGACATCGCATTCCAGACTTGACTTCCCTCTATGCTATCATATCATCATCATCAACCAGCATTCTGCATCCAAAGTTGAACATAGGCCTCCCCTAAATTATTTCAGTTGTGTCGGTTCTGAGCTTCTTGTAGCCAATTGCCAGCGATTCTTTTGACATCATCTGTTTATCGTGTAGGTGGTCTGCCTCTACGCCTTTTGTCAGCTCGTGGTCTCCACTCTATCATTTTTCTGGTCCACCGCCCATCAGTCACTCTGGCCACATGGCCGGCCCAGTTCCACTTAAGCCATGCTATGCGCTCGATAACATCCGTGACGCCTGTCCTTATTTTTATTTCCTCATTTCTGACTCCATCTCTGAGAGTCAGTCCCAGTTGCGAGCTTTTCATTCTTCTTTGGGCTACTCTGAGTTTGCTTGCTGTGGCCTGGGTTAAGGACAGTGTTTCGGCACCGTGAGTCATGTCTAGACGCACGCATTGGTCGAGGGTCTTCTTTTTTAGGTGATTTGATATGTTGCTCTTGAAGATGTCTGATAGAGCTCCCTATGCAGCCCATGCCAAGGTAATTCTTCTTTGCAGTTCAGTGGTTTGGTTATCTCTGGCAATTTGGATTTCATGACCTAGGTATTTATATTTGTGGACTAGTATTATTTCGTTACCACCGACCTTTAGGTTTTCACTTGGTATCAAATTTGTCATGAATTGCGTCTTTCCAAAGTTCATGTTTAAACGACTTCTTTGCAGCCGGCATCTAACTCAGTAATCATAGTTCTAATCTCTCCCAAGTTGTCTGTTATTAGAACTATGTCGTCGGCCAATCGCAGGTGGGAGAGCATTTCGCCGTCAATACAGGTTCCTTTGGTGCCCTAGTACAAACTGCTTGAAAGCATGTTCCAGGACTGCCGTAAAAAGTTTGGGAGATAATGTGTCCCATTGTCTAATTCCTCTTTCGACTTACAGTCATGGTAGCATTGCTGTATATGTCTTTAATCAATTTAGATTACCGATAGTCTATGCGGCTTTCCTCCAGCGCTTTCATTACACTGTTTATTTCGATCGTATCGAGTGCTTTGCAGAAGTCGACGAAGGCCAGGGCCAGGGGCCGGTTGTATTCGCTGGATTTTTCTATAAGGCCTTTTATACAGTGGAGGTGGTCGTTAGTGCCAAAGTTTGTCCTAAAACCCGCCTGTTCCCTAGGTTGATAAAAGTTCAATTTTCTTTTTAATCGATTTGCTATTATTCTTGTGAATAACTTGTAGAGGTGGTTTAACAGGTTTATGGGTCGGTAGTTTTCAAGATCTGTTGAATCGCCCTTCTTTTGTATTAAAATGGTTAGCGCATTGTGCCATCGTGTAGGTGATTCGCCTTGGTGCAGACATAAGTTGAACAGTTCCTTTATTTTCTTTAAAAGCCTATCCCCTCCAAACTTTACGGCTTTCATAACAGTACCGTCTTCACCCAGAGCTTTATCTCTTTTAATTTTCTTTAGTGCGTTTCATATTTCATCTGTTGTTATATCTGAAATTTCTTCCAATTCTTGGTTAACTACTCTTTTTCCAGAGTTATCTAAGTTTTCTGTTTGTTGGTCATCAAGGTTTTGTCGACTCTTGTACAATTCTGTATAGAATTATTCTACTTCCCTTAATAATTCTTCTCTGTTGGTGATCATAGTTCCATTTTTGTCATTTAATTTGATTTATTTTTGCCATTGTTTCATTTTCTCCTTAGAACTTTGAGACTTTTATTATCTTCGATCGTTTGTTGGATTTGTTCACTTTTGTACTTTCGGTTATCTCTTCTGATAGATTTGGATATCCTATTGCTTATCTCTCTAAGTTCGTGGTGTCCTTTGTTCTTATCGCTTTGCATTTTTCTCCTCTCTTCCATTAATGCTTGTGTTTGAGGACTTGTAGTAAAAGCGTTACTTTCTTTATCATAATACTGTATCTATCAATACTAATACAATCATTTCAGCTATAATCATAGAAAATTATGGTTTTACATACTCCCCTATTAGTGCGAACGTGTTTTATTTTATAGACGTTGCTTTGCGCTTGATAAATTGCTTGTTATTGTATTCAGCATTAGTCAGAAAATCATATGAATTTATTGCGCTGAATACCTCTTTTTATAGGGCCGTGAGCTTTTGTATCATTAACGGTAAAATATAACAAAAACATGTTTCCTTTCGAAATTAGTTTGTATTCACGATATGGAAAAATTGTTTCGGCTTTTATAGGTTAATGCAGTCGATGTGCCAACATAGTTTAGCAATAAATACTTTTTAAATGGGGATGCGTTTAGTTTAATTTATGAATTTTGGTAGGTAAATTATTATGTTATAAATGACATGATTGATTTACGATTCATATTTTTTTCGTATGAAAAATCAATAATAGTGGTACAGGGTGCTTTTTATATTTTGTAATTAATTTAGATTAATTTTTATAACAAATCATCTTAGGCTGATGTATTAATCAATAATCAATATCATAGCACCATACCTACCAATCACTTAATTCGTCAGTAAATATATAATATATATGCTCTTCTTCTGTATCAACTTTGCGAGGGCCGCTTATTTCTAACTTTTAGTAATAATTTGTCTCCCCTTAAAATATTTTTCGAATCGTTAAGGGGATTTAGGCGAAAAGGAAGCAGGGTCACAAAATACATTTCCAATGTTAAACAAGATTTGAATTACGAAAAGCTGCTTAGGGTTGATTAAAGATTCGAATTTAAAGAAGATATTTTACATTTCATCTCCAGTTTGGAGCTCCCACTGAATATTTTTGTTGCATTCAGTAGCAAATTATAGAAAGCGGCCTCAGAAATTTAAATCAGTCTGGTTCGCCCCCAACTTCGATTACAATGTCAAGACTCTTGTTAGTTGATGTATTTATTCATATTTTATTTTGTACTCCCCCGCAGCAAAAGCAGGAATGCCTAAATCATCAGTTTTATATACAATACGCTTTGTTTTGAAAACGCGCTGATCTTTAATTCCAATCAGAATAAATATTTTTGTTGATTTTGCTGTCGTAATGCAGACTCAAGCTTATGACTGATGTTATTAACAGAATTTACATATTTTGTTTTGTTACCTATTTTAATTATTCGTGGCACACCTACATCTCACCCGGCATTTGAGATTACTATTGAAGCTGTCTTAAGCTTACTCATTATACGCAATATGTGGCAAATACTACATTTCCACATACCATCATTTTCCATTGGGAAAATTTGTGTTTCCAAAAGAGCCGCATCCAGATATTACTAATTCATTGTCTTCACCAGGGTTTTTTTATGTTTTCCACATTTTGTCGGTAAAATATATTTGCGGTGATTCCTAGTGTTAATCACTCTATTTTTGATAATTGAGGATTCACTCAATGTAGAACACCCTACATATAAAGAAACAATCAAGGCTATCAAGAAGCTCAAAAGTAACAAAGCACCAGGCAAAGAAAACATACCAGCAGAGCTGCTTAAATTTGGAGGAAAAACACTACACAGGCACCTACATGGACGTATTACCCTTATATGGAATCAGGAGGAAATACCAGATGAGTGGAAAGAAAGCCTCATCATTCCTATCCATAAAAAGGGGGACAGATCAAAATGTAGTAACTATAGAGGGATATCCTTGATCAATACATCATATAAGATCCTTGCAAACATACTCTTGGAACGCTTTAAACTCATCGTAGAGTCAGACATAGGAGGCCACCAATGTGGATTACTTAAAAATAGATCTACCGTCGATCAGATATTTACAATAAGACAAATGTTAGAAAAATGATGGGATTTAACAGAGAAATTCATCAACTGTTTATCGATTTCAGAAAAGCGTACGATAGAATTCTAAGAGTTGAGGTGTGGGACGCAATGGTATAACTAGGAATCCCCAAAAAGCTGATCAATCTAACAAAGATGTGTATCAACGGCTCCAGAAGAAGAGTAAAAATCGGAGAAATGGTGTCAAACTCGTTTGAGGTGTCTCGTAGCTTGAAGCAGGGTGATTCACTCTCCCCCTATACTCTTCAATGTTGCCTTGGAGAAGACCATAAGAGCGGCGGAAATAACCATGGAGGTTTTTGGCATGGGTGGCCCAAGAATCCTACTGGCTTTTGCCCATGACATTGAGGTGGTTGGAGACACCGTGATAAGCTCTAAAAGAAGTTCTTACCAGCAAAAATCTACATTGAAGATTAAAAATTAAAGTGTATAAAAGAGTCATACGACCAGTTGTTATGTACGGGAGTGAGACATGGACAATTACAAAGAAAAACGAGCGTAAACTGAAGTGTTTTGAACGAAAGGTTGTGCGCGAAAGGTTCTGCGTAAAATCTCTCATGCAGAGATCCAAGAACAGAGCAGTGCCGACCAAGAACAAGTAACGAACTGGCTGATCTCTATGAGAATTGTAAAAGAAATTAAGGCTAAGATGAGTTGGTCATGTACACCGACAACCAGACTCTCGATTGATCAAGATGGTTGGGGAACAGAATCCAGAAGGGCGAAGATCTCTGGGGAGACCAGGTATGAGATGAAGAGATAACATCGTTGCAGATCTGAGAGCGATGGAAATAGAATACGATCCTGAATTGATGCAAGAGGGAGAATGATGGAGAATGATTGTAGAGCTACAGAAGAAGAAGAAGAAGAAGAAGAAGAAGTATTTTATTGGCTATCGTTTTTAGAGACTAACTATTACCATGCCTATGACGTCCTCATATTAGAGAGAAACGAATGGGCAAAAAACTCGGAACATCTGAGAACAACAGAGAATAGTTGGTTCACTGACAGATCCAAGGGCAATGATGGCACAGGAGCCGCTGCATGGAATAAAAATGGTTAGGTTGAGCTTAAATGTTCCCTAGACAAACATGCCACCATTTTTCAGACTGAAGTTCAAGCCATTGCTATGACTGCACATTGGCTCATCGATAGAAACTGGAAAGGCAAGTCAATCATATTATTCTCGGACAGTCAAGCGGCTTTAAAAGCTCTTGAATCTAGCCGTTGTTCATGCAAGGCAGGAACTATTTACCAAACTGGGCAGAGAAAATAAACAGGATATGAATGCAAGGAAAGAGCTGATGCTCTTGCAAAGCGGGCAGCCGCAACGGCCTTCATAGGACCAGAACCAGTACTGGGAATAGCTTAAAACACAGCGAAAGATGCTTTCTCCAGGTGGACATGACAGCAATTTGTAGACAAATAGAGAGAATTATCGGGCCAAACTCATTCAAACATGGCCGTGAATTTGCTTTGGCCGACAGCAGGTACAGGCTGTTGTTGTTAGAATGATGTACACTGGCCATTGTCTGCTAAGAAGCTACATGTATAAGATAGGGCTTTCCGAAGAAACGGAATGCCGCTTGTGCTTGGAGGACGAAGAAACAATGGAGCATGTTTCATGCCAATGTCCAGCAATGGAAAAAACCAGACAGGCAGTGCTTTGGAAATTCTCAAATTAAATTTATACATTTGAAATCTATTCACGACAAAAAGCTAATCGACTTCACTAAAAGGATCGAGCCTATGGCCTAGTTGAAACCACAGATGTGAGCGGCAAGAGGCCAAGGGTCGCAATGGTCACGTCTACGAATACGAAAATGACTTCTAGGTAAACCAATATTACTTTTAAACATATAAATATCCTCATCCCAAAAATTGCGGGCATTCTTCAAAAAAATTGATAACTGTTTAAGGTTTTATGTTACCTCTTTGAAGTGCATGCCTATCTTCTGACCTTCGTTGCGCCTCTTATTGAATTGTCCTACAGATTGTGGCTTCTAGGCTTAATTTTGAGTTATTTGCGCACATCCTCTTCAGGGGTGGAATACAAACTATTTCAGCTACGGGATGATTTTGAGTCTCAATTTGAATCTTACACTAATGATAATTAAATATCGATTTAATAAGGTTTGTTATACCTATCAGTTCTGACTAGTAATTTTCAGTGCATAATTTACCATTTTTGAATACTCAGTAGCAGATCTGTTGTAGACGTTTCACGGATCATTGTTGAAAAATCAAAACGAAATCAATTGGAAGTACATATTATGATTGTAGCGAATTTTAAAATGTTATTACTGAACATACAGGTACAGGGATTGTTTGGGCTAGATGAATTACCAAATATGTGTTTCCTATATTAGATACTATCTGAGATAGTGTATGTACCTGCAAGAGCCCATCGTTGATTTAATTTTGTTATAGAACACTCGATGCAGAGACACGATTGTTCCAAGTGTTTAATTAAGGACGAACAATAAACAACATACTGGGACTGTGTACCCCTTGTTTTGTCCGCTCAAAAGGCTCATTACCGGAGAAAGGACACAAAGATTCGCTTTCATCTTTTTCATTCAATGGGATTTTACTAGCGTTAGGTCACGGGGCCTTGAAACCGTTTATTTTAAATTTAATTATACATTGTGTACTGTAAGCGAGGAATGTTTGTTATTTGTTACCTTAACGAGTGAGAGTGCATTAATCAGCAGTGGAAGTTGCATGCGATTTTATGTTTTGATAATGCAGAGCTGGTGGCTCGTTTTAGACCGTGCAACTTAGTAATTAAGAACTGTGAATAAACTTCAGATCATATTGCTAACGAATAATAATTCATAAATTATGTAAAGATGATAAGTGAGTTCTTGATGATTTGGGTCATTCATGGATAAAAAGGGCACGTCATAGGGTGCCGGCGTTTCGATAATTTTATCATCATCATTAGAGCTATGCACAGAGACGTGTTTTATCATGAGAAAGTATTACGCAGCCAATTTATCATATAATTTTTAAATTAAATTATTATATTACCTTTTTAATTTCCCAATATGTTATAAAATTTTTTATAACCCCTTAATATTTCTCGACTAAATTTAGTGCTACTCAGGCCGTTATCCCGTTAATGTTTTTATAATATTACTAATTACTATGAGTGGCTACAACTAGTGTTCTCTATTTCAACAATCCAGGATTTTATTGGGCTCTCCGACTAGCAGTACCAGATGCGGTAGAGTGGTGTGGGTAAACTAAGAATAAAAAAAAACTAAGCGCCACCTGCTTTTGGCCCCTAAGCAAATTCCTGGATACGATAAAAAGAAACAAAAAAAAACAGGAAAAGTAAATGGTCAGAAATAAATAAAACACCAATATAAGCAGTAGTTCTGGTTAACGGCTTTAATTAATAGAAAAAAAAAACCCTAATTACCAACAATATAGCTCGAATATTTGAAAATAATAATAATATTGTGTTCACAAAAGAACGTCTAAGCTCTCCGGTTCAATTACCGAACGCACTCACCAGCGACAACTGACAGCTGACAACCAGTTTCTTTTCTTTACGTCGGTTTAGTATTGGAAAAACGTAAACAAACCGATACAACCATATAATTTATAAAATTATGATGCGTTTTCCTTTTTTAAGAACACAAGTAATGATTATAAATTCGCTAGAACAATAGTTAAATTGTTAAATTATGAGTTAAATTAACCTGCTAAATTACGAGTCAAGTTAAATTGTTAAA
>MU181915.1:538990-549821 GCA_016904865.1 Pissodes strobi
AAATTAACCTGCTAAATTACGAGTCAAGTTAAATTGTTAAATTACGATACCCAGATCGAGAGTTGGTGATATTATAATTTGCAATATTTAGTATCGAAAATTAATAAGTTTAGTTGGTTAGGTGCAAGGAATTAAAAATGGAAATGTTATAGTTAAGTTAAATCCTGTGAAGTGATTCGGTCAAACTTTCAGGAGTATTTAATTACCTATTCAGCAATTAGCAAGAATGTCACAATAATTTAAACTTTATACGGGGCTCGCTTAAAAATAGACCGCATAGAGGAACGACATTAAAAAGATAGTATTTACGAACTGCTTTAAATAGCGGGTGTATTCCTGAGGTAACACAATACACTGACAAACCTGAGATAACTGGAAGCTGGATGTTGGATTGGCTCGGCGTGACTGAGGTGGTACTCGCAGCAACAATCCAGGTGGCAACTACTTGAATTTTTGAACGTAACCAATACAAAAAAAGGCCTAAGACCCGAGAGTAAGAAAGCTGTTCTCCGACAACACTTCAGGTAGGTAAATAAAGCAATATTTCATTGTATATTTGGAGTAAGAGTTTGAACTTGGAATTTTATCTAAATGTCATGTATGTAAATACTTAGTATAATAAACGTGGCAGGGTTACAGGGAGTACTGTTCCCTCCAAATAAATAAATAAATAAATACTTAAGAATAGCCATAGATATTAAGAAAACATGGCAAAAGATGTAAGAATAGTTAAAAAGAACACTTACCAATGAGTTATCAGTGGCCTTTCACAGACAAAATCAGGAGTTTTTAGATGCTTAATCAACTTTATATTAAAATTAACACAAGGCTACAACGGTGCAAGACTATTCTTTTCTTGCCACCAGTTATAAAGGTCAAGATTAACTCCTTAGAGTAAAATCGGCAAGAAATGCCCAGAAAACCACAAAACAGCTCTGTAGTAGCTTTCTTTAGACGAAATTACACAAAATTATCTGTTCTCTTTTTTTTTAAACAAGGTCCCGAAACTCTTGGTAACAAATTCAGGGATAGCTTTGATGAAAATAAATTTTGACAGACACACGACATATCTGTTTGACTGTTATAAATTTTTGAGATTGAATAAGATTATTTTAGCACTTTTTCCAATTTTCTATGATATTTCAGAAGAATTTGTGAAAAGTATCTGTTAAAAACCTAAAGACCTTACAACAAACCTTCCAGGTAACAACAATTTTACTCCTTACCACTCATATTTGCAACAATTTAGATCTATGTTATTGTCTTGATCACTGACCTGCACATTAATTTTAATAAATTTAATTGGAGTTGCAATAAGGAAAGGTATTATTAAGTTACTAGTAAAGAAATTGGTGTCTAACAGTTAAATTTGATTTGAAATTAACCAGTCTACAGTTTACATAAGAGAAATTTAGTACTTAAAAATGTAAACTTCTGATCTTTGGGTAACATAACGATTACCTACTAAAAAGAATACAAGGAACTTAAGCATTCAATACATTAATAATCAATACATTAATTTACAAAGCAAAATTAAGGAAGAGGCGAGTAAACATATGCACGGCTTGGCAATATATGTGATTTTGCCAATAGGCTATGAACTTCATTTAGTAGAACATTCTGTGATCTAGCTATTATTTTCTTTGCTTTTCCAGAGTTTTGGCTGATCCATGAATACAGAAGGTCGAATGGGAAAACTCAGTTGGCAAAAGTGATCAACCCTTAGTTAAAGTAGTGAAAGTGATTTGATGTAAATTATCACTAGAAAATAAATGCATTTGGAGTTACCAGTTTAATTTTTATTCGATCTAAGTTTTAAGAACTAAGCTCTGGTAAGTAAGATTTATCCTGATTTTATTTAAAAAAAAATGGCATACTAAATTATTTTATTCAATGGAGGAGTATTTTCAAACCATAAAAAAGCTAATATAGGTATTTTCCCTTGATTTATACAACAATGGGCAAGGTTAGAAAGGACAGAAATTCCATTCTGATGTAAAGAAGAGGAGAAATATCTATATTAGTATAGTTTCAGGATTTGTATTAACTGTGAAATTATCTGGAAGAGGCATTCCCAATTGGTGTGAAATAGACTGAAATAACCAAAACATTTTACATGATTTGGTACGATAATTAACAATTCTGCAATATGATTTTTGTTCCCAGTTCACTTATGTTTATTCCTACTAGAGTTAATAACGATTTACCCTACATTTAGTTTCAAGTTACTATTTGAACTGACCCGGTGGTAACAACAGTATCGAATTTTCAACGCTGAACAATCTAAAATTATTAATAATCCTGGAGAAACCAGCTCGAGATAATTACGGTACCCGTTGTATAATTAAATTTCTATCGTTCTGCTGTTTTTTAGTATTAGACACAAATAATAGATGTCAGTCCCCCCAGGTTCATTTGAAATAAATGTTTCTTTTAAATATACTATTTGAGATATTTTTAGTTATTTCAAGACAAATATTAATATTATGATTATTTTTATACAAACACAGCAGTAGAAAAACATTTCTATATGTCAATTAATTGTGATATACAAGTTTGCATGATTTGTGACGGAACTTAGGACTATGCTGTTTGTGTACGAATGCATAATTTTTTGAGAAACTAAACTTTGACCGGAAAATTAAGAAAGGTAGAAGATTTGTCTCTCATCTTGGTTTCTGTCCTGATAGCGAGAGGTGTTTTGAGAAGGTACCGTCCATTTTTTCTCATTCTATGATTTTTTTCGTATCTTTTTTTATTTAAACGGGTAATATTGGGGAGGATAATTCAATTAAGTTTACACTTCACGCGTGGCATTACGAAAAATTCACCTTTAAATTAAATCTCCACTATTTTGCACGTGGAATACTTTTTCATCTAATATCAGTGATCTTTATCTTTCTTATCTTATCTCGTGACTCATTTTAGGACGTCCGAGGTATTAAACAGGCAACCTTTGCCTATTATATAGTTTATCTTTTATTTTTGCGTATACTTATGTTATCTGGTAGCTATTAGGCGTATAGAGTTATCTATAATATCTTGTACCTACTGTCCTTTGAATATACCCATGTTATCTTGCCTGTCGAGCATAGGGCATTATCAGTATTTAAGAACTGGACTTTGTCAAGGAGGAGTAAAAGCTTTATTCTTAAAAGAGCGATGGTTATTAAAATTCTATTCTAGTTGAGCAATTTAACTAATAGAATCAACGGTCTTTGCCTATATAGGGTGTATTTAGGTTCTGATTAGAAAAACAACTTTGAAAAGTTGATAATTCGATTGGTGTAGATTAGATTGTAGATTGCTAGGGAGTTGTTTTGGCTAGTTTCAGCCGCCCGGCACTCTACCTTTACAGATATTTTGTGCATGACTCTACAACTTAATTTTTGTCCAAGAGACGTAGGCTTCTTCCAAACGAAGCTATTTTTTGGGAGGTAGATGACTCACTTCTTGAGGTGATAGCTGTACTCCTTCAAGGTACTTGAGACTTTTGCAGAGTTGAGTTGGACATTGGCAAAGTAGATGCTCTGGAGTTTCAGTTGCATTATTGCAAAATCTCCATTGGTCGTCGCCTGCTTTGCCTATTGTCTTTAGGTGGTATTTTACCGGGAAGTGTTCTGTGAACAGTCCGGTGACAGTTCTAATATCTGCTCTGTTCATGTCTAAGAGCTGTTCTGCTCTTTCGCAGAGATGATGATAAACCTTTTCGCCTGTCCTAGTCCTGGAGTGTTTCTCCAATAGGAGGACAGTTGGTCTTTTTTCCCATTTGTTTAGTTCTTCGGCGAAGTGGCTCTTCATAAGGCCATAGTAGGGCTCTGAACCATAATATGATGTTCCAGATTCTTGTTTCGCAAGGCAGCCTGCTTTTTTGTTGCCCTCTATGCCGCTATGGCCAGGAACCCACATTAAAGTTAACTGGTTACAGTTTGGACCTAAAATGTCCAATCCTGATCCTTTTGCTAGTTTTAAACCATTTGGGTACCACATCGATGCGTTGTCGGCCTGAGGTAGTTTTTTACTCTCCCATGATTTTACTCTCCAATGATCACTGCGAATGGGACATCTAGGTCCAACATGACCGACATTTGGTCACTTGGTTTGTTGGCATTTTCCAGTTTAAATTTTTCAAAGATGCTTAGGTGACCAGTCAAATCTCCAGTTTTGAATTTGCCTATTTGGAATAGCCTGTGAGCACTGATAATCACCTCCCTCTTCACACTGAGATGAAGAGGAGGCATGTTCAGCATTGCCTCTAAGGATGCAGTAGAGCACATTGACATTGCCCCTGTTATTCCCAGGCATATCAGCCTTTGCAGTTTATTAAGTTTGGTCCGAGCGGTGACCTTCTGGGTTCAGAGCCACCTTACCAGCGAAGCATAGGTGACCGTGGGCTTTATTATTGTTTGGTAGATCCAATATACCATTTATGGCTTTAGTGTCCAGATTGCCGCTGTTGCTTTAGAGATGGTGTTCTCTAGATGCTTGTTCCAGGTAAGTTTGCGGTTCAGTGTGACCCCTAAATATTTTACCTCGGTGGAAAAAGTTAACCGTGTTCCGTGTAGGATGGGCTCCCTCATTTCTAGCTTCCTTTTTTTTGTAAACAGGACAAGAATGGATTTAGGGAGAGTTCCTCCTCTTCACTCTAATTCTTGATGATGTTTGTGACATTTTGCATTCGTTTTGAAATTACTCGATTAGTGTAGAAGATTTTAGATAATTTCCCTTATCCTTTTTTTTATCTGATCTTTATAGAGGTGATCTATCTTAATTGATTTATGTTTCCTTTAATATTTAAATAATGCAATCTTGTGGCCTTGGCGGAGACAAGATCTCTGAAGAAACTTGAAGCTCTGGAAGTGGCTTGCCCTTACCTCGGCCGGATTTAATCTTAACTCAATAATCTAACTCAGAGAGTAAGATTCTACGAATATACTTTACGTGAGTACGTCAGGATGGACCAATCCTGTTTACACTCTATTGCAACGACGTGTGTCTGCGTTTGAACACTGTGAGCATCCTCTCTATTCCGAGGATCGAAAACAATTTCACGTCATTGATAAGATAAAATTTCAGCAAGATCTGCCAGGTTCAGAAATATCTTTTAGTTATGTTCTAGACAAATATCTGGTCAAGTTGTGATTGAAGGTCGATATAAATTCTTAGGAACCTGGATGATATTAAAATGTATTATATTATATACCATTTGGCATAATTTATAGTCCTGTAGTGTACCTGTTAGATAAATTTACATAATTAAATAAATAACTTCAAATGGTTAAACTTTTATAACGTTTTGTGCCTCCGGGGGCCATTAATTACGATGCACGTTTAATCATAATATATATATTTTTATTTCATCATTCTACAAATCCCCATGTTCTCTAACGCTTAAATTAAATAACCTCAGAGGATCCTAAATATTCCCCAGCTACTGTCATGGCAAGTTAATATTTTGATCCTTTCGTTTAAAATATGCGTACGAAATTAAAAAGTTCCTTAATTTAAATTTCCACATTTCGAGTTAAAATATGATGTTTATTAAAGGAAGTACAATGCATAATGAATGAATGAAGGTTTAAATGAAAGGGAATGAACAGGAAATTAATTTACAAAAGCTCACTAACTGGAATAATAGGTTAAGAAGTAACGTTATCTTGTAAGGTTGAGGTTAAAAAAGGTATCATATTATGGGATTTTGAATCTATTGTATATTTGGAAATATTCTCCTAAAAATTGCCTTCCGTCGAGATGAATTAATTTTTCCATAATGAAAGAAAGAAATGTATTAGATTTTAAACTGGGTCAAAAGTATTGGCCCCTCAATCATCCTATAAGTGTCTCGAGTAAAAGCAACCTTTGCAACTCAATCAAAATTAAGGGCTAAACTGGATCAATTTATAAAATAAAAAACACCGTCAGATTTATAACTCGCATTATATTTGTCGCTTCTGAAATGAAGGCGAATTAATTTAGGCCCACTTATTGGGAGGCGACGAAATTTATTCGACATTTCCAAAAGTCATGAAACGGCACTGATGAGCTCCACTTAATAATATGTAGAAAATCTAAACTTTGCCAAGACAGTCTTACAAAAAAGTAAATGGTATTACTTACAACTTATGAAGCAGGTATGTCAAATTTTAACTTATTCTCCAAATTAATACCAGTATTAGCATATATACGGTCCATGTATCTCCAAAGCACTGCAAATCATAACTTGATCTTTCCAAATATTGATACATAACATCCAGCCGATGATAATCAACAAGGGCTTAACACCCAAGGTGGTTTTAACCCAAAACACGGAAAAATAGATATCGCAGTTAAGGGAAAACTATATGTGTGTGCTAAAGCGGTACCCGTGGAGAGGACCCTATAGAGCTAACTATAGGGTCTATTTTCTGAATAGCCAGTAGAACAAAACAAATAGTGTCAATTCTAGACACTTCTTCAAAATCAATAATCGTCAATATGGGAGCAACAGCAACATAGATTCTTCACGTGGAGGTGGGTTTCTCATAGCTTAACAAAAACTTTCGTAGGTAGCCTCCATGGCACTGTTAGGGTCGAAATACATTAACGTAACAAAAACATCATAAAATAATGACCCTAATTATTTCAACCAGACCATGGAGAACCTCGAAGAGGCTTCACAAAAGATGCCGGCCTATTGGCTCCTTGCCGGTCTAGCGTCTCTCACGGAACGAATTTCAACTTCTTGACTCCGAAACATTGTTGCCAACTTAAGTTATGTGAAATAGCGAGTCCAAGTGCATGAAGAACCATCTGACGTCACAACTCAATTAATCGAACTTCTGCTCTAAACCATATTCGCCAAGCGGTAAGTAAATATGCTGTAAAAATCTGCAGGGAACCGTTACCTGGGAACGTCGATTTGATTGAACCTGTCTAACTGTCTATATCATCTGACACTTAATAAATGAAAACACGAAATCTCCTCGAAAGACGAAGAAAACAAGAAGAAATAATACCCCGAAAAATAATTAGATAAATGAATTATAATATACATTAGATGACTTTTATTATCTCCAAATTGATTGAGGTAGGTATTGCCACGAATTGGCTTGAAATAATAAACAATCTGAATATTAACATTTGTGTCGAACAAACTGTTAGGTTTTTACTAACTTTTACATCAAAGAAAAGCTTGTGAACATAACCAAACTAAATTATGTTTGCAAATAAAAATAAATATAAACTAAGCAAAGTTGTAGCATTTGTTTATGCCAAATTTAAAAATTCTACGCAATGACTCACTGCTTTCCTCCTTTCAAAGCATGTACCTCAGACTAAATGAGGGTGATCTCTCCTCAGCTTTCGACTATCTAGGGTGTTTGTCTAATATTTTCCCTTTAGTCATATTTTGCAATTCATTTTTCAATTAAACTAGAAAACTCTCCATTGTTTTGGGATTGGCACCTGTGATTTTATTAATATATGACGAGTAATTTTATCAATGCATCATTTGTGGTCACAGGTTAAGACACGTTTAGCTGCATCAAAACCCGTGTGAGCATATGATCAAGATATTTGAATTTAAGCGAAAAATTAGAGCAAATGTTTAACTTGTGTTTATTTTAACAATATAAGTAAAGGTTCAGATTCCGAGCTTTGCTGCATGCTCAGACTCAGGTGTTATTAATGCCACCTTATAATTGCTCACTTTTAATATTTGATGCGTTCAAATCATAAAAGTTATTTTTACAGAAGATATTAACAGGCAAATCGAATTGAGCTCAATTCGGCAATCTGCTTATGTACAAATATCTAAATTGTAGTTAGTTAAGACGGTCTACTGCCATTAGGCTTATAGCAAATTACGTTAAGTGCGTAGCATTTAAGTGAGTATTCACAATACAAAAAGTAAATCAAATAATTACAATAATACAATGAAGGAAGTAAGTACTAATAAATCAAATAACGGTAAGAAACGGTAATAGGTACGACACAAGATAATACAAGACTCTTAAAGTCACTTAATGGCAACTTCGATAAAAATAAGGTAAGCAATTATACGACCTACACTAAGGGCGTAGCATTTGAGTAAATGTACGTAATACGAAAGAAGTAAATCAGATAATTACAGTGATTTTAGCAAGACATTGGCTAATCAATATAATCTCAGATACGGCAGTGAAGAAAGTCTGTATTAACACATTGGCTGCTATGTGTGCACCGGTGCTACACAGAAGAAAATTACCATTAAACCATGTGTTACACATTGGCAACATAAACACTACATAGTTTAAATGGCTAGTATTTCTAGCGGCTTCTCAGTGAAGCTTCTGTGTTAAGACGGTGGCCTGGTAAAAATATATAATTCATGTTTTCAATATATGTCTGACTGATTACTCATATTTGACGATTAAACGTGGTGTAGTTCAGACATGTGAAACCAGTCGCTTGCCGCTAGTAATTGCGATTACTTGTGCACTTGTTGATGTTTTTTTTGTGGTTTTTATTTCGTTTTATATGTACAAGTGAAAAACAACGATGAATAACGTTTTCTAACATCAAGTGAAGAAAGACGTAGAGATAACCGAAAGAAAAGCTCAAGATGCGTGTCCTGCTACGAAAAGTCTGCTCGTGAGGGAACTCGCAATTTAACTCGAAAAATGCAAAACTATCTCTACATATTGCAATAAGTGCAACAAATATCTTTGCATTACCTGTTTTTCAAAATTTAATTAGTCGGTACTATACCAAGTGGAACACACTTTCTTATATGCGATGTGTAGCACCTGTGCACACTCACTTTTTTGCAAAAAAAGTCCTTATGCTATATTATCCTAAAGGTATTAAACTTATTTTGAAGTAATCTGTGTTCCTATTTCACTTTGGCCCCACTATATTACTGTTATGGTGGCAGCCAACGTGTTAATTAATCGAATAACGATAAGAAACGGTCATAGGGGGAATAAAAGATAGTAATCGATTAAAACTCATTTAACGGTAAATTCGATAAAAATAAGATAGGTAACTATAAGGCCTACTTGTCTGTATTTTTCATCTGGTCACACGGAATTGGAATTCCCAGCAGTGGTTGGTAGCTATTTCCAACCTACACGGCTGGCCCCAATTAAGGCTTTTTACTGCTTCCTCTGAAGCTGCACATCACACCATGCGGTCAGCATCACTTCTAGGAAAAGGTCTGAAATGAGCATGAATGAAACTGGAAAAGCTTTCTGGGCCAAGGAATGACCGGGCGGAGGATGGAAGTTCAGACCCGAGGAAGGACCCTAGTTAAATTATAACTAATTCTAACTATCTAATATAGAAACACAAGGATGTAACATACCTTTTAAAAGGATAACCTCACTTTATATAAAGTGCATTTACGGGACGATATTGCCGATAATACGACAAAATATTGATGGCAGAGTGCTTGCCAATTTATCTCACGATAAATTTATACGAAAAAATAGGAATTGTTTTAGTGTTTTGTAACTCGTTCGCATTATTTATTATTATTCGCTTTAATCTGAAATCTATTTTTTTATAATTTCGTTTTATGTATTTTTTCTTGCGAGTATTACATCATCATTTTTTTAATTCTATTCTAAAATGCGATAGCTCTGGAGGTGTCTAGTCTTGAAAGGGAAATAGGCAAAATAATCCAAAATGGTCAAGGTGTGAAATAAATACCAAAAATCAAGTCTAAAAATTGGTATGCAGACAAATTGATGTTAAATTTAAATGTTTTGCTAATAAAATGTAGGGCGTTTTACCATGACTAGCTTCTGCATATATACCGAAGAGAACGAGCATGAGAATTGCTTTCCCCCTCATAAAATTAGCTAATTTACTTTAAATATGTAAAATTGGCTATCATTATAATATTTATCGCTTTTCCATAATCTAATAATACCCAACAGTCAGTTCAATGCAGTATGCTTTTTAAGATTTAGTTTTAAGCATTGCTTCAAATAGAATTTTACATAGCGGTCTTCAAAATAATCGAACTGAACATTTAGGATGTAATCGGGTGTATAATTCACTTCACTTAAACTCCTTCAAATTGAAATTTACTTTGCTCTCAGTGCTCTCACATACTTAAAAGGAAATTTCTCCTTGTACAAATATCATATAGCATATTAGTTTATTCAATTCAGTAGCTACCTGTGTCATGGTGTCTTAATTACGTTCAACTTTCATCATAATTATCAGTGTCATTCATTAAAATTTTTCTGAACACCAATTTCACGCGTTTTTCCATTTTCAATCAACACGAGTGCGGTTCAAAGATTATTAATCGAAACACCGTTCAGCGATCTCGCTAATTAATAGTCTCTAAATTATGCTGGAACGTTCTGTCAGTTTTATCATTCCCATTTCATAATTACCGTTAATGATGTTTTACTAAATCACTACGAGATAACATCAATGAACGCGAGTGCATGTTTCCCAGGGGCGTCGCTTTGAGGCCTATCTTGAAACAAATGTTACCATCAAGGGTTGCATTTCACTGTTATTATAAGTAACGTAAATATTTATGTACAATGTGTTCCATTTAAATTAATTGCAGAACAACATAGCTCGATTATTCCTTATTTAATGAACAATTTTAGGTTCACATTTTTGGTGTGTCATGCCTCACAGAAGTAATAGCGAACCAGATATTCGTGATATAAATATCTTCTTTTTAAACCCGTATTTGTCCACACCTGGATGTAAGCGTCTACCATATCCTTCTTTCCATTCTCCCCTGTTGTTTGCTGTCGTCATCCACTACCAGCCAGTTATGCTTCATATGTCATGCGAAATATATTTTGAGAAGACTGAAACCGCTTTTTAAAAATAATTTTAT
>MU181915.1:549831-565170 GCA_016904865.1 Pissodes strobi
AGAGTAAAAGTGATTTTAGATTATAACAAAGCAATATTTATAAGTTCGGTTCGGATGCACACTCTGCAATAGCTTCTGGGAATCGTCCGCCTGGGAGCGTGCTGAATCTGCAGGTTCTGTGGGAAGCTGACCATTTAACTCCTCCCTCCTTAAGACGAGAAAATACTCCTAGTATTTTCGGTAGGTTTTTCTTCATCTGGAATTTTCGGGTTTTCTTTTGGCCTTCTGCAAATGGTGGGTTTCCTTCTTAGCACAAGAATTGCAATGATTGCAATCAATGCTAGAATTAACAGGATACCAAACGTGACTGAAGAATATTGGGTAGCTTGATCCACTTCTTGGATCGGCGAAACTTGATTGGCAATGTCTTTCAGTCGATAAATTTCTCCAAAGTCGATTTTACTGTAATTTGTGGTTTTGAAGGTTTTGGCAACAGTAAAATTCGCTATTACAAGTTCTGGTAGAACGAGTGGTTTTCCATACTGAATTTTCACATCGTTGACAAACTTCTTAGGGCCCATTTGAATTTGGCAGCTTTTCGGGATTTTGAATAGACTTGGTTGGTCGATATCGAAATATTGGTCGATTTTGCACTGCGAGAAGATTCGTTCCTTCTTCTGTGGTAGGATCAGAACTTCTTCTTGGGTGATTTGTTCACAAGGCGATTCTTCAATGTGGACTTGAAGGGTCTCGCAATCGGTAGGGGATGAACCATTCAAAAGTTGAAGTACACAGTTGTCCGGTGGGTGGAAGACTTCGTTGCAGTAGAAAGTGTCTTCCAATGAAGGACAAGTACTTTCTTCGAACTGGACTTCCTTATTTGTACGTGCCAAGTAAGGGAACTTAGGGACAATAAGGTACGATTTTTGGATAACGGGATATACATGGTAGAAAATGTATGTTTGAGGTTTTAAAATAGGTACATGAATAGCAAAAATTAATTTTGTACCTGAAAAAGTAACCTGAGTCCCTAAAAATTGATAATAGTTTAAGATACTCTTAAAAGTTGGTATTTCGCTTTCATTGTATATTGTCCTTAAATATTTTATAATTTCTTCTAGATCAGAGCTTGATATTATTGCATCATGCAAAGCGTTAAGTTTTGCAAACATTATGGCGTCTTCTAAGTTATCAATGAAATTTATAAGATTTTGGCAATCCAGATTTATTTGTGCTAAAATTCCTTGATAAGAAATATAATTAGTTAAATCGTGGATTGTATTATCTACAGCGGCTTCAAATATCTTTAAACCTTGTTCTAACTTTTGTTGATTAGAGTTAAGGGCGGTTATGGTTTTGTTATAGTTATTAATTAAGTTTTTTGATAAAGATATTTGCAAGTTTACTTCCTTGATAATATTTTTCTGATTTTGTTGTAAGTTATTGATTGCCTGATCGTAACGTTGTCCATCATCTGAATCTAGGTTTCCAAATGCCCATCTTTGTACTTTACCAATAATATTAATCAAAGCTCTTTTGTTACGAATATGAGGGTAAAGATTCCCTAATTTATTTTGAGTATTTTGAATTAGGTATTCAGTACGAAGAAGAAGATTTTCGGAAAGTCCTTGGTATGATATAGGATTTGTGGCTTGGGCCTTTTCGAGATGATTTTTCATAGATTTATATGATTTTTCAATATTTTCTAATTGATGGATTACAGGTAATAAATCAATATAGTGTAGGAACGTATGTTTCGTATAAATTAATCTTGCATTACCTAGTTGTACGGGTAAAATGGGGTTTTTTACAGTAGTGATTTGTATGTCATGATTGGAATTAGATAGTGTGGGAGGTACTTTGAGTAACGGGATCAACAACAGGATTGTCCGGTACATTGTTTACCTGCAAAGAGGATTTTTGTTTACTTTTTGGTTTTCTAGCAATTTTCTTATGATAAGCACCTTTTTTAGTAAATAACTTTATTTTATTTTGACTAGTTATTTGGGTCTTTTTAAATCTAGGCATGTTTTTATTTCTAGCCTTAGTATTAATATAGGCGATGTCTTGATTTTCAAAGTCCGGGGGTTCTGATCGATTTTCGTTAATTTTTTGAATTATTTTCTCTTTAGTTTCCGCATTTTTCTGCTGAATTTTTTTATATAATTCTTTCGCGTTTTCTTTATGCGATTGGACATAATTAGATATAATTACATGATCGTTTAAGTCAAAGGGGTCTCGGCTATTTATATGACCTTTTATAATCTCGAACGGTGTGTATTTAGTTACACTGTGAATGGAATTATTATAGCCTAACACAGCACGTTTAATCAGCTGTTCTGGTGAGTAATTTTTATTTTCCTCTCTAAGACATCTGTAGTGCTCAATTAGAGTTGAATGAAACCGTTCTACGGGAGAATTTGAATTACTGTTTTTTGGTGTAGTATAGTGTAATTCAATTTTATATAATTTACAAAAGTCTTCGACTTCTTTATTTTTAAACTCAGTACCTGAGTCTACGGTAACTTTTAATGGTAAACCGTGGTGCGTAATGAAATTAAAAATGTTTTCGATTACTAGAGTTCCTGTGACATTTTTTAATGGATAGGCTTGACCATATCGAGAGAATGAATCGATAATTGTTAAATAGCTCTCATTAGATATTTTAAAAGTATCTATGTGGATATGTTCAAAGGGTTTCGAAGCGGTTGGTGTTAAGTTAAATTTTATGACTGGTGGGTGTCTGTCGTATTTATTCTTTAAACATATTTCACAGTTATTAACATAATTTTCTATGTCATTTACCATTTTTGGCCAATAGAATTTTTGAGAAAGGGCATTTTTCATTTCATTAATGCCTCTGTGGCATGTTTTGGTTGTATGGTATAATTCTAGTTTTTCTTTTTGTGCATTTAAGGTTTCTACGTCCTCTAAGATTTTAGGACACGATATAATTTTATAAGAAGTATTTCTAAAAAGGTCTTGAAGCGTAACTGTAAATCGTTCTGCTAAAATATGATTTCGAAAATGGATCGCGTAAGTTTGTTTCGGATCAATATATTCTTTTAATAATTGAATAAAATGGGGTGTTGGGTTATAATTCGAAATCGTCACAAGTAGACGTGAATTTTCAAAAATTTTCTCATAGCGAGATTGGATTTTATCTACATCGCCAGAGGTGACGACAATTTGGTTTTTGAAGGTGTTTAAAGATCGTTCTGATATGGGTATATTAAAAATTGGATCTTCTAAGGAAGTGTGTACTGTCTCTAAATCACTTTGATCGTCTCGTTTATTATCGGGTGGTTTAAGTTGCACATTAGAATGTATAGTAATTTTCGAAGTTGACGGATGTGGTTGGAGAATTTCGTTAATTTCTGTTTCATCTAAACAAGGTAACTTGTCAGTGTCCCTCAGGAATTCTTCGATTATATCGTCAACGTCGCCAGGGTTGTTATTTACCGAGTCTGTCTCTAATGCATTGCAATCTACAGGGTTGCGTGAAAGTGCATCAGCTGCTTGATTTAATTTACCTTTTTTGTATTGGATTTTATAGTCAAATTCCTCTAATTTGAGGCGCCATCTCACAAGACGAGAATTTGGTTCTTTTAGTGAGAACAACCATTGAAGTGGTTTATGGTCAGTTAAGATCGTAAATTTATGTCCAAATAAATACGGTCTAAAATATTTACAACTCCATACTATTGCAAGAAGTTCCTTCTCAATAGTTGAATAGTTTATTTCAGCCGGATTTAATGTTCTCGATGCGTAACATATGGGATGATCGTCTTGGGATAAAATTGCGCCTATAGCGTAATTTGATGCGTCTGTTGTTAATTCAAAAGGTTTCGTAAAATCTGGGTATGCTAGTACGGGTTCAGATGTTAATATATTTGTACAAGTTTTAAAACAGTCTAAAAATTCTTTATTATGTACTATTTTTTCGTTCTTTTTAAGACATTGTGTCATTGGCTTAGTTAATTTAGCGAAATTTTTAATAAATCGTCTATAATATCCTAAGAGACCTAAGAATGATTTTATTTCGCGTTGAGTTTTAGGCACGGGGAATTTTTGTATTGCTTCTATCTTTTTGCTATTTGGTTTAATACCTTCTGGAGTTACTATATGTCCTAAAAATTCAACTTCTTTACGTAAAAATTCGCATTTATCTAACTGAATTTTTAAGTTTGCTTCTCTTAACTTGGAAAATACTAATTTTAAATTTTGAATATGTTCCTGTAAACCTACACTAAAAATAATGATATCGTCCATATAGACCATACATATTTTATTTTGGAGTTCCTTTAGGACTTCGTCCATTACTCTTTGGAAGGTTGCTGGCGCATTCTTAAGTCCAAATGGCATGCGCAAATATTCGTAATGACCATTGTTTACCGTGAATGCAGTTTTTTCGATTGACTTTTCTTCAATTTCTATCTGGTGAAACCCGCTCGCAAGGTCGAGGGTGGAAAAATACTGGGCTCTACCTAATCGATCTAAAATGTCATTTATATTGGGTATTGGATATCGATCATCGATTGATTTGGAATTTACGACACGATAGTCACAAACTACTCTCCATTTAGTTTTACCGGAGGCGTCGATTTTCTTTGGGACTATCCATATGGGAGAGGACCACGGACTACATGAAGGTCGAATAATATTTTTCTCAAGCATATCGTTAATTTGACGTTGCACTTCGTCTTTATGAATGTAAGGATAACGGTATGACTTTGTGTGAACCGGGATGTTATCAGTGGTTTTAATTTCATGTTTTATTTTAGACGTGAATGTAAGCTTATCACCTGGTTTGAAAAATACATCGGAGAAGTCATTACATAACTTGTGCAATAGACATTTTTCTTCGCTGTTTAAATGTTCGGTTCGAAGTAATGGGTCAATTCGAGATTGTTTCTTATTGAAGTGGTCTTTTCGAATTTCATTTTGGAAATGAGTCATGGTGAAAATTTCGAATTCATTTTGATTAAAACAATCGACAGGTAATGGTTCAGTTAGGGTTACTGAAATAGTATGATCAGTTGGGTTTTGAATTTCAACTGGGGCAAAACCATTTTCAGAAGTTGACAAAATTTGGGGAATATACAAGTCGTTCACATGGCATGGCTTCGTAATAATTTCACCTGTATAAACGCTTACAGGGATGCGTTTGAGAATTTTTTCCTGTGCGTTTACGGAAAATGAAAAATTAACTTCACTAGGTTCTCGGTATTTAAAGGGTATTTCTAGGTTTGGACCCACTAATTTCCTATTTATTAAATCGATATTTAGATTTAAATTCATTAAGTCTTGTAAACCTAAAACACCGTCATAATAATCGTGAAAGTTAAATAAAATAAACTCAATTTTATTATAAATACCAAACGCAGTTAAAAGAGGGATTGAGGCTTGATATTGTGTTTTTTGGCTACCTACGGCAGTTTTTATTACATTACTAGATTGGTATATACAATTAGGATAAAAATATTCTGCAATATTTGGATTCAAAATAGAGCGAGAACTACCTGTATCAATTAATATTTTTATGTTCCTATCTTTAATTAATACGTAAGGTAAGGCATTATTTGAGGAGATATTTATTTCGGTCAGGTCAATGGGTTTTCCTGGCCTGTTTCGAGAAAATTTTCATTTACAGGGGGAGCTTTATTTTGCACATCCTGTTCAGAATTTTCAATGGCATTTTGACCATAGTATGGTTCGGTATAGTAATCTGAAAAGTTGGGGTCGTAATAATTATTTTCGGGGTAGAAGTTCTCCGGTGGAGCTTCTTCGAGAGATTCGTCATACTCATTAGTATGTAATTCTTGAAAAGTGAAGTTAGGTGGTTGGTTATGAGTATTTTTGTAATAATTATTTGTTCTATATGTATTTACAGTTGGATTTCGAGATGTCGTCGACATAGGAGTGGGTTTTGGTAACTGATTGGGCGGAATTTGATTTGGTCTGAAAACATTTTGTGGTCGACCAAATACTTGTTGATTTGTGGGAAATCTTCTAGGCGGTACTTGTTGCCTAGGTTGGATATTAACAGGTTGACTATGCCAAACAGGTTTTGGCGAAAAGTTTGGGTTGTGAAAATTTGGTTGTGTTGGAAATTGGGGATAATTACTTTGACGTGCAAAATTGTGATTATTGTTATTACCTGAAAAATTGTTATTCGAATTTCTATGACCTGAAAAATTACTATTAAATTTCTCTTTCTTTGAATCATGAAAATTTCCATACAATTTTTCAAAATTCTCAAATTCTGTAACAAAAGCGATAGCGTCTTCCAAGCTTGTTGGTCTTTTTATATACATATTATTTCTAAGGTTGCCGCTGCAACCTGCAATGAATGTGTTTAAAGCAGTTTTATTATAGTGATCGATTTGACATTTTACTTCAAGGCGAGATAATGTGGAATCGTTACTTACACGTTGGATAACGTTACTTTTTATAACTTGTAATCTATTTCCGAATGTTATTAAATTTTCGCTGTTATATGGCCTAACTCGCGTTAATTCTTGTACGAGGCAATCAATATCTCTTCGATCAGAAAAACACTGTATAAGGGCGCTTTTTAATGCGATCCAATTATCTAGTTCGACACGTCTTCCTACCATTAGCTCTGCTTTTCCGCATAGCTTTTCTTGAATACACTCGAAAACGTGTTGATCTAGGTCGGTATCTTTAAAAGTCTTATATCTTTCTATAAAATCGTCACATCTAACTATAAATTTATTTAAGGTGTTACTGTCACCATCGTAAGGTTTTATATTTTCTAAACGGGACTTGAAGAGATCCCAATTAAATTTACTGGTTTCAGACATATTGGTTTCTGAACTAGTTGAAAGTAAACTTTTTAAAAGATCTTCAGTGGTTACGTGTTCAACCATTAAATATAAATACTATTAAAATAATAATTCGCACAAAAATGCTTTGCGTTAAACAACTTAAAAATACGTGTCTTCGATAGACAGGAAAATTATTTAACTGAAATATTTGTCAGTAAAATTATTTGATTTTTTTTTATTTAAATGCTTAAAATTACTTGTCTTCGATAGACAGAAAAATTAATCAACTGAAATATTCGTCAGTAAAATTATTTGATTGTTTATTTTTATTTAAATGCTTAAAAATACTTGTCTTCGATAGACAGAAAAATTAATTAGAACTAAATGTGTACGCAATACACGGCCCTAAACTATCCCTACAAGAATTCCTCAAACAAAGGGTTCAAAAGGGGCAAAAAGGATTTTACAAGGCACTTACAAATCCGGAAGATTCCGTTCTGTCTTTCCTTGTCCTTTTCCGACTTCTACTGCTATGGCTCTTCTAGATTGGACTGGTGTCTTCTGGGGAGGTTCTGGATAGCGCCTAAGGGTTGAAACCACAAGTGACTTCGACGATCGACCTAATCACTGCACTATCCTACCGACTGCGCCAAATATATTTTGAGAAGACTGAAACCGCTTTTTAAAAATAATTTTATTTTACAAAATACGGATTGAAGTACAATACTAGCAAGCAAATAGAGTAAAAGTGATTTTAGATTATAACAAAGCAATATTTATAAGTTCAGTTCGGATGCACACTCTGCAATAGCTTCTGGGAATCGTCCGCCTGGGAGCGTGCTGAATCTGCAGGTTCTGTGGGAAGCTGACCATTTAACTTGCGCCCATCTTTTCGCTGGTCGTCCCACACTTTCTTTCATTACTCTTGGTATCCACTCTGTTAGTTTTTTAGTGCGTCTATCTTTAGCTTGCCTGACCACATGTGCATGCATCCTTGTTATCTCTTTTATAACATTCGTTCTTCTTCTGATTTCATCATTTCTTATTTTATCTCTCAGTCAGATACCAAGCGTGTCGTTTTAAGTTTGTTAACATTTGCCTTGGTTCTGGTATGGCTTCTATTCCATAAGTATTAATTGACAGGATACATACATATGTTGTAGTCCTAAGATTTTAGATTTATAGGTATTGTGTGATTTTTAAGTATATAAGTTAGTTTACCAAAAGCTGTTCGCTCTGATTTTCGTTGCTCAGCTTAATTGCGCTTGCCAGATATATATACTCCTCTGCGTTTTTGATGGGATTATTTTCAATTATTATATCAACGTATTCATATCTTATTATTTTGGTTTTTATTGTACTTCATTTTTAAAATTATTGAAGCTTCATTTATTTGTTGCAACATTTTGTTAAAGTCCCTGGTGTTGTCTGCAATTAAAGCGATATCATCTGCAAATCTTAAGTTATAAGGTAGATGCCACATTAATGGCTTTCTTAGCTCATTCGAGTGTAAGAATAAAGATTTTGAGTCTTACACCACGTTGTGAATGGAATTTTATTTGTGATATTCAATTCCTCAATCTTCATATGTATAGTTGCATTGTTATATATATATCCTCGATAATCTCAACATATTGTAGCGTTGTAAATGCTACCAAACCCAGAAATACACTTTTTCCCGTTTTACTGGTAGATTTATGTGGCTGATATTCTCTTTACCTTACATTAGAATCTATCATAGCTACCTATTCTCAACTTGGATTTACATCTTAAAATTTAAAAGATTAACTGTTTCATTAACAGACCCAACCGATATCGACGAATACAGTGCCGAAGTACTCGCGGCCGTACCTCGTTTCTTGATGGATGTCTAAGATATCTTTTGGTATTTGACGAGGTCTTTCCCTTCCGCGCGAGAAGCGCGTAAGGATAGAAAAAGAAAAGTTTTAAAGTGACGATATTTTCGTTGTAATTTTTGACCATCAGGACCATTTTTCGTATAAATTTAGCGTAAGATAAATTAGCCAACACTCTGCCATTAATATTGTTGTATTATCGGCAATATCGTCCCCTGAATGTACTTTATATAAACTGAGGTTACACGTATACCAGAAAGTTAAAAATATTTAAAATTTAAGTAGGGTCCTTTCTCGGGTCTGTACTTCATCCTCCGCCCGGTCATTCCTTGGCCTAGAGGGTTTTCAAGTTTCATTCCTGCTCGTTTGAGGTCTTTTCCTCGAAGTGATGCTGACCGCATGGTGTGACGTGCAGCTTCACAGGAAGCAATAAAAAGCCTTAATGGGGGCCAGACAAGTAGCCGTGTAGGTTGTAAAATAGCCATAGATGGCATTAATAATCACTGCTGGGTATTCCAATTCCGTGTGACCAGATGAAATGAAATTGAAGTCCTGTCAAGCGTTTTTTACCATACAAACATTATCATGACTGACAGTACTAGTTATTTCTTGAATGTTAAATAACACAAAATAATTTTTAGGTCCAAAATTAGTATTATTACAATGTATATAATTCGTCAACTTGTTACAAAAAATATTTGTTACAATCAGAGCACATATAAATATTTAACACAAAATAATAATATTTATCGAAACCATAAAATTTACAATCGACTAAATATATTAGGCCATTTATAAAATTATTATAAATTGTAGATATTCTATGCATTGTGGTAACTTTTTAAATTATTACCTAAATTATAAGGTGAGTTCTTAGCAACATTGAGTCTGCTAAATGGAATGTGCAGGATGCCCTGCCACACGTAAAGTATAATTGGATATCACAATTTTGAAAGTATCCATGTAAATAAACTTTGCCCAACTTTTAGATGGAAATTTCTGTAAGGGTTAACTACCCAAGCAATATTCTGTAAGAATTCCTTGGAAAAAGCAAATTCTTTTGTATTACAAAAACATCCCATCCCTCGCAAAGCACTCCAAAAACATACACCATAACGAAAATGTGAGCATACGTGTGTATTAAAGAGCAGAACTGATGTAACGATCAAGAAATTACAATAAACTTGATCACTATAATTATTATATTAATAATAGTATAAAATACATTAATATTTCTCTAAATAATTGCGGATAAAATCCAGCAATTTACACCTACATTATTGAAGTGATTTGACTATCTGTTTTTACAATATTCTTTTGATTCACTGTCCTCCGGAGAGGGTGAAGTTTTGCATGTGCATGTCTTATCTTAAAGTAATTGTTCGATATTGAGTAGGTTTCAGGTACTTCAACTTCAATTTTGTTTCGACAACAACATGCTTATCGATAATGTGTGCTTTGATTGACAATAATTAATTTTGAAAAATATATATCTTGTATTGGTGTATGTGGATCCTAATTCCAGTGCATTTTATATCGATTCTTGGAGCAACTGCATTTTCTCAGCCAAATCCTTTGACCCCTTTGTCCTTGCTCCCTTCTGCTTGCATTGGTGTTTCTCAATGTTATTGTTGTGATTCAAACTTTCTCATTTTATTTTTCTTTGCTTCTCTTGAAGAAAAGGGGTTGATTAGTGCAAAAAGATGATGGAACTATGCATGAAAACAATTCTTCGATATGCTTCGATATACTGGAACAGTTAACCAGACCTTACCTTATAATTCTTACTTCATGGTGAAAGATAATCATAAGATGTCGTATTATTTCGGTTCTAAATCAATTTTCTATAATATCTCATTAAATTTTATTGATTTATCTCCATGATTATGTCATTTCTGGAATCGAATTGTCATCTGGACTGGAAAGCTGGAGAGCACATTTCATTCGACCAACTAGGGATGTGAGCTCGGAACCATGATTATTATCGGTCTCTGATCCATAAATATTCGTTTCGTGGGACTGCTTGTTAACTAATATTATATATCACAGGTACGGCATAGTGGAGTCGAACGATCACAATTACGTATTTTATGAGCAAAATGTGACATGTAGCCCGTAATAATTGCTAGATTAATTTTATCTAAGATAACTTCGAGTGGAGCTTGCGCGTAGACTTATATTCTTCCTTTACCTTCATCAATGAAAATTGATCAAAAATCACTCTTTAAAAATCGGCAATTGGGTTTGACATTGAGATATCATAGTTTTTTGTCAAATATCCTTTTTAGGATTTTCTAGCAAACCCTTATTGAGTCTCAAGCAGTTCCTCTTCCTTACCTTTTGTGTATTATTTGCTTAGTGCAACTGGGAGTTTCACTGTCTTTATCAGGTGAGTCGCCATTTGGTTTTTAAGTGTCGCTATTTTGTGTTTCCACGTAGATGGTGGCTAATTTTCTCCAATTTTCATTGCAGAGATTCAGCACGTTCAAGACATTCACTAGACTAATACTAGAAGAACTTGAAAAAACAATACAGATTCGGGAAGAACAGCAAGGCTTCCGTAAAAACATCAACCATCGATGCGATTTTTATAGTCAAATTGCTGAGAAATCTAGAGAATATAATAAATCTGTCTACCTATGCTTTGTTGATACGACCAAGGCTTTTGATCGAGTTCGACTCACCGACGTCATCAAAATCATGAGGAAAAAGGGAGTCAACCCACCACTAATCGAACTAATTTCCGACGTAACTGCAACACTGCACAACAAACATCAGAATAGGACACCTCACATCTGAAACCATGAAAAGAAATAGAGGAATAGGCAAGGCTATTCCCTCAGCCGCTTTATATTTAATCCGGTTATGGATAAAATAACAAAGTAGCTTCCAAGAGCAGCAGGATATAAAATGGGAAACGTATACTTCAACACTGTCTGCTACGCAGGCTACGCTGACGACGCTGCACTAATCGTAGATTCAGTTCGCAACCTACAGAGACTTCTCCACGCTTTTAATCAAGAAGCCAAACAATTAAGTATGCATATAAATACCAGCAAAACTAAGTGCCTCGTAACACCCAAAGTGAGGTGCAAACTAGAAATAGAGGGAAAAGTAGTAGAAGATGTCAGGTAGGTCACGTACCTGGGAGCGGACATAACCAGCGATGGTGATTTGCAACAAGAAGTGCGAACACAAGCTATGAAAGCATCATGAATATCAAGCTGTCTACGAGACAGTTTATTTTTTTTTATGGCAGTGGCACACACACTAAAGGTAGATCCTATGGCGCTCGACGAGCGGTGTGTGTGCGAAGATGTTGATTGACACGGTTCTTGAATATTTGTAGGTTGTAATTAGTGGGAAACAGATGTCCTGGAAGTGAGTTCCACAGTGATGCAGTGCGCCAGACAAAGGAGTTCTGGTAAAGCGATGTTCTAGGTGTTTCTAGTTGTACGACGAACTGGTGCGCTCCTGCCGTCTGTCGGGACTGTCTGACAGGAGTTGCCAGGGGCGGGATTATGCGGGCCAAATCCTGGGAACATCTGCCGTGAAAGTATCTGTAAAACAGAGACATCTCGGCAACAAGTCTGCGATGTTCCAGACTATCCAGATTCCGGGTCAACTCCGGATCGCCGACGAGACGCACAGCCCTCTTCTGAATGGAATCCAGCAGCTTTAGGGTATGGCGGAACAAATATCTCAACATTGAAAGTAAAATAAGAGTACACAAAGCAGCAGTTCGACCTATTCTAAAGTACGCAGCAGATACAATATCAGATACATCAAAAGCAATGCAAATGATAAGAAGGGTGGAAATGAAGACGATGAGAAGTATACATGGAAAGGCCTTACTTGATAGGATAAGAAGCGAAGAACCTTGGGAGCAGAGCAAGATACAGGATGTGTGAAATCGATAAGATACAGGAGGAAATACTGGAATAAGCACATTGAGAGAATCCTAGATAACAGACTGGTAAAAAATACAAAACATAAAAAACCAACGGGAAAGAGAACAAGAGGAAGACCACCAAAACGATGGAAGGAATGCTGGACCTCAGGAACAGGCTTGATTGGTTAAAACAGGCAGATGCCTACCTATATGATTTTTATCATATAAGAAAGAAGAAGAAGAAGAAGATAAGGAAGAAGAAGAAGTAAAACATATTCAAGAAAAAAAAATACGAAAGCAAAATCATAAAGCAAAGCGTATTTAACTTTAAATATAAAGTCAAACTCTGGAATCTCACAAAAGTTGAGCGAACCGACCTTAAATCCAACTCAATATTTTTTTCAAGATGTGTCAAATAAAACGATAAAGATCGATTTAAAATAAACATTCGGAACAATTTGAAAATTTGGCTTCCAAGTATGGCCTAACACTTTAAAGGGCTTATCACAAAATTGCTCAACATTAATATCAGGTGAAGGTAATAGGTTAAAATAATATATATTTTTGTTTTAGGCGAAGCTCTAAGTGCTTTATCATATATTTCAAAATATAATATCATCACATAGATTTACATTGAAATTTAGGGAATTCACTAGTAATTTAGCTCAACGCCACTTCTGCAGTAACTTGAAACATTTATTAAACTGCGAAAAAACAACAAAAACACCTTTTGGTACTTTAGGTGATATCTTGATTTCTTACAATAGTAGTTCTAAAGCCAGATTCGGAATTTGCAATAGTATGTCTTCAAGTTTGCCTATCAACGAAGATGCAATTAATGTTGTTAAGAAAAGTGGAGTTTATACGTTGAACTGTGACACTGGTTGCAGAGGTTTCAGCCCTACACACTCCTAGCTTTTTGAATTTGTTCTTAATTTCGCCGATTATTTAAAGACCATTTCAAGATTTTTTTACTACAAAACCAATATTTAAGTCATAACAAACTGTTAGATCAACGGCTGTTTCTGTTTCTAAATTTACTCATAATATGCATATACATGCATCTTAGACTTTAGATAGTAATTAGCATGCACTAAGGGTATCTATAAAGATGTATTCTTTCAGATTATAAACCGCATTCAGTAACGCATACTTTCTAACTGTTCTACCATATCTACTGATAATAAAGCTCCGCCTTCATAAAACTTTAAATATAAAAGATCGTAAATTCCCGACGTGTCACCCCATTTATCTGTTGGAGAGGTTTATGTCCCTGGCTCTTAAATTATCTAAATAGTCACCTTAACTGTCTTATATATAAAATACCGTGAACGCCTGCAAATTAAAAATAAGGAGCAGGAATTTTCTTCTGTAGTTGAGAAGTAACAATAAAAATAAGTTGGTTAGTTTGGGTTCTTACCTTATGGATATCTACGTGCTCATTATAACTTCAGTAATAAATTGAAAATAAATTTAACAGTATAACAGAGTAAACAAACTAGCAATTACTACAGTTTTAAATAGAATTCCAAGATATGTCCCGTAAATTATATAACAATCTAACAATCTTATCCTAGAGAGCTTGTTACAGAAATTGCTTTAGAAGATAATGCTGAAAAAAGCCACAAATTGGAAACTTACACCAAGCAATAATAAGCAATTATACAATTATATGATTCGACAAACTATTTAAGAAAGAAACTTATTTTAAAAGAAAAAAGTACAAAATTTGAAACTATAAAGACATATTAATATAGAACTCAACCTGAGGGAAGGTTAGATCAGGCATATTCTCTTTGCAGGCAATACATTTTAGATATTGCACTTGCTCAGCGCATTTCCCTGCTTGAAAGCCAAATTGACGAGGGATGATAAACGGGCCCAGCTCAACTGTCAGACACTTTGTCAAAATAGCCTCAAAGACCTTGGGGATTGTGGTTAAGATAGTAATTGGTCTATAATTTGTTACCGATGATGTCCTATTTCACGACTTGTGTATCGGGGTCAAGAGGCTCGCCTTTCAAAATTCCGGAATCATTCCCAGTGTCAGAGATTAGTTGAATATAATGTGTAGTGGGCGTGCCAAGACAAAACTACAATATTTGAGAAGGGATGGCGGCATGTCACAAAACGATGAATTACCAAAAATATATTAGCTGACAAATTAATAAAATCACTTGAAAATATTTAACTCCGGGCTAAATCCACCTCGAGACGTAGGATTTTTCAGTTCTATGGGTATAGATTTCTTTCGGATACCTATTAGTTTAAATTAATATTCAGATTATACGACACAATGTTGTATAGTTCTTATTGAAATTTCGCCTTTTTTTCTACAACACAAACTAACAAAAAAGAGGTAGAGCTAATGGAAATAATCCGAACAAATCAGAAAAATCAAGTTGCAAACATTCTTGATCAAACTCCAAATGATTTTCCTTTATGTATTTTTATAATGATGTCTCCTATTGCCAGCTATGTTTGAGCTACCGTCAGTTCGGAGATAAATTTAATATATATATATGTGTCGTGACATTTTGCTTTTTACATACAAATTTAGTTACATTTGTGAATAATAAGCTTAAAACATATTAAAAGAATTAGCTAGTTTATGTCTATTACACCGGTCAAATTACTACCTGCATATAGAATTAGTACAAATAATAAATAAAGATAAAAATAAGCAGCACCGTTACCTTCTGTGTAAAAACTCTCAAATAATAATAAAAAAAAGTACAATTTAACATCTTAAGACATAAAATATACAGGCAACCAACGAGCGACTTCGAATTGGGTTGCATCAATGAAATTCCATTTTAATGGTATATAGGATGTTTTCGGAAGTAATTGCACAAGTGCA
>MU181915.1:577021-617673 GCA_016904865.1 Pissodes strobi
GGAATTACGAGGATCACAAATCCAAGTATCATCTCCATCACTGATTGTCCTATAGAGATACAACACTTAATTTACGACAAACAAGAAACGTCCGATTTTCAATACGTAATGGACTTACCTGAAATCTACCTACCACCTGGAAAAGAAAATACATTGCCAAAAATCCAGCTTCAAGAAGTAGACTCCGTAGAACTATCAGAAGCCCACGAATTATTAGAAAATATCAAATTCCACAATCTGCACAACCTCGGAATTGCAGTAAATCATTGGGACACTGCAATAATAATAATCACCCTTGCGGTCATTCTAACTGTCCTAGCTATGATCCTGTACGTATGGCAAAGATACAGACGCTATTATCATACAAAACCAGACGAGGCCCAGTCGAACATCCCGATGTCCGAAATCAGAAAATTGCATTCGCCCCAATTTTCCGAACTTCAGGAGGGAGGAGTTATGTAGACCACCCACGAGACCACCTACGAGGAACCACTGAATTACGCCATTCATATCATTCACAGTTCCCAATTAGGCCCTAATCTTAGAGTGTAATTAAATTAGATTATTGTAAACAACTACTATTATAAATACGATCAAAACATATTGTACAATGTTCAGTTAATTATCAACTTTCGTTGCAGTTACTCGTTCCAATATAATATTTGTATTAATAAACTTTTTAAAAAAGTAATTTTGCGAGTGAAGAACTTAATTATAGATAATAGTGTGTACTGTACAGGTCTCGCAAAATAGGAAGAGCCCTGACCTTCGAGTGCGCGGTGAACAGGTGGGCGGGACTATCTAGGAGCTCATTTACCTGATTGCCTTTGACACGCAGAGTTCTGTACAGTCTGTTAAAAAAGTAGGACGTTTCTTGCGAATGAATTTATTAATTTGAATGATTTGTTATTATGCCTATTAAAAGCAAAGTGGAAAGGCGAGTATTAAAAAGTCAAAGCCATGAAATAATTTATAATTTAATACAATTTATGAAATAAGAAGCAGCTGCAGGAATACCAGTAAATGATATCAGTAAAGTGCACGAGCGTATCAGCCGCTGCCAAGGTTAGTCTATGCACAATTAAACTATTTAAGCAGTAAGGCAAAAAATGTCGAATCTGGTACAGCTACATCTTTTTCTACGCTACACAAAAAACGTGAAAACAGAAAAAGCAAAATAGCTTTGGACGATGCTTATCAAGGTGTGTTACGCAGAACAATCCACAATTTCTATAAAACAGAAAAACAAGCACCAACTCTAGCGAGAATTCATAGCAAGTTTCAAAGTAATGCCAATTACCAGGGATGCGTGAACACTCACATAAGAGAGAAATAAAAAAATTGATTTCTTTGGAGAAAAACCAAAACCAATAGAACAATTTTAAAGGAAAAACTTGACGTAAGACATATTCGAATCCAATTTGTAAAGAAAATGAAAGCGTACCGTGCAGAAGAACGCCCAATTGTTTACATGGATGAAACATACATATATTCATCACATACAATCCAGAAATCTTGGAGAGCGGGACTGACTAAAGCATAAGACAACCTGTATCAAAAGGCACAAGCCTGGAGGAGAAGATGGCTTGGTGCCAAATTCATATGTCAAAAGGAAGTCACACTGCAGTACTGGGGATTACCATAATGAGATGAATTAAGAAAATGATGAAAGGTGGGTAAAAACAACCTAGTGCCGAATATACGCCCTAACAGTGTAGTAGTAATAGACAACGCGACATACCACAACAGGCAAATAAATAAGTATCTTACATCGTTAACAAAGAAAGAAGACTTGACAAAGTGGTTAGGCGAGAAAAAAATCCATTTGGCGATAAAATGTTAAAACCGGGGATCTACAGTCTCATTAAAATGGCGAAAACAAGGGCGAAAATTTATAAGATCGATGAAATATTTTCCAGTACGGGATACACCGTGGTTCGACTACCGCCGTATCATCCTGACCTTAACCATACTGAACTAGTGTGGGCACAGTTGAAGGAGTTTGTGTCTAGAAGGAACGTAACCCTTAACTTGACAGATGTTATGAAATTAACCGATGAGCTTTTTGAACAGGTTACGGTGGAGCTGTGAAGAAGCAAAAAATAGTTGAGATTGAGTAAATATGGAAACGGACCTATAGTGGGCATTGTTTTAGATGAGTTAATAATATATTTGGATGACAATGATAGAAGTTCAGACGAAAGCTCTGATGATAATTGAAGCGAGAGTTCCCTGTCGGGAATAGACGAAATACCAACTTGAAAGTAATAAATGAACTTACCTATCTTTAACTTTTTTTGCAATATTTTGTGCTATTTGTTCTATTATATTATTAATATAGTTCTTGATATTATTAGTATAAATGATAATTCAAAATGTTTTCTGACCTTGTCCAAATTTATTTGAATGTGAATATAATATTTGTACTAATTTTTTTCTAGTATCATCATGGATATGTTCTTGTTAAATGAGTCTGGAGTTTCAAGCTCCCCGATCGGATCTCCGGGGGGAGCAAATAAGAATGGAAACATGAATAATAAAAAACTGCAAACAAAGCTAATTAAGAGAATATGCACATGGAATGTGAAGACAATGGCACGAGCTGGTAAAATTCAGAATGCGCTGTTGGAAATGAGAAGATTGAATATAGAGATCATGGGAGTGAGTGAGATGAGATGGCCCGGCTCCGGCTACTGCGACATGGACAGTTATAAAGTGTACTATTCTGGAAAAACTAATGGAAGGTACGAACACGGAGTGGGATTGATTATCAGAAAGGATGTTGCTAGACACGTCACTAATTTTGTGCCTATGAACGAAAGAGTCATGCTTCTTCAATTAATACGTCACCAGTGAACACCAACATAATACAGGTATATGCACCTACCACTGATCACAGTGAGGAGGAAGTAGAAGAATTTTACTCTCAGATTAAAGATCTTATAAAGAAACTCCCTAAACAAGAAATATTTATCTTAATGGGTGACTTCAATGCCAAAATAGGCAAGGGAAGAGAAGGGAAACACATTGGACCTCACGGGCTTGGCGTTAGAAACGTAAGGGGGGAAACTCTCAGTGTATTTACATCCGAACATGACTTAGTAATAACAAACACCTTCTATGAGCTACCAGACATACGACTATACACCTGGACTTCTCCCAGAGACGACGGAAAATACCATATCATTCGAAACCAGATAGATTATATCTTAATAAATCGAAGATATAGAAACAGCTTCACAAGCGTGAAAACATACTCGGGTGCAGACATACAGTCAAATAATCCACTTGTCGGAGAATATAGGACAAAATTTAAGATTATACATAAAACAAAGCAACCAAAATATAATATTAGGAAACTTAAGAACGACACAGTAAGGATCCAAGTAAAGAAGGACATCAACGACAAATCCAGGCTGATTGCGGAGGAGACTGATAACACAAAAGAACAAATAATGATACTTGCTGAAACAACAACAAAGATAGGTATCTGAAGAATGATGGAGCAAAACATAAATCATGGATGACAGAAGAAATTTTGTTACTCATGGAAGAACGGAGAAAACAAAAGAACAGTTCCTCAACATACAAAAATATACAAAGGGACATACAGAGGCAAATTCGAGAGGTCAAACAAAAAGAATTGGATGAGAAATGCCAAGAAACAGAAGTTTTGCAAAGCAGATTCGATGAGTTCAATATACATAGGAAGGTGAGAGAAGTTACAGGAAAGTTCAAAAAGAAAAATGTGGGAAAACTTGTAAATGATGCAGGAGAGTTGATTGTGGATAGAGAAGATATTAAAGAAACTTGGAAGAAGTATATAAAACAGTGGTTTTTTGATGAGACAGGAGACCCACCCCCCATTCAGGCTGAGTCCCGACCTGATATCATGAGAGAGGAAGTTAGAGCTGCCGTTAATACTCTAAAGGAAGGAAAGGCTCCAGGGCTGGATGGACCACATTCGGAATTCCTCAGGCTTCTTGACGATGAGTCCATCACATTCCTGACTGGCATTTTTAATAACATCTACAATACTGGGAACATTCCAAAAGAATGGCTTATCTCTGAATTTATAATGTTACCAAAGAAACAGGGAACCAAAGCATGTGGTGACTACAGAACAATTAGTCTTATGAGTAACATGCTAAAGCTGTTCCTCAAAATCATCCATCGAAGAATATATAGGATCTGCGAGGAATGAGTGTCACATACACAATTTGGACTTATGAAGGGCATGGGTACAAGAGATGCACTTTTCTGTCTACAAGTATTGTTCCAGCGCTGTGGGGATATGAACTGTGGTATTTTTGCCTGTTTTATAGACTACCAGAAGGCGTTCGATAGAATAAAATACGAAAAGATGATAGATTGATAGACGTCTTGATGAATACGGGGATGGATGATAAAGATCTAAGGATCATCCGAAACCTTTACTGGAATCAATCAGCTACTATTAAAATTAATATTGAAGAGCAAACCAACACAGTAAACATTCTTCGAGGAGTTAGGCAGGGCTGTATCCTGTCACCACTCATATTTAATCTCTACTCGGAAGAAATCTTTAAAGAGGCCCTTGAGAATACCAACATAGGAATTTTGCTGAATGGAGAACGAATGAACAATATCCGGTACGCATATGATACTGTGGTTTCCACTGACAACATGAACAACTTACAAAAACTAATGAACAAAAGAAAAGACGTCAGCAGTAACTATGGATTAGAAATTAACATTATTAAAACAAAATTCATGGTAATCAGTAGAGAAACTGGTGGAAGATACGGCTTAACGATCAACAACACGCCAATAGACAGAGTAACATAGTTCACCTATCTGGGAACCATGATCAATGATAATTGCGACCACTCACAGGAGATCAGGTGTAGAATAGAGAAAGCAAGGGCCGCCTTCAACCAAATGGCTAAACTGTTTAAAAGTCACAACCTCAACATCGACATCAAAATCAGACTCATCCGATGCTATATTTTCTCGATTCTTTTCTATGGGATAGAATCATCGACATTAACCGAGGCAACACAAAGAAGACTCGACGCCTTCGAAATGTGGCTTTACAGGAGGATGCTGAGAATATCATGGGTGGACGGAGTGACCAAGAAGGCAGTGATGACGAGAATGAAGAAGGACTTGGAAGTAATGAACACCATCAAGAGAAGAAAGCTTGAGTACCTCGGACATATTATTAAGCTAATATCACCTTTTAAAGGAAAAGTTTATGGCAGAAGACCACCAGGAAGAAGGAGAATATCATGGCTTAAAAACTTAAGAACATGGTTCTCAAAAACTACTCCCGAACTATTTAGAGCAGCCGTGAACAAAGTCATCATATCCAGGATGATCGCCAATATTCGGAACGAATAGGCACTTGACGAAGAAGAAGTATTGTGTACTAGCCAAGTGCTCCTAATAAAATTTATTTGTTTAAATGATGCGAAGCAACAAAAGCTCATTAACAGAACTAGTACCTATCCCAGCGACCGTATAAGAATCCAATTCTCTTTTATTTTCTACGCGGAGTGTACTTTGCTAAAATATGGTCTTCCCTATCTCTGTCGTACACTGACTCTCCCTTCCTTTCATCTGCGCATCTCATGACCTATGTACCTATGGAGAATATCACAAAAACATATATTTTTTAATTCTCTTAATTTTAATTTAGGATACAATATCTTAGCATTTAATATTGAAGTTCAAATGAGCGAATGAAAAATTTAATATTGCAAAAAAAATAATAACCTTTTAATGATATTGTTAATAGACATATTATTTTGCTTAAATCAATTTAGCGCATTTACATATCATAGTGTTTCATAAAACATGCGTTGAAAGTGAAAAATATAAACTAAAATACTTATAAATATTAACTTAAAATTTAACATAATAAGAGTTTCTTAGAGAATTCTAAGAACTCTCTTTACGCAATATTTTATTAATTCGATAAATTTTTCTTTTTAATGGGTTTGGTTGAAACACCAACTCTAGAAGCTCTTTTTAAATATGCGTGATAATATATATTATTCAATAAATGATGTTTGACATATGACATTTGACAGGCGTCGTCTGATAAGTGATGTTTGACAAATGATCTTTGATAGATGACATTTGACAAGCGTCGTTTGATAAGTGAGGTTTGACTGATGACATTTTGCACTTGACCTTTGATAGATTGCATTTCACAAACGGTAATTGGCTTAATTTTTCGATTAGCTCACTTGGTCGATTTGAATCACATCATTCCGTGTAGTTTGCGGAAGCAAGTTTTTTTTTTTTTTTTTTTTTATGGCAGTGGCACACACACTATGGCGCTCGACGAGCGGTGTGTGTGCGAAGATGTTGATTGACACGGTTCTTAAATATTTGTAGGTTGTAATTAGTGGGAAACAGATGTCCTGGAAGTGAGTTCCACAGTAATGCAGTGCGCCAGACAAAGGAGTTCTGGTAAAGCGATGTTCTAGGTGTTTCTAGTTGTACGGCGAACTGGTGCGCTCCTGCCGTCTGTCGGGACTGCCTGACAGGAGTTGCCAGGGGCGGGATTATGCGGGCCAAATCCTGGGAACATCTGCCGTGAAAGTATCTGTAAAACAGGGACATCTCGGCCACATGTCTGCGATGTTCCAGACTATCCAGATTCCGGGTCAACTCCGGATCGCCGACGAGACGCACAGCCCTCTTCTGAATGGAATCCAGCAGCTTTAGGGTATGCTTTGGTGCGGCACCCCAGATATGTGAGCAATATTCTAAGCACGGTCTTATTTGCGCTTTGTACAGCAAGAGCAACTGCTGCGGTGTATAGAGTTTTTTGTTGCGAAATAGCGCACCAAGCTTCTGGGAGGCTGATTTTGCGATGTTAGCAACATGGTCATGCCATGACATATTGCTGTTGACCGAGACACCCAGCAGCCCGATTGACGAGGATGAAGGAATGGTCGATCCTGCCATAATGATGTCGGGGCCCGCTGTATTGACCCTCTTAGTAAACGTTGCTGCTTGGGTCTTTGCTGCATTGAACTGGACCAAATTTCGGTCGCCCCAAGTTTGAACTTTCTCCAGGTCTTGATTAATTGCTGTAATCTGCTCCTGTCTGCGGTGATGAGTCTCAGTCGCTGGTAAAGGTTTTTCTGATCTAAAGTGGGAGACAAGGGTACTGTCATCTGCAAAACTGTAAACAGGATTATTCGTTTCGATCAGCAGGTCATTAATATAGATGAGGAACAGAGTTGGTGAAAGTATTGCGCCCTGAGGAACGTCCGCGTTGATGGTGAATGTGTCCGAGATGTGTCCATCGACTGCAACATGTAGGGATCTGTTCTTAAGGAAACTGGCCAGCCAGCTGCAGAGAGAGGCGGGCAGTCCCAAGGACGGCAGTTTGTTGAGCAGTCCGTCATGCCAAACTCTGTCGAATGCCTTTGAAATATCCAACGCAATCGCTCGAGACTCTCCGTAGTTTTCAATTGCCCTACTCCATATATGAGTGACATAGGCCAATATATCTCCTGTCGATCTCTCTTTGCGAAAGCCGTATTGATTATCGCTGATTATTCTGTTGCTCTCGAGGTACTTGAGTAGTTGCTGGTTGACTACACGTTCCATGACTTTGGAGATTATTGGAAGCAAGGCAATCGGGCGATAGTTTGAGGGCGTGGTTTTCTTGCCTTTTTTTGGAACAGGTTGCACTCGAGCGACTTTCCAAGAGGATGGGTAAATCCCTTTTCTGTAAGAAAGAGAAAAAAGCCTGGAAAAAACAGGTGTTAGTTCGTTGGCGCAGTTCTTTAGCACGATGGCAGGTATTCCATCCGGTCCTGATGCCTTTTGCGTATCTAGTTCTTTAAGGATTTTGCGAATATCACGATGAGAAAACTTGACTTCTGCCATGGTGGTGTTGATGTTCGGTATAGTGGGGAGAGTCTTGCTTTGGGGCACGTCTAAGGTAGAGTGCGATGAAAACATTTTGGCGAGCATGTTTGCTTTTTCCTTGGCTGTAGTCGCCGTGATGCCACGTTCGTCCGTCAAAGGTGGGAGAGACGTTTTTGTAAAGTTGTTACTTACTGCCTTTGCTACCGACCAGAAATTCCTGGAGCCACTGGGGCATTGCAAAAGTTTATTCCTGATCCTTTGATTGTGTTTGTCCTTAGTTTCGTCGATCACACGCTTGCACTCGTTTCTCGCTTCGATAAAATAATTGCGATTTTCAGCGGTCTGATTTTGCTGCCAGTACTTATAGGCTTGTTGTTTCCTTCCTACAGCTCTTTCGCATCTTTTGTCGAACCAGGGCTTTCCTTTTGATGGTAACTTGATGGAATTTGGGATGTATGCTTCCATTCCTGAGGAGATTACTTGCATAATCTCTTCGCAGCAGTCTGACGGGTCGTCAGTGGCAAAGCAGACGTCGAGCCAAGGAAAATCTAGGTAAAACTGCCTCAGATCGTCCCAGTTTGCAGAATTGTAATGCCAGATTTTGCGAGGCAATAGTGGATCCTTCTGTATGAGTGGCAATTCACAAACCGTTGTAATAAGTTTGTGGTCGGAGGTACCTAATGGCGGACCAACTGTAACCTTGTACTGGTCAGGATTGGTGGTCAGAAAAAGATCCAGGAGGGCGGCGAATTCGCCCCTCTCTGAGATTCGAGTTGGTTCGTCTACAAGTTGAGTAAGCCCGCAGCTGATGGCAAATGCTTCAGCCTCTCTACCTTCGTTGTCGGTCTTGTTGTGATGTTTGAGCCAGTTGGTGTTGTGGGCATTGAAGTCTCCCAGAACGATTATTTCTGAACTGGGGTGATCGACCTGTATTGAGTCAAAGGTGGTAGCTAGTGTTGAGAAAAAGTTTTGGTAGGCTCTATCGCTCGGAGGGCGATAGAGACAACATATAAACTTGGTTAATCCCTTGGCGGTGAACTTGAGCCACATGACGTCAAGGTTGTTCGGTTCGAGTGTTTCCTCGCGGTGACATGAAAGGTCGCTTCGGACAAAAAGGCATATTCCGAACTTATATCTAAATCGGGTATGTAAGTCGTAACCAGGATAGAGGTAGTTCACTGTTGTTGTTGTAGAACATACTTGTGTTTCTGTAAGGGCTAATATGTGTGGTCTATTTGCTTGTAGATGTTGGTGTACCGAATTTATGTTTGTATTTAGGCCTCTTATGTTGCAGAAATCTATTCTAAATTGGTTCGGTATCTTTGCTGTCTGTGAAATGCGGAATGAAGGGCTCCCAGGGCCACCCAGCGCCCGGAGATCCGAATGGCCGGGGAGTTTACTTCCGGAATATTTTGATCCTGGAAGCACCATCATGTCCATATATTCCTACTGTGGAACCCGGGACCACCAGCGCGGAAGCGGAACGTGATTTGGGAAAACCACTTAGCGCTTCCCAATTCTGGTGGGGTGGTCTTTCACCGGACGATGCGAGTAGGCTTATGCATCTACCACCTAGGGCCGCTTCCACTCGAAGCATCGGCCTCAGACTCATTCCTTTGGCGGTCCCTAGTCTGACAGGGGTAAAAGTGGGGTTTGTTGGATCACTCCCCAGTGATCAGCTCCAGACTTTGTACTTTGGTGTTCTCCAGCCTGGAGGAGGACGATGGGATTTGATGGGCCACATCCCGTGGCAACTCGGAATGGTGGGGGCGTCACTCCCCGTAATCAAACTGCTCTCACCAGTTTGACGTTCCTGCCAGCCAATACAATGCAGCCCCTCTTGTCACAAACTGTCATTGATCGGCCCCAGACTTTGTACTTTGGTGTTCTCCAGCCTGGGGGAGGACGATGGGATTTGATGGGCCATATCCCATGGCAACTCGGAATGGCGGGGGCGTCACTCCCCGTAATCAAACTCCTCTCACCAGTTTGACGTTCCTGCCAGCATGCAAAATAAATTTAAATTAAGATTATTTCATCCTATATTTCCGTTTAACTTTTTAATACCGATGCTCTCGCTGATGCATTTCTAAATCATAAACAGTGATTTTTACCTTTTTAATATCTTATCACGTTCTCGGGCAATAAAAGATCCAATTTCATAAAACTTTAAATGCAAAAGATCGTAAATTCTCTAGATGTCACCTTATTTATCTTTTCGAAAGGTTTATATCCTAGCTACTTAACTTCTCTAGACCCTCGCGTTAGCTGCCTGACATAAAAGACTGTAACTGCCTTAAAACTAAAAACTTATAAATCTTAAGCTTAAAGTTGCAAATAAATCCGAACTCGTCAAAGGCGCAGAATTTATGGCTCTTGATATTTATTCAATTTTAAACTACTTAGGCCGATCTCTTTTCGCGCGAGGCTAAAGGATAAAGGATTTACTACAAAAATATTTTATTCCGATTGAGCCAGGGGAAGAGTTTTTTCAACGATTGAAAACCAACCTCGAAAATAATACATTTATTTCTAAACTTATTGGATTTCGTTTCTTTTCGAATTTCTTTATTCAAGCATTGATTTTTGTAGTTGTGTTTGGTAGGAATATTTCCAGGTTGTGCGCATGATATTAAAGAGACTGAACATATAGCTTACAATATGTTCAGTCTCTTTAATATCATGCGCACAACCTGGAAATATTTAAGACAAGTCTCGTTAGTCGTTCCCTAGGTTTCCAACCGAGTCTTATCTAAGTTGATACAGTGCTAACTGTTGCTCAGTGTGAAATTCAAAGCGTAAGTAAATTTGCTAAATTCCCTGACCAAATTTTCATATACTGGACAATGCGTCATGAACATGAAGTTAGATCATTCATGTTTCAGAGGCCTCATAAAAAATGTCCAACAATAATTGCAATATTGGCTACGACTTCATCCCCTTACGCTTGATGAAGCTTACATTTTCACGGTAAAGCCTTTTTCAAAAATAATGGTCCTGACTTAATGATTGCATTAAAACTACCTGGATCGATCCCATTGTGTAGACAAGAGCTTGGCAATAAATAAATAAACTGCAGCTTTATACTTTCCTTGCTTATTGCTAAGCTCTTGTCTACACAATGATACCGACTAAGGCAGTTTTACTGGAGTGATTAATGACTTGAAAATGACTTTACACTCCGTTATTGGGTGGAGCCCGAAAGTAGAGTTTCACCAAGCGTAGACGCAATGGGACTATTTCAGTAAGAAATAACAAATGTTATTAGCATATCTGTGCCTTCTGCTACATTCGATGCAATGCATCCATTTCAAAACTGCTGGCACCTCTTCGTATTGAGGTAAATTGCTTTACACCATCTTCAAAGCCCTCCTTTTAGTTTTCATATACATCATAACGAACATGCTTAATATCGATGGTTGTTCTTCTCAACCATAACGTTGGCAATTATAATACTATTTCATCTACAGTAAATTATAACAATAAACATCATAATCATAAATTCAAGTGATCGCTTACTTTATTCCTGTTTACGATTATTCTTCTCACGTATATCTTCGGGGATGGTTCAAATATTTCATTTTAAAACTTTGCGTCGACTCAATTAATCTTACAGGCTCATTTTGTCGTTAAACTAGCTATAGGTTTACGATGAAAAATTAATGTCTATGCTCGGGGAGTCTTCGATAACTCATTAACTAATTCATAATTAAAAAAGTTTCTTTACGTTCTCTTTTTGGTGCAATCTCAAAGCTGCTTTCGCTGTTAGAGATTGCTACGGGAATATTTTGATTAATTAATAATTTACTGGCGGAATAAACTTCTCGGTTATGAGAAATGCAGCGTCTATATTTGTTGTGATAGTTTTACATTGACAGCAACATCCTGGTATAGGAAAGTTTGTTGCATTCATATTTGTTGTTCGGTTATTTTAATGTTTTAGTTGTTATTATCAGGTTTTAAATGCTGGAGTTCTTTGGGTCTATTTTGTATTTATGTAACAACTGAGTACTTTTAAAAATAGTTGTGTTGCCCGAAAGTGAGTCAGTGGATATAGATTAGCGATAATTGAACTCAAAACCAATGCACTAAGTTTCGAATTTTCAAAAAATAAAAATAAAAATAGAGGGTATACTTTCAAATTTTGCATCAGAAAATTCAAAACCTTCAGTATATATTTTTTCATTGTTCGAAGGTAAATCAGCGGCAAGGATAAGTAGTAGCATTATATACTAAACTCACTACAAGACGATGTTAGGTGATACATATAATCAAGCAGAACATTTTTTAGACAAACCAAATGATTAGAAACTTTAATGGAAATTGTAACTGTAATTTTAACAATTCCGTAACATGATTTTATTCCGAGGTCATTTATGCTTATTCCTACTAGAATTAATAACTTTGGCCTTACACCTATTTTTATGTTACTATATGAAATGACCCAGTATCAACAGAATCGAATTTTCAGGGTTGACATGTGAAAATATCAATAAACTTACAGAAAGTAGGTAACTGTAACAGCTCAACATTTATAGTACCTGGTGTACTAATGAATTTCAATCGTGCTGCTATTTTTTAGTTTTATACATAAATGACAGATGTCAATGCCCATCAGGTTTGTGTGAAATTAATTTTTCTTTTAAATTTATTATATGATATTCATTAGGTTATTTTAAAATAAATGTTAAACTTATGATCATTTTTATACAAACACAGTCGTAGAAAAACTTGACTTAACATCTCAATTAATTTCAATATGCAAGTTTGCATAATTTAAACTCCACTTTAATCTGGGCATTATGAAAAGTAGATTTGTCTTGGATCCGTGTTGCTCTAGTGGGAGCGAGAGGACTTGTTTTGAGAAGGTACCGTCTATTTTTCCTTATTTTTTTATATATCTATTTTTAAACGTATAATGTTGTGTAGAGGAGGATAATTCAATTAAGCTGTTTTGCACGTGGAATTCTTTTTGACCTAATCTTAGAGCTTTTGATGTTATGGTTTTGTGTATCATTTTAGGTAAATTGATGCCGTCGCATTAGATACGTAAGCAGTATTTTTTGCATATATTCACGTTGTCTTATAGTCATGGTATATAGTTAGCCTATAAGACTTATAGCCTTTTCTATGATATCGTGTGCCTATTGTCTTTTACATATACCCATATGTATTTGGGGTTTGAGGCTTCGTGACAAAAGAGCAACGGCTATTGGAATTCTGTTTTAGTAGCAATCCACCTATTAGAATCAACTGTCTTTACCTATAGGGTGCACTTAGGTTCTGGTTGTGAAAACAAATTTGAGAAGTTAAAATAAGTGTAGGAGACCCTATATAACTCGGGACAGCATGGTTATCTATCGGGCGATCTTAATAGAATATTCTTAAAGCTACACGTATTTGATTTATCTTTCCTTCAATGTTTAAAGGGTGCTGCCTCCTCAGGCCAGCATTGGCTTATGTATACTCAGTATTTATTTAGTAGTAGTTGCATAGTTATTGCGTTTATTTACATTAAAATAAATACAGAAAAATTAAATAAAATTAAAATATGCTTATAAAAATGGCAAATGTGGCATCGACAAGTCTGATCAAATGACATCATACAGACTTGTAATCGGTGAGACGTCAAGTGGTATCGAAGAATTTTTTAAAGCTTTGGTGCGGCATGTCTATCTATGGTAAAGATATTTAACATATATATTTGTTATTCGGAATTAATCATGTCAACAGAGGAAGTCTAACTATAGCAATGGCCACACATTTATTGAAAAAAAAATCGAAAACAATGTAAACTACGTTAATCTAACAAACGAAGGGCAAAGAATAGAAATAAGGAAAATGATTCGAAAAGTACGATAGATGTGATGGAAAACCTGTAAGGAATTCCACATTAAAAATCATAGTGGTTGTTGGGGAAATACCCCAACATCTGTATTAACTTCCCGTTTTTGACCGTGAAGTTTGGTGATAAAACCCTGTATGTCCGTAGTATGATTGAGTCATAATTCAAACCCAACTAGATTTATTTCACCCCAGGTAAACAACAATAATTTGTGCATTTTGTATTTCAGTTACTCCTTAGTCCGAACCTGGCTTGTCGGTAGAATAGATTCCGTTATATACAACAATCGCTGGAAAGCAAGTTGTCACTCCGTCAAGGAAATCGTTATTAATCGTTTTAAATTTAACATATCTTTGTCTCCGTCAATGTTGTGTAAACAACAATATGTCAAATAAAGAAGAATATGTTTCTACCCTCTCAAATGCATTCGCCTAAGCGCAATTTCCCGCTCTGTTCTCCCTGTCCGCGCCGGTAGAAAAAAATTTGTCTTAGTGCCTTACAAACGCTCATACATGGAGCATCAGCTTTTGTCGCTGCCTTGCTCGAATTTGGCACCAAGAACATCTACCCAGTCCTAGTTCTGTTTGACCCCAAAATATTTAGTGGCTTTCTCCTTTGTTTACACAGATATTTACAAAATTTCTGCTGTGCTCTGTGTTCCATTTTTTCAACACTAAATTAAGAACTCTTTGGGCGTTTTAACGCATTTTCTCGAGACAATACAACTCGTAGCGTCTTTCCTGTTGAAGTTAGAAGAAGGTAAAATGGCGGTTGGAAACTTGTATTTAGACAAATCTGTTCCTGTTCTCAAGAGATTCGTATCAAATGTTCAAGGTCTTATATCTCTGGTGAAGTTAAGTTGAGAGAATCGTAGAAGAAGTAAAGTAACAAGGTATTTAGTGTAAACGTAAAGGCAGTCAGTTGAAATTTGGAAATAAAGAAAGTTTAATTAAATTCAGTAGAGAAAGAAGTTCATATTAGATTCAGATATCAAGAAGTTTTGTTAAATATTAGATATTCACTCACAGTTAACCTAATGTACAGTATTTAGTTTTATGTGTGAAAGGATGAATGAATGAATGAATGCATGTGAGTAGTTAAAAAACATTTTATATATTAATCATATTTAATGCAAATTAATTCTTGCATTATTAAAGTACCTAATACCCAAAATACATGTTTCAATTCACACCCTGGGAATAAAACCCCTACCATCCTATTTTGATACAGTCTGCCAATTAAAGTAGTTAATTATAAAGCTAATTATCACCCCCTCCTTTGTGGTGATAAATGATTTAAAAATTAATTGTTTATACCAGCCAGTGGTTATTATTTTATATTTGTAGAGTTTGGATTTATTTTATCTTATGAATCTGTTTCAGATTGCAATGTTACCCGAAATAAAAGTTTTTGAAGAATTCTCAACAATCGTATACTTCTTCAGGCGCCTTCGATCTTATAAAATCGAGCGCCATGATTCTAATAGGCGCACACAATTCAACATAATGTCCGACTAAAAAGCCTTACGACTACTGACGAGCACTGGTGCTGTCGGTCAAAAATGACTGACAATATAAAATTATGCATACTGTCTAGTCAGCCTTATATGACTGATGACCAAAATAAAACAATTAAAAATTAGAGTCATCGGGTTAATTAGGTGTACTCTCTCAAAATTCTAAATTAAATTAGATTACGTTCCCTGCCAAGTTCGGACAGAACAGTTGACATTCCTTGAAGACTTTTTAGCTGAATTGTACAGCTTTATGTTTCGATATCCCTGGTACTACACTTGGCAGCATAACCAGGCCAGGACATCTTCCGGTGAGGTGACAGGACAGATTCCAGTGCCTTAGACATCTCCGGCATCACAATCCAAGAAGCACGAAGGAACCTTAAGGTAGTGAACCCATCCAAACTTTATTAGATGGAGATTAAAATATAGTGTTTGCTGTCAGTCTTTTATTTTCCAGTCAAGGGCAGCTTCAAGCCTATAGATCCCTTTTTAACTTTGCTTTTAGAAGAATAAATCACAATTAACAAAAGCCTAACCCGCAACTCTGACAAATTGGTGCTTCTTCCCTAATATATAATAACTTATAATAAATTGACACCGTTGTCTTTTTTAATATATAAAGTTGAGCGCTTAATGTTATTAAAACAATAAATGACAAAAATTCTGAATTTTTTCCATTGGATTTAAACTTGGTGTAGTAGAAGAGCTCCTTGGGTCGCTTGTAGCTCCTTTATCATATTCGAGGAAACTCTGGAACAAATATACTTTATCATTTGAAGAAGGCCGGGACTTCGTGCGAAATTTATTCACTCATTATTTTATCTACAGTAAAATCTACATTTAACTAGTAGATTTATAATTTGAATGTTACTTTGTTATGTAACGTGATAATGAATAATGAAAAATATATGTATTCTGCCAAATTCATGATCGTCGTAATTTCGCTTATCTGTTGTTGATTCTAATTGACCCTATAACAAAATCGTTCGATCCCGTTTCTCCAAATCCGTTTTATCGGCCTTAAATGCGGATCACATAATATTTTCCACATTTATAACCAATTTGTTTTCTCGGCTTCCCCACAAAGCCTAATTTTATTTCTCTAAAAAAGCCGCCAGCGTAAATCCTAAACTATAATGGACCCGACGATGGCGATGCTTTCGGAATTGGAAGTATTTCGTAATATCTTGAGATGTTATTTTTGGAGCAGAAGGACGTCTGACGTAAATTTAGAGCTTTCTTTTCAAAGCACATGTTTAGAATTGCGGGAAAGTTCAGGTAAAAGTGGAATTGGCTAATTCAAATGAAATAAGCTGATGCCAGATCGATGCAACGAGCAATAATGTACAAGATTTAGTGAGCCAACGCTGCCTTTTTCGATGCCTTACAAACGTAGTTCCTTTGTTAACGGACACCAAGCCCATATTGAAATATTATTTTGGGCAGATCTTGCATTTGGTTAGTACCTGAGCTTCATAATATTCTATTTGCGCTAAAGAATTACAACAGATTCAATGCTTAAAAGCTGGTAAAAGAAACGAACAAATTTACGAATTGTATCGCAAGCTTTTCAATAGATGAGGAAATTAATGTTAATTCTGTACAAGAACTAATTCGATATGTGAAGGCAAACTTGGACACTAAGCTTGAGCGTATTTAATAGAACAGCATTTTTTATTTGGAATGATCTAGGTAGATATCCTTTTGCATATACTTGTGGAAGACTGTATCAATTAAATGCCTTTCAGAAACAAGTTCATAATAATGTTGAGCTCAGGTTGACCAATGCTTGATTGTTAGTTGGGTGAGCGGAGCGAAACCCTCATGTTTTGACATGATTCTGTTGTCGGAAACTCGCCTCAAAAATGTCATTAAAGCTCGAATATATTTCTTAACTCGCAACAAGATGCTCCTTCTAATTTCTAACTCAGTAGATTGATATTACGGGTGATTTCTCTATTTTTGCTTTAACATACTTGATATTTCAATTAGATAGCTTGAGATCAAATCGTACTTATCCTATCAAAAGTGGACTGGGATGTTGAAGTTTCTGGTTCTCCCTTCCAAATTGCAAGAGCAGAAGGATAATGCGTGACACTGTTTATTCGTCGAGACACTGCATTCAATGATTTCTTATTAAATTGTATTTTGTGAACTTTCCAGAAGAGCGTCTTATATATACTCTAGGAAATAAATCTGAGGTATATACTTTAATATTAAAAAAAAAACTATTGAACTACCCTGAGAAAGTTAAAACAAGCTAACTCAAACTACTCAAGATGTGTTTTGAATAGAATAGTTGGAAATAAATACAACTTCAATACAATTGTAGTAAGTTGCTTCAAAAGATCAATCAGTACCACGAGTAGAATCTCCATTCAGAAATATTCTTGTGCAAAGTATGTAATGGTGAGAAAACGTAGTTACGTTTGAGCCAATGTTCTTATAGTTTAGTATAGTCTACCATTTTGTCAAGAATGATCACTAATCGATAACAGTGTAAAAATTGTAATGTTGTAAGTAATAGTATATTGTGCAACAAGTGCTGAAAATAAGACTTTTCACACGAATGAGACAGTTTGGTGACACGAGCCGTAAGCGAGTGTCATAAAGTCTCATGAGTGTGAAAAGTCTTTTCAGCACGTGTAGCACACTATACTTTTTCTACGACTGCTACATATAGGGTGCCCCACTGGGAGTGTGGTAGAAAATTACATGTTATATGGGAAACATTTTTATTTTTGATTTATCAGAAAATTTTATTCCTAATGAAAGAAGCTACGTGAGTCAGAGATTCTCGTTAAACTATAACTAGGGGCACAGTCTTAAAATGGGGCCACCGGAGTGGGGTCCCTATTTTCCAAATATTTTGAAAAAGAGGCTCCGAGGGCGAAGCCCTAAAATGGGGCCCCAGGGGGGCGAAACCCTAGAATGGGGCCTATGGTACGGGAGTCCCATTTTTTACAGATTTAGCAATGGAGCCCCCGGGGGGGCGAAGCCCTAAAATGGGGCCCCAAGTCTTAAAAGGGGGGCCCTGGTATAAGAGTTCCATTTTCTACAGTTTTGCAAAAAGGGGCTCCCGGGGGGTGAAGCCCAATAATTGGGCCCCCTTTTTTAGAGATCTGGTAATGGGACCTTTGAGGGCGAAGCTCTAAAACGGAGACGAAGCCCTTTAATCTAAATACCCGAATAAGCGTGTGAAATGTCCAGTTTTCAAGAGCAGTTGTTAGTGCGTTTTTGTCTATTTTCAGGGCAGTCGTAGAAAAATGTTATTAAATGCAGTATTGCAATTTTCTCCTTTTACTGGTCGATTTGCGTTATCGATACTTTCGCTACCTTACTTCCCGCGACCTTACTTCCGGCGTTCCAGCTTGCTTGACAGGTTGGAGCTCCACTTGACAGAGGTGGTTTATATTCTTTTTGAGAAAATTGCTAGCCTTTCTCGCATGAACACTCAAGGCGAGCAGGCTGTTTTCCGTATCGTAATTTATAATTGCTATTTTTGATCCTCAGGTCTAACTCCCGCTTGATTGTGTCGTTGCAATATTAGGCAAATTAAGTAGAATGTATATTTTTTAAAATTACCTACCATATCGTCTATAAACCTTGTTGATGAACTAGTGACGGCGGGATTAGCTAGGTCAGCATGAAATTACCTCACAGAAGGAATTCTATCCCACAAAAAGACCCTAGGTAGCCGTCTTAAATAGAAGCACTCGTGTCGAACATACCTTTAAAAGAAGGGGTTAACTTCTTTTTTGTTTTAAATAATTTAGATCTCTTCACCTTCATTCAGTTTCCACTAATATAAAGTACAAAGGAGACCGTGGCAGAGTAGGCTAAACCGGAACGGGATATATCGGTTGTTCCACTTAGTTGGCAGCAGTAAGAGAAGGTAAGTCTCGTTTCGGCTATTAAAATCTGAAGCAGTTGGCAGCTATCGAGGAAAATCTTGCTGAAATTTCACAAAGCAAATAATTATAAAAGAAAATTGTTGCAAAATTAGAGGAAATTAGGAAGTTGGCGAAACACCTCAGCATGTGTATTAACTTATCGTTTTTCACTGTATAGTTTGGTGATAACACCCTGTATGTTCGTAGTATGAGTGAGCCATAATTAAACTCCGAATAGATTTATTTCACCCCAGGTAAACAACAATTTGTGCATTTCAAGCGTTGTATTTTCAGTTACTCCTGAGTTCGAACCTGGATTATCGGTATAGTAGATTCCATTACATGAAACAATCTCTGAAAAGCAAGTTATTACTATCCGTCAAGGAAAACGTTTTTAAACGTTTAAATTTAATATATCTTTATTTCTGTCAATGTTGTGTAAACAACAATATGTCAAATAAAGAAGTGAAGACAAAACGACGGATGCCAAACTGGTTACCACCATTGGATATAGCGAAAAAAGTGACAATGCAAAAGTGCAATTCATTTTGAAATCCATTTTTAAAAAACCCAGGAAAAAATAAGACGATTTTACAAAATTAAATTTTTTCCGAATATCTCCGGAAATACTCGGAATTTTAAAACTTTCTAAACGGCATATTGTTACGCACCTAAATGTGCAATTTTTCCCTAATATGACTGGCACTGTATCCCTTACGGTTTTCGAGATCTGCATATATAGACTCGAATTCGAGCCACCATGTACAATCAATAAGTCACTTGATTCAAATCTTGCGTTGGATGGTAATCTATAACCCCATTCATGAGTGCACTAATAGAAAATGCTGCAAAATGAAATTAATTGATGGTTTCTAAAGCATAATTTTAACTCTTCCTAAATCGGAATCAAAACATCATAAACCCTAAATATCGGCAAAACACTCTCGTACTGAACACAATCTATTAATAAACCATTCCTTTTTAAGTTTATGTTCTCACACCCTCGAACAAATTCGTTTCCCCTTGCTCGCCCAAATCCGTTTTAGCTGCCTCAAATGCGTATCACACAATATTTCTAACATTTATAACCAATTTGTTTCCTGCGCTATTCCGCAAACCCCCATTTTATTTCTCTAAAAGGGCCCGCAGTATAAATCTTAAACTATAATAGGGTCGTTGATGCCGATGGGGTGGAAATTAGAAACACTTTTCGATGATTCGTGGTGTAAAGCGACCCGGTTGTACTACCCACTCTATCATTGAGAAGGCATTCTAATACCAACCGTTTGGACATTTATTTGAAGACAAACTATATACTGTTTGCGAATTAACCTGGAACAAAAATTGCCATGAAAAAAAAAACAGTTTTTATATTATATTTGATAGACAAAATCACACATAAATATAATTAAATTTAGTAAGGGTTTCTCAAGCAGATTCCCTCTCAAAGTATACATAAATATCAACAAATAAAATGCTTGAAATCAGTAACAATGGGGTAATTCAATTAGAATAACACTCTCAAAATATATCATACTAAAAATCCTCATATCTATAAAAAGCATGCATATTTTATAATTATGGTTAGAAATAGAGAAGTTTTAAAATCACTATCTCTAGTCTTTAGCCCTTCCTACTCTCATAGGAACTAAAAAGGTCTATTAGGAAAATTAATATAGTGTAATGTCGGTAATATTAATATTAACCATTTTGCTATTGGAATTATTTCTTTTCAGTCACCTTTCTGTTAACAATTGTTATTAGACTCACTGTTATGAGATTTCTTTAAATATTATTTACATTTAAAAAGAAAGGCGCACACAAAAGCAGGATCGCCATATATGGGTCACAGTAGATGGTGGATTAATACTTATTTAATTAATTCCGATTAAAATCCAGTAATTTACATCAGAGTCTCTTTACAATAATTAGACCTTCTGTTTCGGCAATATCCTTTTATTTCGGTGTTTCACTTGCCTTAAAAAAAGTAAATATTTAATATTTAACATTATCAATTTCTTGCTAACTTTACCATTGTTGGACCAATTGCTTCAATGTGAATTATCTTCTGGGAAAAGTTACCAAGAAGAGGGCCTCAGTAGGTTTAAGGAGCTTGAACTCAAATTTTGTTTTCAAAATATGCTTGTGAACAATCTTAGCTTCGATTGACATTAATACTTAAATGGTCTCGTAATTAATTAATTTTAATATATGTACCTTGTATGAGTATAGTAGATTCTGATTCCAATGCTTTTTATACCGATTCTTGAGACAACTGTATATTATTGGCCAAATTCCTAGATGGCTAATTTTTCTTCTCTTTCGCTTGATTTGGCTCAAAGGTGATTTTGTGATTTCGCCTTTTGGTACTTGAAGAAACGAGCTGCGGTTCATTTTGGAACGATTAACCTTACTTTATCTTATAATAATTGTTACTGCATGGTGAAAGATAATTACGAACATCTACCATAATAAAATGCGGCGTTGTTTCGGTTTTGGTTCGTCTTTTTAGTGCAGCATTCGTTTTTCAATTAATATCTTTTTGTAACTGACATTTCAAGAATCGAGTCAATTCACGTCTTAAATTGACATTTTAATTTGCGGCGGTCGTAGTAAGCTGCAACTTCTAGTCCTATGTGCCTATCAACTAGGGATGTGTGCTTCGAACCACAGTGGTATCGATCTACGATCTATACATTTTATTTTTTTGGGACTGCTTGTTGTTGACTAATATTAGATCTGACAGGTACGCTATAGAACATGTCTACTTCTGGATCTCAGATGTCGTCATAGCTCGAGGGAACGGGTTGTACGAAAAACTTGGACCGAATTTTATGAGTGAAATGTGGTATGAAGGTTTTGGGGAATTTCCTGGTTAAAAATTTCGAAGATATTTTTTATTTATTTCTTTCCTTTATTTTTATCGAAGTAAATTGAACAAAGTTCACTCTTCAAAAGTCAGCCATTGCGATTGATAGTGTTGGTATCGTGGTAGAACAGTTTTGTCAAATACCCCCGTGAGGATGTTCCACCAGATCCGTTTTAAATTTTATGCCGTACCTTGTTATTACATTTAGTATGTTATTAATTTCGTGCCTCAACCAACAACTAACACGATAAAGATGATCACAAATCAACAATCAACAACCATAACGTCAATATTGTTATGGGAGATTGCAACTGCCATAACACAATGTGGGGGCTACAACTTCACCGACCAAAATGGAGAGGAGCTGGAGCAGTGCAGCGTGCCGAAAATAAAGACCTCGTCCTCATACATGATCCCAAGCTCCCGGCGCCGGCGTAATTAGTAAGTAACTTCGTGCCTGGACTCACTGCATAACTGGGATTTTTCACCGTCTTTTTCAGATGAGTTGCCTTTTGAGCTTTTATGCGTCGCCATGTTGTGTAGTTGATTGCTAATTTTTCTCCAATTTTTGTTGCAGAAGCTCTCTCTCGTCCACCTTTTGAGGAAGCTTAGCTGACTTCGGCGTTTGCAGATATACGAAACCCTTCACAGGCACAATATTGACGGTTCTTTGGTATTTAAATATGTTGAAGTTTTGCAGTTTTTTGTACGTGAAAAGTCCTTCCTTCCTTCCTTCTAAGAAGTTCCTCGTGTTGTGCGACGTGTAGGTATGGAAGGGCCCTTCTTCTAGTTTATTGCGCTTGATCGTGTGCGCTTTCTTCTGAGAGTTGCCTGGATAGATGCACAAGAGTTCTTATCGATCAGTTCAGCAGATCAATCTATGTAGTCAGATAAGCTAATTTTGTGATAGTCGGTCTTTAAATATTTAATTTTATCTTTTGCAATTCTCGCTTTAACTTAAGGCAAGTCTAACGTTTGTTTTAGTATTATCAGAACTGGCTATTCTCACAACATTTTACATTATACTATTCACAATTTCAGGGGCATTTTTAACATAATATTATAATTAGAATATTACGTCCTAGCGGACTCAAGAATTGTGAGTGGAACATGATCATGTTTTGCGTAGTTTTGGGAATTAATTATTTAGCATTTATTTTCGGTTACTTTACTTCAGGATCCCTGATGATTGATATAACTGATTTTAATTAATTGGTGGCTTTTTGCTTTGAATTGATTGAAAGAGTTTCAAATTACAACTTGGGAATTTCTGAAATCAGTGCAAACTCGATTTTTATAAGTTTACATTAAACAGAATTTTCATCAAGTTCCGGGTGACACTTAGATTTTTCATTCTTAATTTCTGCAAATCTGAGGTAAAAATTAATATATAAAATTAAAAGGTAATAAAGAGCGTGGCAGCATATAAATAATATGTAATTAAATTTGAACCCCAAAATAATTTATCAAACCATGGTTAAAAATTATTTAATTTCTGCTTATCCTTTTCACAATGTTTTACAAACAGTTTTTAAACTCCCGAGCGTAAATTAAATATCGTATATCAAGGCACCGCTATTTTTATACAAAATTGATTTAGTTTCAATTAAAAATTCTGTTTGTTTTACTAGACCCTCTTGCGCGTGGTTCTTTATGAAGAGAAGCAAAAATTTAATTAACTTTAGTCCGGTTTACTGTTTAAACGGTTTTTGTTACAGAACATGACAGAAAAATGGTTTGTGAAAAACCCTTCATGAGTTCAAAGTTTTATTCCAACAAATAATTTTTTACTATCCTGTGGCTATCTCCCGACTATTTGTGTGCCATGTATTTTGGTTTCAAGATATAAAAGTTTATTTACTTATGAACCATTTTTGCAGTTCAGTGTTTATTATAAAATGTTTTGCTAATATCGACACAAAATACCGCAACAAATAAATTCTACCAAATGAATTTCCATTCGGCAGGTCTATTTCTTAATTATATAAATAAAAACCTTCGTATTTTCCTTTTCTAAGGATCAAAATTAAAGTCGTCAATAGAATTTATTTTCTTATTATTTTAACAATTCTCTCCTTCATCCTCATACCAGCAAGTTCAGTCATATAGGACGTAATTGATTTACCAGGACAATGTTTACAAAAACCAAACTAAAAAATAATTATTTCCCTTGGGAGACGAAAATCTATAAGACAGCCGTCATTAGAAAACGGAAAAACAAAAAACAATACATCACCAGCGTTCTTTTAACAATTTCTGCAGGATGTCAAATCCGTCTGTGAATGATTTATGGCCGGAAACTCAATCGGATAGGGCTCATGATTAACGCAATCCGGCGGAGAGGCCTAGGGCCACATAATCGAATTTTGATTGGCGAATAATTGTTTTGTTATATAAACGCCGCAAGATTCAATCCGTTGTGGTAGGAGCTAAAGCAAAATGCCGCGGGCGCTTACGACGAAGTAGTTGTAGCTAGTAATTAAATATAAAACAAACTAAAGCAGTAAGGGAAAAGGATGCAAGTTTTAAAAGCTGACCGCGTATTTTTCCCGACATTTTAAATTTTGGTCATTTTGGACAAAATCTGCATCAATATTGAAGATAGGTAATAAATATTTCCAGGTTACTTTGCTGATCTTTTCCATAGAATCCAGTGGCTTACTTACATTTTCTGTGTTTATAACAGAGGTATTTATAGTCAGCTAGGTGGCCACCTCGGTTACTCGATCTGAAATCTCGAGACTTCCTTTTCGAGGTTTTGTTGAAATATCAAGTATATAAAGTAGAATGGGGGCCTAAAATTAAATAAAACAAAATGGCGTCCAGATGCTGTTGAAAAGTTTAAAACCCATTCTTGATAATTACCTGTTAGTCTGACTCTCTTAACTTTAGTATTTCGGCCTTAAATCCATCACAGGTGTTATGACGCAACAATCATTACTGATTTCCAGCTAAGCTCTTTCTAATTTAAATATATTATCATTGATGGTTCCTGACTCAATATTAGAAGGACTCCTGTTTCGTCGACTAACAGTTTGTTGAGTTCAAGTTGATAAAAATTCACTTCTGCTGATGATCATGAAATTAAATCATAATATCTGGAATGAATGCGCGGTCAGCTGAATTACCAATCCGAACAAAGGAAAGATGAAAATTCATCTCGTTGAAAAAAATTTCACACAATATTGATAAAATATCTCTCAAAAGTTAATCAAAATAATTAAACGGTCAAATATTTACTTTGCATTGCTGTTTGTCTATACGGTATCGTCATCACCTATTTAATTTGAATTTAACAATGCTTCGTTATGCGAAATTTCATAAATACCTGCATCAATTAATTTTAAAGTGAAAAATCCCAATGATGTAGTTTGGGATATATTTACATTTTTAAATTTAAAATTGTAAATTTCGCTTTTAAACATTTAACCTAGAATTGACACTGAATATTCGAAAATGACTGATACAAGCATGCTTAAATACTTGTTACAAACTCAACATGTCATATATAGGGTGTTTGAATAAAAACCGCAACACATTTCCAAAATTTCAGAATTTTGTGATAAAAATTAGAGATTGGAAAATATTCTTGAATTTTGTCAGGAGTAAGAAACTTCTCGGAACAGTATATTTAAAGATTATGAATAAATCCAATTTACCTAAAACTCTTTGTGGGTTTTCGAAATTTACGTAAAATTTCCAATTAAATAGGCTTACAGTTTAAGTACTGGCATTATTTACATTCCTTGAAAAAATCGAAATTTTTCAAGATTCTCCTATAGATTTTTGAAATAATTTTCATTTTCGTACATCAATGAAAATGAAATTTTCTAATTGTAGTAAAAATAAGTTTCGATTTATGCCAAGTGCTCGAAAGGGCACAGGGTAGCATTTACTGAGAATTATCAAAAAATTATATATTTTTTAAAGTTCTAGTGCTTATTGATTTTCGATTCCCACCTAAAAGTTTCTTTTTAACTCAAAAATTTCGGAGTGTAGGAGAAATTAGTAATTGTTTCATTATCTTATTGAAAATTCGAGTTTTCTTAAAATTTGTTTATGAGTCATCGAAACTTACGTAAAATTTCCGATTTATTCGAAATAGGCTTACATTTTTGCTGTGTTGGCATATTTTACATTCTTTAAAAAAATCGAATTTTCTCATCATTTTTTCTATGGATTTTTGAAATACGACCATTTTCTTACGTCAATGAAAATGAAATTTGCTAATTAGAGTGAAAATGAGTTTCGATTTATGTCAAGTGCTAGAAAGTGCACAGGGTAGCATTTACTGAGAATTATCAAAAAATTATATAATTTTTTTAAAGTTCTAATGCCTATTGATTTTCGATTTCTAACTAAAATTTCCTTTTTAACTCAAAATTTTTCTTATGTCAATGAAAATGAAATTTGCTAATTAGAGTAAAAATGAGTTTCGATTTATGCCAAGTACTCGAATGTGCACTACTGTGCATTACTGAAAAATCTCAAAAAATTATTATTATTTTTTAAAGTTCCAGAGCCTATTGATTTTCGATTCCTATTTAACTCAGAAATTTTGGAGTTTCAAGAGGAAATAAATAATGAGAATTTTCTTAAAACTCGTTTATGGGTTTGCGATATGTAAGTAAAATTTCCAGTTTATTTCAACTAGGCTTACATTTTTGTTAAGTGCTGAAAAAAATAGGGTTTTCTCAACACTCTTTTATGGATTTTTGAAGTCTACGATCATTTTTCTACACCAATGAAGTTAAAATTTGCCAATTAGAGTGAATATGCGTTTCTAATTATGTCAAGTGCTTGAAAATGGACAGAGTAGCATTACAGAGAATTATCAAAAAATTATATAAAAAACTATTGATTTTCGATTCCTACATAAAATTTCCTTTTTATCTCAAAAATTTCGGAGTTTCTAGAGATAAATTAGTGTTTTTTTCAATATTTTATTGAAAACTCGAGTTCTTTTATAATTTGTTTATGAGCATACTTTACATTCTCTGAAAAAATAGATTTTTCTGAACATTCTTCTTTGGATCTTTTCAATCTACGACCATTTTTCTACACCAATGAAATTGAAATTTTCCAATCAGAGTAAAAATGCTTTTCGATATATGACAAGTGCTCAAAAGTGTACAGAGTAGGATTACTGAGAATTATCAAAAAATTATAACTTTTTTTTTTATGTTCCAGTGTCTATTGATTTTCGATTCCTACATAAAATTTCCTTTTAAAATGAAAAATTTCTGAGTTTCTAGAGAGCAATAATTATTTTTTTTTCATTGTTTTATTGAAAATTCTAGTTCTTAAAATTTGTTTATAAGTTTTCGAAGTTTATGTAAAATTTCCAATTTATTCGAAATAGGCTAACATTTTTGTTAAGTGCTGGAATATTTTACATTCTTTAAAAAAATCGATTTTTTTAAACATCCTTCTATGGATTTCTGAGATCTACTAGCATTTTCCTACGCCATAAAAATGAAACTTGCTAATTAGAGTGAAAATGAGTTTCGATTTATGTCAAGTTCTCAAAAATGCACTGGGTAGCATCGACTGAGAATTATCATTAAATTATAAATATTTTTTATAATTTTAAGTACCTACTAGTGTCTATTACATACAATTTTTTTAACTCAAAAGTTTAGGAGTTTCTAAAGGGGAATTAGATTTTTTTTCATTATTTTAATGAAGGTTCGAATTTTCTTAAAATTCGTTTATGAGTTTTCGATATTTACGTTAAATTTACGATCTATTCGAAATAGGCTTTCGTTTTTGTTAAGTGCCCTAGTGAAAAAATCGAATTTTTTCATCATTTTTCTGAAGATTTTTGAAATCTACGACCACTTTCTACGTGAACGAAAATGAAATTTGCTAATTAGGGTAAAAACGAGCTTCGATGCTTGAAAGTGCACAGGGCATATTTTACATTCTTTGAAAAAATCGAACTTTTTCAATATTCTTCAATGGATTTTTCAAACCTATGGCCATTTTCTTACGTTAATGAAAATTAAATTTGCTAATTAGAGTGAAAATGTGTTTCGGTTTATGCCAAGTGCTCAAAAGTGCATAGGGTAGCATTTACTGGCAATTATCAAAAAATTATTTATTATTTTTACAGTTCTAAATAAAACCTTCTTTCTAACTCAAAAATTTCGGAGTTTCTAGAGAAAAGTTAATAATTTTTCCATTATCTTATTGAAAATTCGAGTTTTCTTAAAATCTTCTTGTGGAGTTTCAAAATGCTTGAAATGTTCTATGATATTGAAAATTTAGTAAAGTTGCAGTTACACTGTGAAAAAATTTTGATTTTTGTCAAGTGCTATAAAATTCGTAGACACCATATTAGATGGAAAAATTCAAATTTTGTGAAATTCCCTAATTCAAATAATTATCGAAGAGAATTATTAGTTTTTGAATTAGAGCGATTAAACTTTTTGGAGTTAATAAGTGCTCAAACTTGCGGAAGATAGCATATTTGAGAAGTATGGAAAAATTGGTTAAACATTTTCAAAATCTTCGTAAAATTTCCTGTATAACTTAGAAGTTTCAGAGTTTTTTGAGGAAAATTAATAATTTTATGGCGAATGAAAAATATCGATTTGTTTAAATGCCAAAAATTGCACAAGACTGAAAAAAATCGACATTTTTCAGCACTTTCATATGTATTTTCAAAATCTTCGTTCATTCCTCTATTTCATTTTAGAGAATTTCACACTTTTTCGAGAAAAATTAATAATATAGCAATATGCTCGGGGGCGGAATGTTTCGATTTTCGTTGAGCGTTCGAAAGTGCAAGTTGATAATTATTTTATTATCAAAAATTATTATTATTATTATTATTATTGATGTGTAAATATATTACGCGGCAATATGAGGGTAAATCTCGGCAAATGGGACGGAAATGTGGGGACGGAAAGTGTAAACCGATGTGACATTATAACCCGTGCGCATTGAGGAGCACGCTAATCCAGGATGGCCGCGATTGCAACGACTCAAATCTGCGCTTCTAAAAAGCTAGCCGCTAGGGCAGTATTAGATTTTCATTATATTATAATCGCAGTGTATTTAGATCCATTGCACAGCTTATTTTTAATAGACGGCTGAGTTTTAAATGAATTTTCGCTTCGAAATCCACGACAAATTCGTCCGAAGCCATGGCTATCGTCCTAAAATGAGTCCGGAAATCTCGGATTTTTATACACTTTTGCCATTTAAAATCGTTTTTAAACGGATTTTAGATGATAAAAAAGCATATTCTAAATTAAACGAACTGTCAAAAGTATTATTCAGATGCCCAGACGTTTAAAGTAATATTGAGTCATGGCTCTCTAAAATTCGCAAAATTTGGTTATTGACTTTCCTAAATCAAAGGATGCCGCCCCAAGATGACTAGCTGGTAGTGAATAAGCTGTGCCCATAGGCTGATGTTATTCCTGGTGGCATTAGATCTTCGTGTCGAATTTGTGCAGTAAATTAATCCACTCCGATTGAAGCTGCCAGTAAGTATTATTAAAGAATCCTAACTAATTTTATAAATGCGAATGTATTTGTTTGTTTGTTTCTTACCCTTTCACGCATAAACTACTCAACCGATCATTATGAAATTTTGTACAGATATTTTCAAGAGTATAGTAAAGGACAGGTCACTTTTAGCTTTTGCCCGCGGTTTCGCTCGCGTTCATTTTTACGGTTAGTTTTAATCCTATTTTCCACGCGTAAACTACTTATCATGAAATTTGGTACAGATATTTTCTTGATTTTGGGCATGGCTCGGGTTAGTTTTGGTTAGTTTTTGTTCGTTGCGCCCCTGTAGCGAGCGAAGCGAGTAAAGGGCTATGCGTGAAGTGTAATATTAGACATTCTAATGCAAACGTTACAAATGTAATCATTAAACAACGCACGTCTGGCGGTATCTGTGACAGGAATGTGTTTTGCAGGCTGTCTATAACCGTTAGTGTAAAACGTGTTCTTTCTAACGCCAGAATGTAGGCAACCAATTCCTATACTCAGGCCTCACGCGGCCTAAGGCGGCATTAGATTTTCATGTCGATGATATGGATATAGGATATGTTTACACATCAGTGTCTCGAGTACTAGCAGACTCGCTCGATTTTTTTTTTTGATATTTTAGTATAGATATTTTTCGAGGAAATTTGGTTAAGTTGTAATTACGATGTGAATAAGATTTCGATTTTTGTCAAGTGCTGTAAAATATGTAGACAGCATATTAAATGAAATTAATATTAAAACTAAAATTTTGTGAAATTCCCTAATTGAAATATTCTTTAAATAAAATTATTAGTTTTTTAATTAAGGTGATTAAAGTTTTTGATCTTGGTAAGTGCTCAAAATTGCGAAAGGCAGCATATTTTAGGATTGTGGAAAAATTAGTTTATTAAACATAATGGCATAAATTTTAAAAATCCTAGTAAGATTTCCTGTATAAGAGAGAAGTTTCAGAGTTTTTTGAGCAGAATTAATATTTTTTTGGCCAGAGAAAAATATCGAAATTGCACAAGACTGCAAAAGTTCGAAATTGCACAAGACTGAAATAGTTCGAAATTTTTCTTCATTCTCATATAGATTTTCAAAATCTTCGTTCATTCCTCTATTTAATTTTAGAAAGCTTCACAGTTGTTTGAGGAAAATTGGATATTTCTTAATACGCGCGAGGATTGTTTCGATTTGCGTCAAACGCTTGAAAGTGCACAGAGCAGCATATTTGATAATTTTATTATTAGAAAATTATTATTTTTTATTGGATATTTTAGTACTGCAAAAATACAGAGCCTTTCGAGGAAAAATAGTAATTTTTGCATTAGGATAGGCCTTTTAATTTTTGTCAAATGCATATAAATTGCCTTGAAGAGCTTTATGGTTAAGTGAGAAAATTTAGAAATTGTTTCATCAGGTCGAAAAAGCGTTAAACAGTAACAAACTAACATTTAATAGATTCGTCAAAACACATACCTCAGATAAAAATAAACTAGCAGCTTGAAAATTACCATGTTTTTATAAAACTTACTAAATTACACATAAATCAATGACAAGCAACAATAGTGTACATAAAATATTAACTGTGTTAGCTGATAGCATCAACAGCAAAAGCAGCAAAATTATTCCGAAAACAAAGGACTAAGTCAATAAAGTTAAACTTTTCAGAGATTGTGCGATCCCGCTCTTCTAAATGGTCGGGGACCATCAAAATTATCATTAAACTTAATTAAGTCATTTAGTTGAATCAATTAGGACAAATAAAATTAACTTTTATTTTATTGTTTAATTCGCCCTACTTTCTTCGTTATTTTTTAGTAAACGACTTTATTACTAGTCATTATTATTATTCTGTTGTCCCCTCGAGCGCAACGCGGAATTTCTCTTATAACAATGGTCGGTTAATGTTATAGAGTACTTTAGGGAGGATTTTTTAAATTACTGTGATCAAATACAGACAAAAGAAGTTTGTTTTCATGATTTTTCAAGAACGATGGAAACGGTGCTTTTAAAATAGATAATTTATTTAAGTTTGAATGCAATTTTATAATTGTATTTTCTGTTTACTTGCGAGAGATGGAAACTAGTTGACGTACAGCGGATAGGGTTGCAAAAAATCAATTTTAACACAAGCATACATCTAGGATTCGGTCACAGATTGATCTCTCCTATCTCTGTTGATGAGTTATTTGGATTTTTTTGGCTAACTCTGGTTCGTTTTATGCTGGTTTGGGATGATTTGCTTGAACAGACCCGAACACAAAGATACTTGAGAAAGTGTGATAATGCTACCAAAATTCTACTATGAGAACGTAATAATTTATTTGAACTGGTGCAAATGATACTAATGCCGATACTTTCGATGCCATAACAATGATGTAGATAGAGCAGGTGTCCATGGTGATCAATTTTTCAACGATTCTTAATGATCGAAATATTTTAATATATCATGGCTATAACATTTGGTAAGCAGAGTTGGCTATACATAATACTGTAGATATTAGTAAGTTTGAAGCTATGAGCCTAAAACATGGTAAAGTGCTAAAACGTTATGAGCAATAAAGTCCAAAATTCTTCGAAGTATGGATATAGAAAAACACGTAAATTGACGAACTTGTTTTGACTATATTTTTAGCTCAGTCTTGCTAAGTAGAAGAAGAGTCGCAACAAATTTGCGTTTCATTTACCTTGGGAGCCCTCTAACATAGTTGTTATTAAGAAGCTTTGTCAAATTGTAGAAAAAGCTCCAATGAGCATTACCATCACTATATAGTAATTAACATCACTACAATCAAGCAACATCAGGAATACAACTAGGAAAGATGCTTCGCAGTTCTGTGAAGATGAACAATAGGGACTGAACAATTAAAGCCTAAATATCATAGTATGGGTCACAAAGCAGAAAACTTATATTTATATGGCAATATGGCAACATATACATCTATTTTGAAACTCAAGGAGGCAATACCGATCGAAGAGAAGCTGAGATCGAAAAAAGGATATTAAAATATCTTATCTATAATGCTATCTTTAGAATAAAATAGTACTGTATGGAAGAGGACTTCTGGCATTTTAAATGGAGTCTGGTGAAGATTGGTGGGGAAAAATCAAGAATAACAAAAGACCGAATCAAAGAATGCATGCAATTTAACAAAATATTTATAACTGAGATCCAGAAAAGGCTATTAGTATGGTACGGACATATATAGTCGTGACCGGCTTCCTAAGATGATGGGGAAATTGATATCACCGGAAAGAAAGTGAAGCAGTATGGCTCGGTGGTATTCAAAAGCTACGTCAGAGCGAAATTTGCATCCAGGTGACTGTGAGGATAGGACAAGCTTAATGAATTTTTAGATTAATAATTTTTCCTCCGTTACGTCACCAGTACGTTGATGATACAACAAGTTGATACTAAGAATTTAAAATTTCAATCACGCTTTCTTTTACAAACTCTGTTCCCCATCGATATTAATGATCAGCTGACCAAATCCAATAATCCTATTTACAGTTTTACAGATGACAGTACCCTTGTCTCCCAATTTAGATCAGAAAAACCTTTACCAGCGACTGAGATCTATCACCGCAGACAGGAGTTGATTACAAAAAATAATCAAGATCTGGAGAAAATTCGAACCTGGGGCGACAGGAATTTGGTCCAGTTCAATGCAGCAAAAACCCCAGCAGCCACGTTTACCAAGAAAGCTAATACGGCGCGCCCTGATATCATTATGGCAGGATCGACCATTCCTTCATCCTTATTAATCGAACTACTGGGTTAACAGCAATATGACCTGGCATGACCAGGTTGCTAACATCGCAAAATCAGCCTCACAGAAGGTTAGTGCGCTATTTCGCAACAAAAAAATGGATATATCACAGCATCTGCTCTTGCTCTACAAAACACAAATAAGACCGAGCTTAGAATATTGCTCACACATCTGGGGTACCGCACCTAAGCACACCCGAAAGGTGCTGGATTCTATTCAGAAGAGAGCTGGGCGTCTCGTCGGCGATCCGGAGTTGATACGGGATCTGGATAGTCTGAAAGACCGCAGACATGTGGCCAAGATATCCCTGTTTTATAGATATTTTCATCCCGCTCCGATAAGAGAGCACCCGCTCGTTGTACAACTGGAAACACCTAGAACGTCGCTTTACAGGGACTCCTTTGTCTGGCGCACTGCATCACTGCGGAACTCACTCCCAGGACATCTGTTTCCCCTAGTTACAACCTACGACTATCCAAGAACCGTGTCAATCAACATCTTCGCACACACCGCTCGTCGAGTGCCATAGGATCTCCCCCTTAGTGTGTGTTCCACTTCCATAAAAAAGACGAATTATATTACTGGAAATTACAGGAATTAGAATGATATCTTCAGGAGAAACTGGTGGAAATGTTTCTGGTGTAGAATCCGCTGGATGGGATTTTGGCGTGGTCTCTGGAGATACGTCTCCTCCGTTTGGGACTGGTGACTTTGAATGCGATATTGGATGTCTTCCCTTCTACCCATGAAGAGCCAACAAGTGTCATATTTTCTTCTCAGTTTCTTAGTTTTTAATTATTAGTCCATCTGATTTGCAGGAGGTCGATGGTTCATTGTTTCTGCTACAACAAAATCAGCGACAGTGAATATATTTCTCTCACCAGGTCTCCTAAAGTTATTAATTGCTATTGACATATTAGCAACTTTAATGTACACATTTCCAAAAAGTGTGTCATTTTGAAATTGTGAGACAACACGTTCGGGGTTTCCTCGCAACCAAGTATTTACCTCTGCTTCGTAATATTTGCTTTCTGTCTTCATAAATGAAACGTTTAAGGGCTGAAGCTGGTGCGTACAATGCGGAAAACAGCATGTTTTTGACATGTCTGTGATGTGCATCTACAAAAGTAAATCTGGTGATTCTTTAGAAGCCAACACATTTCTGCAACCAGAAAAAAATGCGTTAGTCTGCATCCAACCAGATGGATGGCATTCAGCCTACGAGCCAGAAGGAGAGTCATTCATTAATTCGGGATTTTGTCTTACTCATTGAAATAAAAACATATATACCTACGTGATCCAAATTATTGAAAAAGTAATGAAAGAAAGAATGCTCGTCTTTCATAGAGCGCATGGGCTACTCTTCGGATCGTAGTTTGATTGTTAGGAAGTCAGCAGCACCAGTGATACAGTATTTTATGACATGGAGGATTTGTACAAGAGTTTAAAGAGAGACGAGTCATACTAGTTTGTCTCAGTGCAAATAGGTTGCTCGCTCTTAGAGTTCTACTACAAACGTACGAGAGATTGGAATTGGCTTCCCACAAGGTTCTGCACTGAGGCCAATATTTCATCCATTAGGCTTCTGTTGTAGAGTTTGGTACGAAGCTTCCTTGCGGATAAATACCGACTTGCCGCCCGAAACATCCGTTTCATCGTTCAAGCATTACGTTCCGACAAAGCTGTCGCGTCTCAACGGTTTGTTATTCTCGGATATAAAAATGCTTTGTGATCTCTAAGATGCTTATGCCTGTGGAAAAATACTGTGAATGGAGGTCATCATCTGATGCATAAGGCTTTGTTGACAATGAATTGAAAATCGAAAAAAAGCTGCGGTTCAATCCTCAGGATCCAAAAAGTTTTCTATATTTAACTATTGGAGTTCTGCGGAAAATAATAATAATGATACGGGGTGACTAGATTCAATTTATATTCTCCTTAGATGTGGAGGTCTGAAATTGTCTACTTTCATCATAAGAACTCGTTTTCATTTCTGTGTCTAGGCATCAGCAAAAATATTTCTGATTTCTTATTTCTTACCCTTAATTTGACCAATTACGGGAATTCGCAGATTCCGAAACTCTCAGCCGTTGTTAAACTTGACAAGCGAATAATTTTTTTCATTATCCTTTTCAAAATTGATTTGTCATTCGAAATTCGAAATAACAGCTTCTTCGGGCAGTTCATTATCGTCCGAATTAAAAGATTACGCTTCGACAATTACGGAAATAAAATCCTGGAGAGATCTTTTAATTTACGCACAAGGCGGAGATATAAAAAAGCAGATGTTCTTAGTGGAGTGTAAAGAGTGTCGATAACTTGCGAGATAATAAGGAACAGCTTGATGCCTGCTAATTCTTGTAGAATCTTTTGTTTGCCGAAGACAGGTCTGATTAATGCGAAATGAGATTTTCTTTGGTAAAATGAGTTCTCTCGGATGAATAAAGGAATTGGAATAATATATTTTAAGTGTGAATTGCTTACACTGTATGTTTGAATTTATTTATTGTTTCTTTCTACGGACAACAGCGGAGTCCTCAACAATAGAAATAATCATATCTGCAGGCATAATTATAATACAATAATACATACGAACTTAGGGGTGCTTGTTAGAATTCGAAACTTGTCGATTTTAATTCCCTTAGTGTTCGAACTGGCACTGCAGCTATTCCTTGACATCCAACAGTGCTGAAGTGAAATAAGCTAATCTGGGGGTGGCTGGTAAATCTGGTTTTTATACTTACGGAGCTTAATTTAACTTTACCTTCAACTAGGCTATTTACGTAAATATATGTCTAGGAGTCTAGCATATCTAAACAAAAAATTTAATCCTAAATTATATCCTAATATGGACTTCCACTTCGCCTTCGGTCGAGTCAACACGCGTTTTGTAACGGCTCCTTTGTCGCCATTTTGGGTGAGTACGTCGCTATCGTTCAGTGACCGTTGTTTCTCCCCGAGGAAGAATCGGGTGTTTTAGCCAGAAGAAATCCCAATTCACGCTGGTATCCAGGCCAGAGGAAACCGGATATTCCCGTGGAACTATTTCTTCTGTGCTTGCAAAGATTCAGCTGACAGCTACTGCTTTAGGTGCTCGACACCTTGAAGAGTAAAAAATATAGTGCCACTGATCCAACATTCCTTTCAGCTTGTTATACGGCCTATATGCTGCAATTATCATATATTGGCCACATAACACGATATAATTCGACTTCTCTAATTAATTGCGATAAAAACAAGTGACTTACATTCCCGTCTTATTGTAATGATTTGACCATCTCTTTTCAACAATATCATTTTACTTTACTGTTCTTCCGGAAAGGGAGAAGGAAGTCACACATGTGCATGCCTTAAATCGAAGTAAATATTTATGTTTAAGTGGGTTTCAGGAACTTGGACGTCAATTTTGCTTTGGGGATATGCTTGTGAACAATGCTCGTTTGATATGTTTAATTAAATGGTTTCTGTTTTTGAAATTTTATTAGATATCTGTCTTGTATAGATGTAGTGGACTCTAATCCCAGTACATTCCTTGCCTTTTTCTTGAAGCAATTAGACATGATTGACTACATTCCCGGACGACCTGTTTTTGCTTTCCGTGGTTTACATGTTTCCAATTAGTAATTCAAAAATATTGTTCTTCATTTAGTTTATTTGAGTATTTCTTAACTTTCCTCGAACAAGCGGGATTAAATAAAGCTTTCAAAGTGTGAAAATAGATGACAACAACCATGAAAACACACTGCCGATATGTCATTTTTGAACAATTAACCTTACCTTATTTTATAATTGCTACTTCATGGTCAATAATAATTGCTGGCATCTATCATCATAAATGCCATATTATGTCGGTGTTAATTTGATTTTCTTTAGTCTAGCATTCATTTCTAAATTAATTTCTGACCGATATTTCAGGAATCGGATAAGTAACGTCTTGATTTAACAGTTTGTCTTGCGCCTGTCATATACAGGGCGTTCTATTAGTCTATGTGTCTACCAGCTAGTGCTGTGCGTTCTAAACTACGATATTATCGATCTGCGGTTTATAAATATTGTTGGTCGGTGTTTTTCGATTAATATGAAAGTTTGCTGATACGATAAGATAGAACACGCAATACACCGGTGTTGCAGTGCAACGTAGTTGAGTAAGACAAAAACAGAAAATGATGGTTTGGATCACGGATATCACCATAGTTCGGGGAACAGATTATCCGGAAACCTTGAGCCGAATTATTAGTAGCTCTGTCGAATATGCTTGCCGCGAGTTGGGCAAAGCTTTGGTATGAACTAGTCAGTACAAGAGCCAGTTGAATAACACATTTTTAGTGAAATAATGAGAAAATAATTAAGTACCTATTATCTGTGTGGCCAGGGCGTTTATTTACGTTTAGTAGGATTTATCAGGTCAAGATTTTAGGTGGATCCAAATATTGATGGGAAACTATGTGTGAAATGTAGAATGAAGCTCGTAGGACAGATTAAAGGTTAGCTTAAAGTTTGGTAGAAAACCTCCTGTGGAGTTTTTGGCGTAGCTTTCTTTTTATCCTCTCCAATGACAGAAATCGAACAAGGCCAGACTCGTCAAAAGTCAGCCATTGTGGCTAGTAGTGCGGTGCCGTGGTAGATTTTTTTTTAAATACTTTGTGGGGATTTTTTACCGGACCTATTTTTGAGTCTCATACCTGTTATTATTATCCCTGGTCTATTGTTGATTTAGTGCTTAGCTAGACTTAGTTCGATAACTGGGATTTTTCGCTGACTAGGTGAGTTGCCTTTTGGTTTTTTATACGTCGCCATTTTGTCATTTTGTGTTGTCACATGGATGGTTGCTAAATTTTCTATAGTTTACTAGGCCAGCAAATAACTAGTTATGGCGATTGTGATTAACAATTTGATGTGTTTGTGTGGAATGATTTTAGTGCTTGTGAATTGGAGCTCAATTTTAGTTTTGCTTTTTTCTGGGCAAATTTCGTGTCTAATTTCTTATCTAGTGGCGTTGGATTGATAATAAGTTCAGTATTGGAACAGGGAGAAGTGCTGTAATGGAATCATCAATACTAGAATTAACTAGTATATCTGTATTTGATATTTATGAATTTAAGCCAAATTTTAAATTTAATTTCGTCTCGGCAATTTCATAAATGTAGATGCCTCTTGGCTCAATGACAATGGATTAGGCATGAATTTCTTTCTTAAACAGGTAGCAGTGATACAGAATAGCATTCATACTCTGATATTACTGGATTTTATACTTCTCTATTGCAGCCTAATTGTGACTCTGTGCAACAACAATTTGTCCTATATTTGTAGCTTTACACAATGCAAAAATGTTATCCTTGATGATATACTAAATTTCAGTTTTCCAAACTTGCTTGTGCAGACTTCTCTATGTTACTTTAAAAACCACAAATATACCTAAAACTGCATAATTACCTGTCCAGAGTTCTCTTTCAGCTCTTTCAAGACCCTTTTGGACCTAGTAAGTCTTCAGAAGTCCACGTTAGTGGTTAGTGCTTGTGTTCGATGCTGTAACACACACAATTTTACATTGGCGCATCCTTTGACGTAGGTTAAAACTGAAGATTCACTAAGGTGCTCAACGATGATCAAAGTAGCTTGTCTACCAAGTTATTTTCAACATATTGTTGAAGATGTTCAAGTTTGTTATCAAATTCTTCACAGATTCAAGACACTTCAGAAGATCCTCACAATGGAACCTAATCTTTATAATTATGGATTAATATAATATTCACTGTGACTTTAATGGGGCTACATCAGCCAGCTTATTTTTCCCTTTTTTTTTGGAGAACCAAATTAAACCTGAGGATATAAAGTGCCGTATAGCATCATGCGATTGTGACATGAATTCCCAGTTTATCACTTGCAAGATCTCTACCTTTCTTCTTATCCGATTTTGTACCGGTTTCTGCGGAGGGTAAATTATATTCTTCCATAGAAGTTGAAAAAAATACAAAGAAGTTGCTTCCAAAGTTATATAGGAAGCAGCTTTAGCAGTTTTACTCAAAATGATCAGAATTTCGTGATCAAGCCAATGCCATTCAGACATTTTTTGAAATAATTTCTTCCAGCTAACATAGATGCTAGTCTGCGAACATCGGTAATTGTCATTTCGGATAAGTAAGGTTCCAGAAGTCCCATGTGTTCCAGTTGGTGTCGTTCAAAAGCAACTTTCATAGATGGAACAATTATTTTTCCCATATGCTTTAAAGGCTCTTAACTGACTTCGGCAATATACGGTGTTATTTTATCTGAGACGTTGCTGTGTTGTTTTCCTGTAACTAGGAGTTTGGTCCCCAAGCTGAGATTTCCCCCTTTTAACTCCAAAATGTTCGAATGCCCATAAGCAAGAATGGTAGGCGTGTGGTAAAAAATCCCACCAGGGAATAATAATACCTCTTGTGATACCTAATATATTTCATCATATTTTATTTTTCATCAATGAGTCATATTTAATAATCAATCTGCAAATAATCCTTGAAAATAATAGAGCCAAATGAACCAAAAAAATATTATTAAGAGGTCTCAAAGCTTAATGATCTAGCCTAATAAAATATTAAAGCCGGGAAAAAATCCGAAAGTTGTGTTTGCCAGACTTGCTTTCTATCAAATAAATGCTCCCATTAAGATAATGCATTAGATTAATATTAGAAGACTTTCCAGTCCATTTGAAGGAACGGAATCGTAATATTTCTGAAATGGAAACTAATCTTACTAATTATGGATCCTTGAGAAAGTTAGCTTTATGGACTTAATCTTTTGTGTTCGGGCATATTTTTTTTTGTCTTTTATGATAATGCCGATTATTAATATAATCTTGAGCATAATTTCTATTGGTAGTGTAGTTGCCAGTCAATGATGGCTTAATTATTTTTCTTATGAGGGCACTGAAGCAATTAAATACTTTATCGCTGCATTCATGAGGTAGATTAGCATGGCTGTTACCTGTTAGGGCATCGCATTGCCCCCGCCAACTTCAGTATTTATTGTCACGTTGAATAGTGAGTCGATGACTTGGCTACCCCACATCGCAAAATCAACTACTGGCAATACAAAAAGAAATTGCTCGCGCGCGACATCATCGCCCGTAGGCTAAGCAAAATAGTAATTATTACGGGATTTATGTTTAAATTGAATATAAATAAACCAAAAATGTCTAAGCTACAAAACAATAATACAAATAATTAACATGATAGTTGACTGTTTCATAATGTACTTTTGAAGGTAGTTTTATAGAGATGGTGAAGTTTATCTAGGAAACATTTATTTTTCTTACTATCTATAAAGCTCTCATTCTATATAGCTACTTACAACTGTTAAAATAGTACCTACATTACATATATATATATATATATATATATATATATGTAATGTA
>MU181915.1:623683-660114 GCA_016904865.1 Pissodes strobi
GGGGTCTCGTTGAGCATCGTGGTCCGACGCTTACTAAGAGGGGTCATGTGTTAACTAACATTCCCAGTAAAATTTAATCTTAACCAGTGCAAACTAAGGAATAGGAAAACGCCTCTCTGGAAAACCAAAGCTTTCACCTTTACATCCTGTCAGTGCAAACTACCGCGTGGGGAAACACTCTTCTGACAAGCTACGACTCTTAGAAGGCGAATTTTTGAAATATAATAAGGCCGTAAGGCGAAGTGCTGATAAAATTATTAACGTATTAAAAGTAAACTAAACCTAAGATAAATAGGTCAAAGTTGTTGGTCAATAACGCCCATCTGGCGCTGTTTTTATTAATTTTTGAGAAGAACAATATTCGGTGCGCACGAGACATGGTAAGACTTTCTCTATTATAAACTCAACTTGTCAATAGATGCTAAGCTTCTTTTTAGCTCCTTGAGTGTTTACGCAACCTGAAAGAGCACAGATAGATGACGAGAAGCAGGTTCATCTGGGACACGTGGCGGACAAGCATTATATTCTCTGGAAATATGGAAATAGAAAAATTAGGATACACGGATCAAAAACTATTGCAATCACAATTTCGGTTCTTCCCACTGATGAAGATAGTGAAACTATAGTAATTGAATGCATTACTAATGATCAATGAATTATATCACTAGTGATAAAAGAAGTATCATGAATACTGTACGAAATTACTGAACTGATGCGCTGCATAAATTCTCTTAACGTTTAATGTAAGATACTAAGCAGCACCATGAGGCGTATTATTCCAGGCTTAGGATCTTCCATACACACGATTCAGGCACTTTTGGGATTCCATAATTTGAATTTGGCGTCTTTCGCGTAAGTACTACAAGGATTTGATACCGCTCCCAGTAAACATGGCTCGATTAGATTGTATTTTCCTGAAAATCATTTGATTTGTTGAATTCATCAAAAAGTTTGGAATACTCTTTATAGGTTTTGCAGTTTAAAATGTATTAACGTGACATTTTTATGGAACTTGAAATGTTGGTAAAAGAGCTTGGTTAATACTTGCCCCAAATGCATCAGAGCCATGGTTATGTTCACGAAAAGTGAGCTGCCCAATTTTACATTCCTAAAACTATTGTCTAAACCAATTGAATATACAATGTCGCTTTTTTGCATAAAATCTAAACCGATTTAGCAAGGCTACATAACCAAAAGCCCACGAAACTTTCGAATATTATGCTGTGTAACTAAGTTGGACTATTTATGCAACTGCCATACTTGAGCATTTGTGTATTTCCAATCATTAAATTCGTTGAACCTCTAGAGAATTAGTGCATTCTGGCATGTTTGCTGGTTGAGAGCACTTACAGGCAGCTCTTGACCCAATGCGGTCCACTGCATTTATATAAATACTCTTGACTTGATTGGATTACTGTAAGTATTTGAATTGTGGCTGAAATTTTACAGTAGATATATTATCTATGTGCAAATGGTAAGTGTGCGGCTTGCTCGGATTCAGATTCGTATGATTTAATGTTTATTTGAAGATTTCTCGAAACGTGAATTTAGTACGGTGGCAAACCCGAAACTCATGTCTGATGCATATGGTCTTTATTTTCACATAGAGATATATTATGTAACAAACTAACAGCCATGTGTACGTGTAGATCAGCGACATACATATACAGTACAGGTTTTATCAGCAATTAAGTTTTCAGCTGCTGGTTGATGATGATTTACAGATCGCATTTTTAAATAATTAATATTACAAAGCGTAGTAACGCGTATCATTTGTTAGAGTATCGGCTATGCTGTTGTGAAACATCGTGTGCAAAGCGGGTAATAACCCTTTTATTTTGAAAGGTAGGTTTGACCCATGTGCTTTTTAGTAGATGGCTAAAAAATCGTTTGCGTTTACCAGGGTCTTTCCGAGGGACTTATGCCCATTTATTCTGGGGAATTCCTTTCTTGAGCAGGAGCCCGCCGTCTTATTCGAAGTGGACCAGGCCGAGAGTTTTGTGGGAAAGTGATCTTTCCAATCTACACTGGAGTCCAGTCATTAGCCTTTCACATACGGAAGGCTGAAGGTATCGGTGAATCCTGGTAGGATCTATTTAAATTATTAAGTGTTAGCCCTATCTGTATGTATAATTTAGTTCTTGCTCTATCGTGCTAATACCTTAACATTTTTCTAATGAGAACTCTAAAGACAATTCTTCTTCTTTTTGTGCCCTCTCCGTCATCGGAGGTTAGCGATCACACCAGCAAAGGTCTCTCGATTTGCAGCAGCTCTAATGAGTTGTTCAAAGTTTAATCCGGTCCAGTTCCTAATATTCCGCATCCATGATAGTTTCTTTCTGCCAAGCCCACTTTTGTCCTCTATCTTTTCTTGAATTATAAGCTGCAGTCGGTAATATTTTTCACTTCTCAAAACGTGAGCAAGGTAAGCCGTTTTTCACGTCTTTATTATGTGGAGCAGTTCTCGATCTTTGTGTACCCTTCTCAAAACGTCCACATTAGTTGTGTGTGATGTCTATGGAATTCTTACCAATTGACGAGAAGTATATTCTGAAATATTACTTCATGAGATACTGAGGTTCAGTTCTCTAACCTTATCTAGTGTTTTTTTTTGTAAAAGGCAGTCGTCTAAAGCCCTACCAACCCTTTGTCGCTTTCATTCTCGTTAAATATGCTATAGAATTAGGCCGTTTAGGTTATTTATGTTAAGCTTATTGTATCTGCTTGTCAAACCCATGGCAGAAAATTAATTAAAACTTTTTAAACCTTATTATTGAACGTTTCGACGTATTCCATATTCCAGCTGCCAAGGGAATAAGCTAAGCGTAGTTTAGTGAATATTTATTCGCTATTTTAATATATAAATTGTTTCATATTTAAGCAAGAGTAAATGGGTAATATTAAAATATTCTTTTAAAGATTTCTGGTTAAATAGTTTCGAGGTAATTGATTAAGATATTTATATAGTAACTAGTAATGTTATTGATTAGGCATGCTAAAGTACCATAACTAGTGCTACGTTTTGATTTGAAGTTTAATCGCAGTGAGTACCAGGCCTAAATCGTATAATTGATATTTGATTATTGTAATTTCTAGTGTTAGAGTGTCAAGATGAAACTTAATTACCATAGCAATTAATATAATTGTAATTTGAACATTAATTACCACCTATGGTATAAATAGGTCAGCTTAAGCGATATTCCATAAATTTCTTTAGCATAATATTTACCATAAGTAGGTACTCAGAAAATCTTCTAAATTTTAAGAAAGTAGTTTGTTATACCCAAGTAGTATTCTTTTTTAATAAATATGTTATTTGTATTCCTGTTGTTTATTTTGAAAACTGTATTTAGGCTATAATTCATTCTCATGCTATTTTTTTACGCTTTTTCACAGGGTAATTTTCCTAAATTTTATTATCCGATTTTCAGACAGATAGAATTTCTAATACATTTCTTGCCGTAAAAATTTAGTGGCGCCCGCTCTAACTGCCATAAGCTTTAACTCACGCCTTTAAAAAGAACAAAACTACAAACGGCTGAGTGAGTTAGGCATATGGACCAGCTAAATAAGCAATTAGCGAATAAGGCTGGTTGCAACATAAGATCAGTTGAAAACATAAATATATAAGAGACAAAGATCGAAAATCGTAAAAAGAAGAATCACTAACTGAAGATGTTAAGGAAAAAGTAAAAATATATGTAAGCGAAGTAATTTACGATATATAAAAATTAAACGGAAATATTACCCTTTAAAAATGAAGTCACGCGTTAAGCCAACTGCGCTTAGTATTAGCACCAAAGATTATTAAAAAGTAGATTTTATCATCAGGAGATGATTAAGTTTTAAAATCCCCTGATGATGCTAACATGGTTAGCGAAACCCCCGTCCATTGCTAAAATTCTATTTCGGTATTGTGGATAAAACTCTAATATAATGAAAAGTTAGTTGAAGATTATCGGCAAAATCATGCATTCGACAATGAAATTTGAGCAGCAAAAACGACTGATGCCAATATGTAACCTTTTTCAAATGTAATATGCATTTCAACGAATTATTTTCGTTAAATTCCAATGCCTACATAATGTAATAAATCTATAATATGTTATTTCTGGACATCATATAAATCAGATAGTAATATCAATATAATTTTTTATACAAGTGGCATAGCTCCTTAAAAAAAATAAATAACCAACAAACCAGATATAATAACCAACAAACCAGACCTCTGGTGTCGGTACTGAGGCTTGTGGAAAAGCTTTGTGCGGTGTTGAAATTTGGAGACAAAGATAACGAATCTGTCTTTGTCGGATTCGTCAGTCTAAGATTAGCACTATTATTCGATTCAAAAAAGACAGGATATATCTATGCCAGAAGCTATAAGTTGTAGGTGTTCTAAAAAAAGTATGTGTGCACAAAATTAAAATGTATTTTTTTCGACGAAACATGAATGTTATATATACCATCGATTAAGAATTAAACCACTTCAATTAATAGATTTTGCACCGAGATAAATCAATATTAGGGGCCGCACATCAATAAACACTAAACATTTATTGACGCATCGGTTTATTCAGTACTTTGAATTAAAGTGATTCAATTATAAATAGATGGTATACCATGTGATATTGGGTAAAGGAAATGCTGGTACCAAAGTTAGGACAACCGTCATGGTTAGAATGATTTAGCAATAAAATTTAAATCATTTGCCAAATGGGCTGAGGTCTGATCTATTTTAAATGACCAACTTGCATTAAAAAATTCAAAATATGTGCAATGGATAAAACACTATGGGAAAATGGACGTGAGGCTTTACATCTGCCATCATATCAGTGTCAGCTTAACGCTATTGAATACTTGATATGAGTAAGCGTAAAAAGAAATATCAAAATTATAATGGAGATCATCTGAATCATGATGAAGTGGAAACGTTTTGGCCTTAGATTATATTAGAACTATTGGAGTGGATTAGATGAATATACTGAAAACCTGATTATGGATTGGTGAAGCAGTGAGCAAGAGCTGGTGATTATTTCAGTGGGAGATGAAGATAATTCATCTGTATGGAAGATTGTTTCTTTTCTCCTTTTTTTCACCCCTATATGTTTTATTCGGTTGATCATTTCTTATTTTCATCATCTGAATAGATTTTATACGAACTTTGTTGTCTTTGAGACTTCTCGCTGGGCATTTCTTGCCAAATGACTACCTTTTCAAGTAATTTATAAGAAAAGTAAATACTTTTTTATAAACCTGTATGAGCCTATATTCCTAGATAATCATTTATATTATTTTTGGTATTATAAATAAAGGAACATTGCAAAATACCTTTTTGAAGATGAGTTTGGCAATTAGGTACTTCCCTAATGTTATCGAACTGAGAAACCAAACTTTTCTTAGTCTGTCAAAACAATTATTGACACACAGAAAGCTTTGACAAGAACCATACTATAAGATGGTAAAACCTTGTATAAATTCGCCCCTGACTTTGGAATATTCCTTCTACTAAATTTAGATCAATCACTCTGGGTCCTGCTATGATTTTAATGCTAAATATTGTTCTGTGTCAAGTTTTATTATAAGGTGAATAATGAAAACATTATTTTTTATATGATTCATAGTTTCTCTATCCACAGAAGCTTTTATAGAAATGCAGACAAAAAATCAAATTTAAAAAAGTACCTGTTGTATCTGCAACATCATCATCATCATCATTTCCAGACGACTTTACTGCCACAAATTGTCGGTTTTTTTTAAAAGTCTACGTCGAATGAAATTGCAAAATTCGATAGTCCGAAATTTAAAGCTACTCATGCATATCTGCCATTATCACTAAATTAGATCTTAGTTGTATTATTAATGAAGAAATGCATGAAGAAAATCATATTATTAGAAAGGTTTGAATGTAAGTAGGATAACTTTCCGGCTCTTGTGACGTTGGAGCCCCTCGATTTCTTCTTATAGGAATGGAATATTTTTCGAATAAAAACATATTTAGGTATGAAGCACGTTTAAACCAAAAAACGTAAAAAAGTGTCAGCAGAGCTCCTGCGAGACCAGATAAGGTGACAATATAATTATAATATCACATATCCTTTCAAATACTGTTTATGCCCTATTGGGTTAGCATTCTGTATTCTGTTAGTACAATTAGTACTGCCATTTGTCAAAATATACAAACGTCAGTGTTGTCAGAGGTAATGCCGAGTATAGGAATAATTACGAGAAATAATTAACCATGAACAATGTAGGTACGTCGCAAACGAGATGTTGCCGCAACTGTAAATATTGAATTGAATAAGAACGTGATAATGCGTACAACAAATTTAGACTTACTTAGCTACATTTAGATTGGAATAGTTACAAAATAAAAAGAAACAAGTTTGTACGAGTGTTAAGGGGTGAGAAATCAAAGTATTATGAGAAAGATATTGACCAGTGTAAGGGAAACAGCAAGAAGATGTGGAGAACATTAAAGGACCTCATTGGTAGTAAAAACAAAAGTGCAGCCACTTTTGAAAACCTTAAATTTGGAGAAGTAGTGGGTAATATTGAGGAAAAGTTTAACAATTTTTATTCTAAGAGTATAATTGACATTGCTGCGAGTATACCGTGTGTGACACCAAATTTTGATAGTGTTCGCATAGAGTCTCCTGAAAAATTTAGTGCTTTTCAGACATTAAATATTAACCAACTGAAAGAAATTGTGACCTAAAAAATAAATCAACATCTAATAAGATATGTGATGTAAAATTCTTAAAAGCCACTTTCTGTGCAATTGGATATCCCTTATTGAATCTGATAAATACATCACTTAAAACAGGAAGGGTCCCCAGGGATATTAAGACGAGTATGATTGTGCCCATACCCAAGGTATCGGTACCAAGTAAGCCAGAAGAATACCGACCAATTAACTTGTTATCAGTCATTGATAAGATATTGGAGACTATTGTGTGTGATCAATTGCGCAGCTTTTTAGAAAAATATAACTTAATTTTTAAAGGTCAGTCAGGATTTCGCGAGAAGCATTCTTGCAAATCGGCCTTGCAGTATGTGTGCACCAAGTGGCGTTCTGATGTCCATGAGGGAAACATAGTCCTCAGTGTGTTCGTCGATCTTCAAAGGGCGTTTGAAACCATAGACAGAGGGCGGTTAGTGGATAAGCTGCAGGATTATGGATTTGGAGATAGCGTACTTCAGTGGTTCAGAGACTAGCCTTAGTGATCGGTATCATGTGACGAAAAATTGATAGTGCAGTCTCAAAAAAGGTAGAGAGCAATATGGGTGTGCCCCAAGGTAGTGTGTTGGGGCCTCTATTGTTCATTTTATATATTAATGATATTGATAAAATTTTAAAAAAATGTGTTGTTAGCCTTTTTGCGGACGACACTTTGCTGTCAGTGTCGCGAAAAGATTTTGAACAAGTGGTAGAGGCGATGAATTCAGAACTAAATATTCTTAATAATTGGCTATGTGTAAATAAATTAAAATTAAATGTAAATAAAACTAGGTATATGGTTTTTGCTATAAAATAAAAATGTAAGCGATTTTCAGATAATAACTATAATATCTGCATTGACAATAAGACGATAGAAAGCACAACTCAAATGAAATATCTAGGAGTAGTTTTGGACTCACAACTGAATTTTTCATCACATGTTGATTTTGTTTGTAAAAAAGTAGGAAAGAAAATAGGGTTTTTTAGAAGGATATCTCGAGAGCTCAGTCACTGGAGCAGGCTTCTCGTATTTAACACCATAATTTACCCTCACTTCAATTATTGCAATTCGCTACTTATTTCTTGTACAAATAAAGACGTGCATAGACTGCAGGTGTTGCAGAACAGGGCTATGCGCACTATTTTGTGTTGCACGCGGTATACTCCTACACGACTGATGCTTCGATCTCTGGGGTGGTTGTCGGTCTCACAGAGCATTGAAAGGTAAAATATTTTATTTATCTTTAAGATAAAAAATAAACTGCTCCCAGCTTACTTGCAGGAATATTTAATTCCAAGATCTTGGAGACATACATATAATATTAGGTCTAAAGATGATTTTGACATTCAATTTGCTAGAACGGCGCATATGCAAAGGAGTCTATTTAGTGACTAACCCAAACTAAAGGAATCATATCTGTATTTAAGTTAGGTTATCGACTTTGTATTTGGCGTTGCCCTTCATCTAATCTAATGCACGTAGGAATACGTAAATTTTTTAGAAATTAAACATGTTACCATTTAATTATACTTATTGTTATATAAACTTATTTAATGTTATTGTTTGTATATAGTAGCATAGTATGCTAATAATAATAAACCATTTCATTTAATTTCATTTCATATTATTTGGTAATAAATTAATTTATTAACGCTGCATAAAGCAACTAGCTCAATCTAGTTCAAATTTAGTGTATAATTTGAGTTAGATCGAGCTAGTTTCGGGCTGTCTTAACACAATATTCGTTTGAATAAATTGAGTAATTATTAGTTTCTGTTGATCTTAATCACAAAATATTATAAAATATACGTTTATAAATATTGTAAAAGATTTTCTAACCGAGAGCTTGTGTCTCTATGTAGCTTCTATAACCGTGGGTCGGTATAAACAATTAATTATTAAACCGCTTATGAACACAAAGGGGGGGATGGTAATTAACTTTTCTATTGACCACTTTAGTTAGCGAACTGTATTAAAATAGGTAGGTGGAATTTTATTCATAGGGTGTGAATTGAAACATGTGTTATATTTTTATTTAAAGGTATTAGATACTTTAATAATCCGGGATTTATTTTGCATTAAATATGAATAATAAATAAAATGTTTTCGAACTTCTTTCATACATTCATCCTTTTATACATAAAGCTAAATACTTAATAAATACTTAAACCAGATTAACTATTAATAAATATCTAACATGAACTCATTTCTTTACTGAATTTAATAAAGCTTTCTTTTATTTCAACTATCCGCTTCTTTGTTTTCATTCAATACCTTGTTACCTTACTTCTTCTGCAATTCTCTCAAATGAACTTCATCAGGGATATGAGACGAAACTTGATTCTAGTCTTGAGTACAGGAATATATCTGTCTTACTACAGAATTCCAACCGTCCGTCATTTTAACTTCTATCGCATCAAGGGAGAGACTCTACAGCATCTACGTCTTGAGAAAATGCGTCCAAAACGCCCAAAAGAGTCCCTAATTTAGGTTGGAAAAGGGGAACAGAGAGTACACGAGATATTTCTGTGCAAACAAATGAGAAAAGGGCCAAATACCTTGGCATCAAATAGAGCTACGACAAAGGCAGATGTTACCTAGTTGAATGCCTATACTGCACTTCTTCAACTCCAACCTTGAACTCTTTTTTCGGGCAGCGAGAACTGAGCGGCAATTGCGCGGACGCGGAATGCATTTGAGAGGGTTGAAAAATGTTCTTTCTTTATTTGACGTATGTTGTTTACATAACATTGACGGAGACAAAGATATATTAACATTTTCCTTGACGGAGAGTGACAACTAGCTATACTTCCAGCGATGGTTTTATATAATGAAATCGACAGACAATACAGGTTCGGGCTAAGGAGGAACTGAAGTACGATGCTTTCAATGCACAAATTGCTGTTTATCTGCGGTGAAATAAATCTACTCGGGTTTTAGTTATGGCTCAATCATACTAAGAACATACAGGGTGTTATCACAAAACTATATGGTGAGTAACAATAAGTTAATACACTTGTTGGTGTGTATCCCCAACAACCGTCTTCCACGGTTATGTAATAGTGTAACTTACTCGTTCGACCGCAAATTAGCATAAATCCGAAAGCTTGTGTTTTTTTCGGTTCAAATGAGCTTCAATCTAATTATTTATGATCTAAACTAATCTATAGATCATTTTTACTGATATTAGAAACATTACAATAGCGAAAGGACCTATAAGGTCACAAGAACTAACGTTTATTTCTCATAGCGATCTAACAAAATGAAAAAGCTTATTTACCGAATAATTTTTGTATTATTTCTAGATGTTTTAGAACCAAAAGGAATAAAAAAACATATTTTGAGGAAATAAATAACCTGTAGGTGCATCTGTTATCGGCATATCTTTTAAAAAATTGAAGACAGAGATCGAGTTTTTTAATGAATGAGTCAATAATGCAGAGTTAAAATTGAAAAAAAATCGTTACGTCATTTCTGTTATTGTTATGGATTTTAAATTTTAAGATCATTTATTTACAACTAGTAAGCAGGCAACACTGAGCCAGTGGCGTGCTATTTTTAGAGATTTGTAATGTAAATATAATTATAAAAAGAAATGCATATGGAATTCGTAAATGAGTGGCGGAATTCGTTTAAAAGGTTAAAACGTAAACAAATCGAGCCTATTGAAGCAGCTCTTTTAAGACTGAAAATGTATTCAATTATTTCTAAAATTTAAATCAAAGAAATGTGACGATTATATTAACAGCGGTTTTCTTTTACATTTACAATATTCCTGGAACCTGTAAGCAAGGCGTTAACAAGGTCAATTTTAATGAACTAATTCAACTTTAAAGAAATAAATATTGAATATCTAATAATAAGTCATCAGAGATATCATACTAATGCATTTTCCTGGCACGAATTCAAGATTAAATACGCAAACTCCTGCAAATGAATCCGATTTGGGCCGCGTCTTGCCTCGAAGCCATTGAAAGGGATCAGTTTTCGCATATACTGGCTATATGACATTTCATCCAGTTTGCCTGAGTAAAGGCAACTTTCTGGCAAAAAGGAAAATGAGTATTTTACTTATCTGTAACCTAACTGTTTATACGCTTCAACAGAATTATTGAAATATAAATTATCAATCTAATAATTATGGCATTGGAAATTATGCGATAATACGACTTAAATAAGAAAACATTCGATATGCTGACTCGTCGATGCGTACTTGTCACATCTATTCTCTAGGCTTATCATCCAATAAGCAAATTTCAAAATTGGGCTCAAAAAGTGGGAATTTATGCACTAATTTTCTAATACTATTCTGTTTACAGTGTTTAGTTTAAAACCCGTTTATTAAAACAATGGGTTTCCAAAGTACAATATCTTGCTTAATATAAGAATTTAATAGTTAATACCACAGAAAGTACTATTAGCTTTTAAAATTCTACATTGTGATACCACATAATTTTACTATATAAATGATAAATTAGTATATTATTTATAAGTAGTCAAACTAATTAATTATCGCAGGAAGCAAAAGTGTATAGTTTGTGCCGTTAAAATTCTAAAGGCAACCTTTACCTAAAGTTTATAATAATACTCAGCTCTTCCGATAGATGGTTCACAATAGCCAACACCAAAATCCAGTTTCCAAACTTTTATGCAAAACTCTTAAATTGCTCGGGATGGAGCTATGTTCTCGCTTAATTTAACTTTAAAACTGTTCACGTTTTAATTACCCATACCCAACAAACTCGGGCTGATGAAGAAAACACGATTTTCGTTTGGCCAGAGGCAGTTTGGATAGGCGATGTTTTCCTTGAATACAAAGAACTCGAATAAAGAAGAATAATAAATAGCCAAATTGAATGGCATAACTTTCGATAGGAAAAGTTTGAAGTGCGTACAATCACCCTCAAATAAAACATATATGAAAAAGTTCGATAGCGCTTTTTTCGACGGTTTGATATTTTATTATGGAATATATATCATTTATTATACATAAGACTCTTGACACTACATTTGTTTTAATCAGGCGAATTAGCGATGACATTATAAAGTCGTAGTATAATCAGAAACCTGGTACGCGAGCGGTGCTGGGAGCAAAAGACGGTTTAAAAAACTACTCATAAAACACGCGACCCTCTAAATATAACAGGGTATTTTTCAAGATGAAATATTTACATATTCTTTATTAAGAGAAAATTTAGAATTTGAAATTAAAATGTGAGAAGTTCAAAACTTAGATTAAAAGGCAACATCACGGCTATCTCACGTAATTAAGGAGGTTTGCATAAAATTCATTCTACAGGAAAGTAAGTTGGTAAACTGAATTTTAACAACGGGGGTTGTTAGTTGGTTAATCGGAGAGTAAGTCGGAGAATTATTAATAAATCATGTTTGTTTCACTTTGTTGTGTTTGCATCTCAAGTTAATAAATTCATTTTGTTAACATATTTTTCATTGGCGATTAAACGTGGGTTTTGAGTAGTATAATATATAATACCTCAAATTTGAGCTGCCGATAATCCCTTTGAGATTTTGCCATAAAGTGTCAAGGGAACATTAGAAAAAAACTTTGCCATTGTTACTTCTACATTCCATTTTCCTCTCTATGGATGCAAAACATATGAATTATTGGCTACGTTTAACCCTCGATATCAGAATCCTTGAAAATGCCGTCATTACACTTATTTCCCTCCTACAATAAATTTTCACTCTAGAAAAGTTTCTCAGACACTGAAATTCCTTTTACGTCTGCCTACAAATAATAAAAATCCGAAGGAAAACGACTTAAAAAAGAAAAAATTTATTTGGAGAGAAAGAGAAATACTCTTGAATAAGACGGATAACCTGTGAATAGAGCCACTTCGTCGGTGAACAATGTGATTTAGGCTAAGAATATTTAAATATTATGTAGGACGCCACTCAGTTTGTCAGTAGTAATTAACGCGAGGCCAGAGATACCACTACTATACTACTCCCAATAGTGTATGTGGATGATCGGTATCAAAAAGTTTGAAATATTGATGAAGGGAGCCATTATGGCCTATTCTAATAGGTTTAAAATGAATATATTTGGAAAAACAAAGCATCCAATATAGTACTCAAGTAGATCGGGAACAAATATGTTACGAAACTTCTCTGCAGATATGTTCAGAAGAATAGTCTAATTTAAAGATCCAACATTCATGCTCTATGATATGATCGAATGGTTTATCTGCCATTTTCGATAATTATCTTTTAACTCCAATCACCCCCACCCAACTACCACAAGCTAACGTTAATCCCACTCCCTGTTCGTGTTCTGTAGATCTGCCAGCCATGGATTCAGCCTTTTTCAGGAGGTTCGTGTACCGACTAAAAACATTTCCCATGCTCTTTTCAGATTAAACCCGGAACCACTATCATTAGGTATCCGCCTCTCTTCTCCTTCTCTCTTCGCATCAGCATATATCTGATATATTGGTATATTTAGTTCCACTTTGCTTTTGATTTAATCATCTCCCGTTTTACATTTTTACGTTTATTGTCATGGCCATGCTTAATTCCAGTATTAATCTTTTTTGAGATGCCACCTGGGGCATTTAAAGAGCGTTTGCTCTAACCCAACTCAACTAACCAAAATTAACTCAAACTAACCCAACATAACTCTCACTATAATTTAATAAATGACAGTACACTGAATGATATTTATTGTTTTAGTAGATTAGTGAAGCAGTCGCATTTGATAAGCCGATTAGGAATGTTTCCAACTGACCTTGAGATTTAGATTGCCTTCTTTCCTGGTCAAGTAGAAAATGTCAACAATAATTGGAAAATCTTTTATGTAAAATTTTTCGACATTGAAGATATTTTTCTGTTTCAGCTGCTTCCTTTGTTTTTACTTGTTCTACTTGGCAAGCTTTCCTATTGAAAAAAAAGTTCGCAAGATTCGTCAGTTGTACCAAAAATGAATCTGTTATCTTTATCTACGTGGTTTATGACATTTTTAATTACATCATCGGTTAACTGTTGCTTAACGCCTGTTAAATGTCAATAACATCATCTGATCTGACATTTCGCCCAAGTGGAATTTTTAATGGCAAATCTGTCACCTGTAGAAAACGTCATTTGTCATTTTCGCTTGCGTGGGCTCTGACATTATCACCTTATGCCATTTTTAATGCTAATTAATTGGCATGCATGGCTCCTGAAAGATCATATTTTATCCTGTGGTATACAGTGCGTTAAATTCTATAGCAGGTAGAACCCTATTATTAGGCCCTTGCCTGCAAGAAATTAAAAGCAAAAAGTGAAACACGGTTAATTTAGGTCTTTATGTACACATTGCAAACAATTGTAACGTTATAACCATGCAAATAATTAGAAAAATAGTTTTGAGTTTTTATAAAACTACAACAAATTCCTATATTAAGTCGGAGACAATAATCAATATCAGGAACTGTAGTCAGTGAGTCGATGTGCAAGTAATGACAAAAATATATTTTATTAAAACTAAATACCTTTTCTTTTAATTTGTATGCCTTTACTGTTACACAATCTATAAGGAATATGACGAATGAAACAAGTAAATGTTAAAGAGAAGAAAATGAATCACACAAACTGGATCGTAATTACTTTTACTTTTTCAAATGATATTCAAGAGAGTCATAAAATGGATATAACGCAGTTATTGAACAACTAAAAGGGTCAAGTCTATTATGATCGGAAAATAACAAAATTGTTAATTAAACTTAGATTTCACCTAACATCGTACAATTAAATTTTTGCTACACCCAATTTAATTCATCATTTTGCCAGGGATTTGGTTTTACTCATGGCCATTAGAACTTGTTTAAATATTGGATAAATTTTAAAATAATGGCACATCTGAGAATGATATCATCATATATGAAGGAAAGGGTGAAGGGAGTCACACATGCGATTGCTTTAAATAAAAGTAAATATTTAGTATCAAGTGGGTTTCAGGAGCTTGAACTCCAATCTTCTTTCGAGGGCATGCTTTTCAACAATGCTAAATTTGCTTAAATGGTCTTACAATTCATTTATTTTATAAGATACATTCATAATATAAGTGCAGTGAATTCTGATTCCAATGTCTTCTATATCTATTTCTTGGAGAAAATAGACTTTCTTGATCAAATTCTTAGACGAGTTACTCTTACTCTTTTTTGGTTATAGTAGCTTTTTAGAGACTTTTCAATGTTTATTTAAATAGTTCAACGTTTTTTCATTTGATTTTCTGGAGTTTTTCAGTTTCCTGAAAGAAACGGGGTTGATTAGAGCGTTTAAAGTATAAAAAGAGATAAAAACAAACTTGTGTAAGTAATTTTGTGACAATTATTAACTTTACCTTAATTTGTAATTGCAATTTCATGGCAGAAGTTATTTGTGGACATGTATCATCATAGAGCTCCGTATTATTCCGGTTTTAGTTGATTTTCTATAATATAATACCCATTTTTTAATTAATTTCCTTGTGACTGACATTTCAGGAATCGCGTCAATTAACTTCTTGATTTAACTCTTTGCTTTGCGCCTATCATAGAAAGCGCATTTTGGTGACATTATCGGTTGACCAGCCCTAGTAATGTGTGCTCCGAACCATGATGTTATCGATCTTGAATTTTGTAAATATTTGTTTTTGGGATTGCTTGTTGTAGATTAATATTGGAGATTGCAGATACAGTATAGAACATGCCTAACGGTCTTATAGCGCCGCGTAGAAGAATAGAAAAAGTCATACTTATTACCTTTAGTGTATTGTTTACTGGGTGCCTGGACTCATCCCGTAATTTAATTCATTAGTTACGTAACCTATTTTTTTAACTTTATCTCTTCATGACAAGTTTTTCCTGCTATACATCAGAGGTAGACGGACTTATTTATTTACATTTACAGTTTTCTTATCGTACCTCAGGTATTACTATAATTAATCTTTTGTTTAGATTTAGTCGCTATTGCCAAATATAATTTTAAGTTACATCGGTCACCACAGTAAATTTAAAATGTTTTTATTTGAATTGACTTGAGTCAAATTTTTTGTAACAGTTGTAGTAAGCAAACCATCCACGGATTGGTAACTTTTTGATTTTGAATTGATTTGTCTTTTAGTTCTATTATTTATATATTTTTTTGTTGCCAAAAGGGGGTTCAAAATTACAACTTGGAGATTTTCTGACTTGTGCCGTCTACAATTGGTGGCAGCTCGTGCTGGTCTAAGCATCTTTAACTTTAAAGTATTTCCTTAGACTAACTTTATTAACTCTCAGGTTCTTCAAATCTGAGGTGAAAAGTAATATATAAAATTAGAAACTAGCAAAGAGCGTGTTAACCTTACTTTTACTCACGGGCATCAACACATGTTAGAATAAGAGAAAACGGGGTACTAACCAATAGATAGCCAGCTTTGCCAGAATTACACATCCAAAATTTCAGGATTGTGTAATACATAATAAGAGTTGTTGATTGTTATTGAAGTGCTAAAATCTAAAATTGAATACTTTGGACCTATAGTAATAAATTCGACATTTTCAACATAAAATACAATACGACGCAGCTGAAATATTTGAAGTACAAGAGCTTGTTTTCAAAGTCTAGCTTGTGCTTTCAATAACCAGGTCGATTCAATGCATTTTTACTCTTAATATCTCACAGGAAAATATGTTTTCTTCAAATAATCGGAGTGTTAAGCCTTCGTAATTAAATACGAGAAGTTTTAAACTTTTATTAAACGATAGCAACAGCCATCTGAGGCAATTAAAAAAGCTTTATATAAAACTAACAGAAACAAAAATAAATGTATAAATCAAAGTTTAATGAAAGAACCAGTTACCCGGACTGTAAATGGTTGAATAATTATAATTAACGAGAAAAATTTCTTTTTTTGCTTTTATGATTACATCTTGTTCTATTATGTTATGTAACAATTTACCGCGATGTAGTATAATTAGTTTTATGGGAAGGAATTTTCATAAAGTGAAAAAAACGATGGGTAATGAAAATAAAGATCTTAGGGATACCTAAATAAAGCATTAATATAGAAACTTTGAAGAAAATCTTCAATAATGTTTGAAGCGTAGTAATGCGCGAATAGCTGAACATATTTTGATTGACATTTGCCTGACGTGGTGTTGTTCTTCTAGCTCTTGCAACTAAAGGCCAATGACTGAATCTCTCAGTCTCTGGTTGGGTTGCCATTGCTTGTCAGTTTTTAAGCCATCTGTCAACCAACAGTTGTATATCCGCAGCAGCTTTGTTTCAATCTGAACTCTATTCGTTCCAGGAAAGATTATAGATTAAAGCAGATGGTAGTCGGTTGTACTGGACATGCTCTCTAAGGTTATTTCTAAGACAGATTGACGCTTAAAACAAGCTCACGATCGTCATTCCTGACCATTGTTTTAGGTTCTTCGTCTGGTATTGTGGCTTTACCGTTTTTGATTCTTTGGATAACTTTCCTAATTTCATCTGCAATAATTGTTGGATCACTTGCTCCTGCTATGTTAATGTTTTTATATTCTTCTCTAGTGTCACCTCCAAATAGTTCATCTACGTATTCTTCCCATCGTTTTATTTTGTCGTTGGTGTCTAATTGTATCTTTCAGTTTTTATCTGTCATGATCCCAAAGTTTCTCCTTTTATATATTCCGGTTGTTTCTCTGCACTTCTCATCCAACCAGTTCTCCTTTGCCGTAGTAATCCTTTGTTTTATTTCTTTATTTATTCCTTTGTATTGCTGTCCATATTTACCTTTATGTTTCCTTTTTTTTATCGTCACACCTTTAATTTATTCGGCTATCCGCTCTTTATCCTGTAAGATATTAAATCAATTTTCATCGTTTGAATAATTGTAGCATATTCTTAATTGTATTATTTTTAATTAATAAAAGTCTGAGTCTCGTGTGGATTGAACTCGAGATGTTCCGCTTGAAAATCAAACACAATAACCCGAGGTCTAGTGAAGAATCTGATCGTAAAATATAATTACTTGATTAAGCGGATAAGTATGATTCTCCGATTTTTTTAAAAAAACCAAACATAAGACGCTTTTCAAAAGTGAATTTTCTGTTGTTTATGGAGTATGTGAGTGTATTTTTTGAAATACGGTACATAACCATTTGGCCACGCGTGGCTCTCCTTATAGTTCCTTAGCAATTGAAAATACCGCAATTTAGATACCCTTCGTAGTCTTTTAATCTGATGTTATCCCATTTGTGCAGAAAGCAGAACATCTGCATTGTTTGAAACTGAATCTATTAAGATATGATCTTGTCTTGCATGCAAGATTGATTCCTGGTTATTTCCCGGTGATATAACGCATAAGCCAAAAGTTGAAGCAAAGTTGATTTATGTTGTCTTTCTTTCAAGAAATGGTTATTACCTTGGGAGTTGATTAAGACTAGGTTCGATATATCAAGCTTATGATACTTTAAAGTTGTAATTATTAATTCTTAGACTACATTTCAGAACATGTTACGTTGTAAATGTTACAAAATACAGTAGTGCGATTTCTCCTTTTACCAGTCGATTTGTCTATGTCGAATTGTGTTATCGATACTCTCGCTACCTTACTTCCCGCGACCTTTCTACCGGTGCCGCGGTGTTCGGAGGAGCTCAAAGAATGAATCCATTTGCAGCACCACTTGACTTGACTTGACACTTGACGGATGTGGTATATATAATTTTTTGATAGAATTTTTAGCCCTTCTAGCCGGAACACTCAAGGCAAGCAGACATTTTTTCCGTATCGGAATTTATCGGTGGTATTTTTGACTATCAGATCTAATTACCGCCTGATTGTGTCGTTGCAGCATTTGGCAAATGAGGTAGAGTGTATATTTTCCAAAATTATTGGTCATATCGCCTATAAACCTTGTGTGTTGAACTAGTGTGGTGACCCCTTTTTTTAAGGTATGTTGAACGCGAATGTTTCTATTTAAGTTGGTTAAGAATGTTAATCATTTAATTAGGGTCCTTCTGTGGGATACAATTTCCTTCTTTTAGGGCTGGTATCCGTCTTCGGCCTTTTGGTGTTGACCTAGATAGCTCCGGTGACAATTAGCCGTAGAGCGGCATTTTTGCCAAGGTGATACGACCACATGGTGGAGACGTACCTTCACAAGAAACACCAGTGCAAATCTACTAGATACAAGCAAAATCTATTTTGTTTTATTTAAGGACTTTTATTAATGATATTGTCGTTATACATCATTTCAATTAAAAAATTTATAGTGAAACGACTGTAGGTCGTTTGCCTCCTATATCGCATATATTTTATCGTTATATATCATTTTAATTAATGAATTTATAGTTGGATGTCTATTGTTTATATTCCCGTTACTTCTCGTTTCATTTATAGATCTAGCTATGTTGATTAGCAAACTTACCTTTAAAAAGCTGCAGGTTATTTAATTTCATGATCCATATATATTTCTGCTTCTTTTCATAGTTGCTGTGAATATATTTGTTGTTAACTGTATTTTATCTAATATAATCTCAAGTAGAGCATTCATTTTGCTCGAGTCAGGATAGTTAATTGGTTTATTTTACTGTAATTAGCTGTAAAGCTCATGACAGTAATTTGTTTCCCATAACTGAAAATTGCAAATTTAATTTATCGCCTTGATATCGGGACCGACTTGAGCTCAATTCGTTTACCTGAAAAAATGTATCGGCTATATATGTACATATTTACTTCACATGTTATCTTATTAATTGAGTATTATTGAGAGACTTCATTGGTCTACTGATATTGTCGCTGCCACGGAATTAATTTAGGTTAGTTTCGGTTAATAATCACTTCACCTATACCTGCAGATATTCACCGGCCATATCTATACACATTTACTTGACCGGTTCTCATTTCATGATTGACTGCATGTAGTCAGACCTTTAAGAATTCAACGTTTAGTTGGAATTATTTCAAAATAGGAATTGGGCAATATTAATTTATAAGACATAGATTAGAAAGTAGTATCTTATTTGGCTTTGATTTAATAGTCTGATAATATAGTTGAAATATATTACAAGAGATTTCATTTGTTTATGAGCGTTACCATAACTTCAAATTAATTTGAGATAAAATGAATTGCCCTGAAAGGGTTTGTGTAAGTTTTCATATCTAAATAAATAAATAATTTGGCATCTTGATGTTTATTTTGGTAAATTGCAATCAAAATAACAACTAACTCTTATATCCTCAGTTATTCAACGTTCTTATACAGGGTATTTTTCTAAATTTTATTACCCTATTTTCAAGGATCAATAATCACTAATACATTATTTCTATTAAAAAAATACCGGCGCCCTCACCTAACTGCCAAGACATAGACCCACGCCTTTTAAAACAAATGAATCAACACATAGTGTTACATAATTGGCTTCCTACGCTTAAGGCTGGTTACAAACAATGCGGTCAAGATCCAGGAATTGTGCTACTAGTTTTCAATAATTATTATATTGCTAAAAACGAACAATAAGCTGTATATTCTCTAGATCGAAGCAACATTGTTGACGCTTTTTGTTCAACTTGATAGTTAGAAAATATGTCGCCTATTTCTTCAAAACTCTCGCAATTTGATGAAAATACTCATACACAATAAGCAACCGCTTATTTTATCATCAATTATGTCTGCTATCAATTCATATTTCGCGAAATATACGTATCACTAAAGACTGTTAACGTGCGCAAATTCCGTACATACAAATTCGTAAATACAAAGTTCGTCGGCTTAGCAATTATAACGTGAGAAGTTTAAAACTTATATTAAACGGCAACGTCGCCTACATTTGCCACAAGCAAGCAATTAAAAAGTTTCTGCGTGCTTCCTCGTGCGGAAAAATAAGTTTCCATATAGAATTTTAATCACTTTATTAATGAAGTTCTTTATAAGCCTACACGATATTATTATGTAAGGCCTAGACTAATTGCCGATATTGTAGATGAAGATATTTTTTAGAATAATCAATTTTTTTTCTCGGCCAGATAAACCAAACACTCTATATGTGACATCTGTATATATTTTTTAGGGGATAATATATTTTTTATTTATTATTATTGGTAAAAATAGCTCTAAAATATAGTGACCAATCGAGAAATACGATAGAGCACTTCTTTAATATCGTCTAGAAGCTGAACTATAATATACAATCAGGTGAACTTATAACTTTTCATAAGATGTAACAACCATTTGGACATGACTGTTAAAAAATCAGCAGTTATCGGCTGCTCATTATCACTTCTCATATAAGTAAATCTTTAAATACCAAAAAATACTTTGTTAAATATAAAAAAAATGGCGTGTGCTTAAGACCGAATTTGCTCCAGATTATTCGGTTCTCCAATAATAATAGCTATTTATATATCAAGGGCGTTACTAAGATGATTACGTCCGGAGAGCAACAATCCAGCCCGAGGCACAGATGTTGCTCGAAGGGCGTAAGCGTTTAGTAGCGCCAATGGGGCATACAAGATTTTATTTTTATATGAAACGATATGAGAATATCTTTGTCTGAAGTGTTATTGTTAGTTTTCTTTTCTTTTTTTGACTTGTATTTTATTTTTTTATCCTTCATAGCATGATATTATTATTGGATACTTTTGAACTACTTACTGTCTGCTTTATCTCATTAATGATTTGAATGGGATTTGACATAATAAAACTTTGGTAGGAATAATTTTTAGTATTTCCTTATCTTTTTATTGTTTTTTTACTTTTTAGCTTTGTTAATAAAACTATTTTTTGTATTTTTTGACAATAAAGCATTAATTGATTCAAGATTCAAAAAAGCATGGCGAACTTCTTACCACATAAGAAGAATTTCAATTTGTTAAAGCTATCTAACCATCAGCATATAGAGGCCTTCCGCTCACGGAATTTGATATTCGCCAGGTAGTTCAACATTATTTAACACGAAAAGGAAAAGCAGTAACACAACAACATCAATTATTAGTTCAAAATATCAAGCGAAGTAGAGCTGAGGTGACTGATATTACTATCAATGAATGTTTTTCGGAGCAGAAAAAATCAATGGAAGCTATTTCAGGTGAAAATATCGTAAATTACGATGAGACAAAATTCAGCGATGATCCTGGAAAGCCTAACTGTTGTCTGCAAATGTAGATCCAAATACTGTGACTGGGTGACTAATTACTCAAAAACCAGAATTAATGTATTGATGTCTGCATCTGCTTCTGGTGAACTCCTGCCTCCGTTTGTGAAAGCATAGATATGAAGAGTGGACACAAGATAAACCTCCTGGAAGACGCTATAGCATAAGCAAAAGCGGTTGGTTTGAATAAGCAACATTTGTAGAGTGATTTCGTCAAATATTGTTGCCATATTTGAGGCAAAAAGAGGGCAGTAAAATTTTAATAAACGAAGAAAACCTTTAAAGGCATATATCACTTTGGACGTCATACAGTGTTCTCAAAAACAGACTCAAAATTTATATTGCTTCTTCAAAATTTTATATATCTAATTATGTCAAACATTGGATGTTGCGTATTTTACGAATAAAGAAGTACTGGAGGTCCGCACTCACAGACTGGAAAATTGAATGGAAACGACCATTCAAAAATCAGAGTTAGTAAACATTAATTGCATTAAAGGCTATCTCAAAAACAAATATTATATCAGGATTTTGAGCATACGGGATTTGTCCATAAGATCCAGAAGCCGACTTGAGACTATTATTTTTGCAAAAAACAAAACCGCCAGAAGTTCATCCTAGGGGCATAAGTGTAACACCCTGGCAACCAGTTAAAAAATTTTCTCAGAAGAACGATCCGAAATTATCAGAACCGATCCGTGAAGAAACAACTGAGGACGTTATTATTAAAGAAAGTAACTCATCCGATTCAGACTCTATTCCCTTGCCTTCAGTTAAGCCCAATCTATCAGATCCAGAGAGTGATAACATACTCCGCTGATGTTAATATCATATAAAACTCCGAAAAAAAATATTTCATCAAAATTTCGAGCATGCGGGCTTTTTCCATACGATCCAGCAGCTGTCTTGAAAATGCTGCCCCGTAGAAAAATATATCATTCGTAGTAAATATACTACCAACTCAATCCAATTTTCCGACGTCAATAATTGGGAGCCATGTGTTTGACAAACTATTACATTTTTTGCAAAAAAAACAAGATCGCCGGAAGTTCGGCTTAAGGCCAGAAGAATGCGCATAAATGTAGCACCCTGGCAACCAGCTAAAATTTTTTCTCAGAAGAAAAATCCTATATTATCAGAACTGATCTCTGAAGAAACAACTGAGGACGTTATTATTGAAGAAAATGACTCATCTGATTCAGATTCTGTTCTCCTGCCTCCAGTAAAGCTCACTTTACCAGATCCAGAGACTGATAACATTTTATCCGCCGATTCAGAGAATGAGTGATATTCCTGGAGGATAAAATCCAAATTCGAAAGACTGATCATTCTTATGATATTTCAAAAGTTTCTAAAGCTGTTATGTTTGTTATTATGAAAAAGCTGTAAGTTTAAATATTATATGGGATTAGTTGTAGAAGGGATTAAAGATGCGCATGATCCTTTCTCGAATCCTTCAGTATATTCAGCGTTAAAGAAAAAAGGCAATTGGGGGAAAGAGGTAAAATTTAAATAAAAGTGGGAATATATGTACCATTAGCAAAAGCATCTATAATAACTATTTCAAATTAAAAAAAAATAAAGAACGGTAGTTATTCAACAAAACTCAAAGGTCGTCCAATGACACCTCGTTTTACGGTATCTATTAATTTATGTCCAAATAATTTGATATTCATAAAGCAAAATCCTGGCACTTGCAGAGGGCAATAATTTCACATAAAATGTATTATATCTCTTCATATATAATCTTCCATATTTCATGGTCTTTCCTTTTAAATTTTATAACACATAAGAAATTCTATGCCTGCCTCCTAATTTTAGGGTCGATTGTTTACCGGAGAGATAATATTATTATGATAAATATTAGATAACTATAAAGGTCGCCGTGACTAAAGGATAGTGTTCAATAGAAATTAGAAATTTATTGTTAGCTTCTTCGAAATATTGTGAACCACAAGAGCCTCCTTAATTAAAACATTTTAGCGACACTTTGAACGCTACTATTGAAAGGACATATCATGGATTAACCGATAACATAGCATTGTAATGTTTCATCAAGACCAGATTTCGCCTATAAAATTTTCTCCAGCCACTAAACTTTAACGTCACGGACGCATCTCAGCAGGGTTGCCACTCACACAATCATTCTCAATTTAATAATTTGTTTTGAGAGTAGAAGAGCGTTTTGATGGATATCAGTTTCAGGTTCCATTCGGTTTCCTCTATTCGTAGTGGTTTTGAGACAAAAATCAATATCACTAAAATGCTCGGTCTTATGAATATTTTTAGTACTTGAACAACAATAATCTACTCTGTCTGAATTAGATACCAATATCTATGATACGGTGAATTTTATTGGCTTAAAACTTAACTTAAAAAGATGGTCCAGGTCTTATTTCTCAACGAAAATCAGTTATATGGTATTCCTTTATATTGACGATGCTTTAAACTACTGGACGCTCGAAACAAATGCGCAAGGTACTTGGTCTAATTTGTTCATACATATTTTAAACAGTAAAACAGATATTTGAATATGTACCATTTTCGGCAGGTAAGAGCTATATTTTATATCCTCTCGGCCCAGTAACCTCGCATCGTTTATAATGATTATATTTTTCTGAAATTTAATATGAGTGACAAATACATTTTGATGCGTGAAGCAAGTTTGACGTTTTTCTAAAATTAAAGTAGCGAGCGCTTTAGTTATCACTATTCGATGCGTATTATAGCTTATTTTGTAGTTATTTACTTTTAATTTACCTTTGCCAATTAAGAAAGCAGCTAAAAAACCGTTTAAGATAATGAAGACTATATTGAAACAGTTAACTTCAATAAAACATCATTTAGTGTTAAATTAAGGATGTTTTCACTTAAAATTTCCTCGATACATATTCAGTCGTTCCCAAGTTGTCAGGGCGGTGTTGTACCATAAAAAGTAGCTACAAAATAATACAATTTCGTAAATAAGTCACAAAATTTTTAAATAAATGTAGCAGCATATCATGGAAGCACTAAGGTTAAGAAAAACTAGAAAAGTAGCATTTATCCCCTTGAATTTAGATATCTTCCATGCAACCGTTTGAAGCGTAGACATATAGAGATGTATTTAGAAGGAAAAACGAGGCCTATCTTCTTCATGTGGCTTCCTAGCCAACAATAGCCAGTGTACATGCTAACTACAGCCTGTACCTGCTGTCGGCCAAGTTGAAGAAATTGTCTAGTTCTCACTCCACTTACTGCCACTTTCAATGAGTTAGGCCGGGTAACTCTCTCCATTTGTCTACAAATTGCTGTTGCTCCTAAAAGTCCTTTCTACCTAGAGAGGACTTTTAGATGAGTTGAAAGCTATTCCCAATACTGGTTGTGGTCCTATGAAGGCCGTTGTGGCCGCCTGCGTTGCAAGAGCATCAGCTCTTTCGTTGCCTTCATATCCTGTTCAGGTATCTAGATCAGTGTAAGTTTATTCTCTCTACCTACTTTGGTGAATAGCTTCTGGCAGTTCCATACTGTCTTGGATGAACAACGGTTGGGTTCAAGAGCTGTTAAAGCCGCTTGACTGTCCGAGAATATTTTGATTGACTTGCCTTTCCAGTTTCCATCGATGAGCCATTGTGCAGTCATATCAATGACTTTATCTTCAGCCTGAAAAATGGTTCTGTATTTGCCCAGGGGACACTTAAGCTCAGCTTTACCATTTTTGTTCCATGCAGCGGCCCCTGCACCAACATTGGCCTTGGAGTCGTCAGTGAAGTAATAATTCTCTGTTGTTCTCAGATGTTTCATTCCTCTCTGGTAGGAGGACGTCATAGGCATGATAATACTTAGTTTTGGAAGGCCATCTGACTGTAGATCCGATACATTGTCCAGCTCATTAGCGCTTTTCAGCTCGATCGCCTGCGGATTGTTGATCACTGCCTGTGTCAATCTATATTTAGCCCATCTGGCCTCCCTCTCCAGTACTATTTGAAGGGGTGGCAGATTTAGAAGACACTCAAGCGCTGCCGTGCCTACGCGACGGCCAGACACGCTTGCCTTTGCATGGTAGATAGTTTGATTCTCGCGGAGCTCTGTGAACTTTTAGAGTACCAAGCTACTGCTCCATATGTTAACATTGGTCTTATGGCCGTAATATAAACGAGCAATAGAAGCAAGTACTGAAATTATTTATCGCACATGTGACCTATAACGTTTTAAAGCAATAAATTAGAAATGAAAATTAATAAGAAGGTATGCAATTAATATCACACGAGCATTGAAATTAACTTTTCCACCTTATGGTTGAAATAGTATATTACATAATATAATAAAGGTTTTTAAGAATTGTGTTGTGATCTATTTATGGTTAGCGCTGGTTTAATTCAAGTAAGTATTTGAGCTTCTTATCAGCAGACTTGTTTGGCATGATTTCACCGAGAGTTTACACTGCACTTCAACAGATTCTACACTGAAATTATTTTTCGTAGAACTTTGACAAATTTATCGTAGAATTGACTCAGTTTTAGCTGGGGAATTACGTTACAAACCCCTGATGACCCCGTATATGTGCACTGTGGTAGAATCAGGCAGAGCGGGAAGGTGAGAGACATAGGCTGTCGAACTGATGATTCGCTTGAGTATTTATAGTATAAAATCTGCTGATCATTACAACTTTAAGGTTGCAATTATCGGCATAATTGCCTGCGCTGATCGCTCGCGTTGTGTATAATTTATCTTCAATGTTTACATAATATTTTCCAAGTCCAAACTTAGGGCAGGGTGCTATTTAGTGTTGAAAGTACTATAAGTTTTCAAAGAAGAAGACATTTATCGTGAGGCGTTAGTCGGGTGAGGAAATCCTGTGAGCTTATTTGACGAAAATAAGTTAAACTATTTTTTCTTCGGCCTCCTATGAAGATGACATTGTATTATAATATACCCGGGCTTGTTCAACATAGTTGAATGATATAAGTTGTGCTTTGTCTTTGTTTTTCCAATGGCCGTCAAAAAAACCTACGTTGTGTTATTATTATATCTTGCACAATTTTACTTGCTCATAATGCGTCCGACGGTAACAAAATTAGGGACATTTGAGGGAAAAACATGCCGAACTCAGCTTGGAATTCACGAGGGGAAAGGGTACCGCAGAGAAACCCTCGATCTTAATTCCTAAACCGAATTAAACCTTTATTAGTATAATAATTAATTAAATTACTGTCTCCCGCGCCACAATTCGTAGTTCCACACTCCTAATAGCGCATTTAAAACTGAAGAGATAGATCTCTGGCCGGGAATCGAACCCGAGTCTTTCGCGTGTCAGGTGGATGTAATAACCACTACACTACCGAAGAGGGATGCTAGTTAGCCAGGCGCCGCTGGCAGGTACTGAGGTACTGGTTACTGAGGTTACTCAGCTAAAGTTGAAATTAGAGCCAATATCTCTAGAATGATCATTTATAACTAGGATATTCACCCGTCAGGGTAAGAAAATGTTAGTAATTTCACAAAAGCTCTTATCTGCAATCGCAGTCATAGTAAAACTAAAAATTCTAGCTCGAAAACACAGCAAACAATACATTTTGTTTTCATTTAAAACAGTATTATTCACAGCATACGGCGATTTCATTAATTACGTACACATGTTATGCCATCAAATATGAACTATCCATGAGAATAAATTATAAATTTCATTTTACTGACCTGTAATGACATGTTATAACACAGATGCAAAACAATTCACCAAAATATACCGTAAACTTTTGAATACCTATTCCCGTTCACGAGCAATACCCTCTCGGATCTCCTTCGTAACAATTATGACTTGTTTTTCTCATTTTCTTTCTTTTCATATATGGGGTGTCCCAAACCGAATATATAAGGTCTAAATGAAATAATATTTTAAATAGGCGGGTTACCTCAACATAAAAGCATGTTTTAAGAAAGTGATTAATATCAGGCGCGTGTTGAAATCAACTCTTCAACACTAGTGTTGATGTATGTGTCTTTTTCTCTGTCAAGTCAAAGTTTCAAATCAAATACGAATTGACATCATCTGCCATCTGTGCAAAAGTAACTGTGTTGAAAATACCTTTCAAAGCCTGTGTTCAAAAAACATTTCGGTACAGGTCTGATATAAGGCACATTCTAGCCAAGTTAACTGTCCATTTTTTCTCATTTAGGAAAAGAAATTTTACCGTAAAAACTTATTTTGTGCACTAAAATCATGTACCTGCGTGAAGATATGTTTTATGATACAGTATATGTAAAATAATTTTTTTGTGTGTTTTAATCACCCAAACAAAACATTTATTATAACTCGTCTCGGAGGCGATAATAGCATATTATGCAATGAGGAATTTAATGATAGCTATTAAGACACGAGCATGACAATTACCACACGAGCGAGTGTCTTAATAGCCATTTAACTTGAGTTACTTAAACTATTTTTACGACCAGTCATAATAATGCAAAATAAATATACTATTTTTCAAAATTTACTAAATAAATAGCAACTTCGACCGTGCTATTGGGTATTGTATCTTAATGAATCTTGTCAATGTATGGATAATAAATATCTAATAAACCACAGTATAGGAGTAGAAAAGAACGTTAATATCAAAATAAAAAAGAGAGAAGTGAGCCATATAATGATGTCAGCTGCTCTAAATTCGGTGGCCAGTAGCTATATTTTCCAGTCTTACGTCAAAAACGGCTTAAGGGGATTATAAAATGCATGTTTGTGCTTTTTGATTAAAAGAAAGCTCTGAAATTTCGACAAAAATAGTCGACAATGTTCAAGTAGTTGCATGATGTAACACTTTGACCGCATTTTGGGCTTGCCAAATTTCAATAATGCTTATAGGTCATATGTTTGATTGAACTTTTTTCAGAATGACCCAAAGAATCAGGACATTAAATATTTGAAGGTACTTTGAAACCATCCTGAATATAGCTCAACCACGCTAACCCAACCCAAATCAAGCTTCCGCCTCGTCTTCGGTTGAGTCAACACGCGTTTTGTAGCGGATCCTTTGTCGCCATTTTGGGTGAAGATGTGGCAATCGTCCAGTGGCCGTTATTTTTCCACGGGGAAGAATCGGGTGTCCTAGCCAGAGGAAATCCCCATTCACGCCGGTATCCAGGCCGGAGAAAACCGGATGTTCCCGTGTGATCATTTCTGTCTGTACCTGCAAATATTTTGCACAGCTGCTATTTTATATTTGCTTGTGATAGTCGGAGCCTTCAAGAGAGCGCGTGCTCAACATCTTAAATGATCTAAAAATATAGTGCCACCGATCTAACAAGGGTGTAACCTATCTGGGGGGTTGCCTCACTAGCTAAGCCCGGACGGGGGCCTTACTGGGCGAATGCGCTAAGCGAGAAACACTACTAGTGACACCACCACCACCATCACTAACCCAAACCATGTGGATAAAAGGAAGATTACTGATACCTATTTATGTCTTATTTGTTTTGCTTTGAGGAGCATAGGTCGCCTCACCTTATCAGACATGTATTATGTCTGTCTTTTTCCAACGCATTTGAATAAATAAGAAAGACACTACATCCTGTTTAGTAAAAAAAGAATACAATGTTTTCTGACTTTTATTGGCTTTCTTTACACCATAAGCTATAATATATAAATATTAATTTTTATTCGCATTTGCAATCATTATTGAAACAACTCAATTTACTTGTTATAATAGTAATTGATTTGGTACAATTCTAATATACTGGCAACACTGGAAAGGACTGAAATGAAAATTTTGAAAAATTGAGTTACTTCAAAATAGGTCAATTGCCCTTCTGGATTCCATTTTCATCACTGATAATACTTTGGTGCTTGACTTCGGAACTGTAGCCCTTACTGATGTTTCTCTGATCATTTGCTTGTCTATTGTTGTTTGAATATTGAGAAGGTGTATACCGACCCAAGAACTATTAAGTATAGGAATTTCAACAATTTTAACTTTAACACTTTTCTTACTGATCTTCATGCACTGCAGTGGAATGACATTGTTTACGAACGAAATATAGATAATAAAATTAACTTGTTCAATAACTTTTTATTTTTTCTTTTTGACAAACATGCTCCTTACAAGGAGTCTAGAATTACTAAACCTAGAGCGCCTTCGCTTACACCTAACTTGAAGGTTTTCATGAAGCATAGAGATCGTGCACTACAGAAATTTAAAAGGACGCGGGCAATACATGACTGGGAAGATTATAAAAACTTAAGAAATTTTGCCGTTGCTATGTCAAGAAGGGAGAAAAGACAAATCCTTGATTCCATCTGTACAGAAAATAATCCCAGGAAAACTTGGGTTTCCTTAAAGTCTTTTAATATGAGCTCAAATAAGAATTGGGATATTCCTGATAACCTACTCAATCGTAATGATATAAGTCAGTTTTTTGGATCATATTTGCAAACTGTGTCAGATTGCAGCCCGAAGGTGAATTTTTACAATAATAATATTTTTGATAATGAATTAACTTTTTCTTTTAGATTAATTGGAGTAGCTGATATTCACAAGATAATTCACTCTATCACTTCTATTGCCTGTGGTGTTGATGGGTTGTCATTAAGAATGTTAAAATATTGCAGTCCCCACATAGATCAATATGTTACACATATTATTAACTGTTGGCTTGAGACTAATTACTTTCCAGATCAATGGAAAATTTCTGTTGGTAAACCATTACCCAAAACTAATAGCCCTACCACTTTAAATGATCTACGCATCATAAGTATATTGCCACTATTATCTAAAATTTTTGAAAAGTTCTTGTACGGTCAATTATTTCACTTCTGTGTCGCCAATAAAATAATTCCAGACAGGCAATGTGGCTTTCGAAAGGACTTTAGTACATCGGTTGCTCTTGTTAAAGTCATAGATGATATAATGTCAGCAATTGACAAAAAATTAAGTACTGCGTTGGTTCTTCTTGACTTTTCGAAAGCTTTCGGCACCCTTAATCATGAACTCTTCCTGGCAAAGTAAAAGTACTACGGCTAATCTTATTAGATCTTACTTCACTAATAGGTTTCAAAACATTTTTTACAATAATAATTACTCGGATCAAATTCAAATTTTGTCAGGTGTACCTCAAGGCTCTATCTTTGGACCTCTTTTTTATAATCTATACCTCAGATATCTTGAAATCTCTAAAGCACTGTAAGATTCAGGCGTATGCAGACGACACGCAAATTTTCATTCACTTCGACTGCCAGGACTATTTGATTGCATCAAATTTGCTTAATAAAGCTTTAAATATTTTAAACCAACTCTCTCTGGATCATAATTTGAAGTTGAATCCATCGAAATCATCTTTGATGATGTTTGGGAATGGTAAAAATGTTGACTTTTTGAAAGAGAACATCAATATAGTTCTTGATGGTGTCAAGCTCCCTGTGGTTAAAACAGCCAAAAATCTGGGTATAATTTTGGATACTGATTTGAGGTTTAGGGACTACGTTACAAAATTAATTCAGAGATCATACATGTCCTTAAGAGTATTATACAACAACCGTCATATTCTCAATTTTAAATTGCGCAAAATGCTTTGTGAAAATCTTGTTTTGTCTAAAACTGCTGAAAAATGAGATTCTCCCTCCATCCCTAAAAAATAAATTCGTATTTCGTGAAACTGTACACTCCCGTGACACAAGGTTCTCGTATAAACTGACAATGCCTCACCATCGGAGTGCCATGTTTCAAAGAACATTTACCTACCACGCTGTTAAACTATATAACTCCTTACCTAATGAATTTATTTTACTGGATGATAATGGGTTTAAGCTGCAATGTAAAAAACATTTACTTAATCTTCAAAGTTTACAACCTCCTTAATCTACCTTTGTTCTGTTTCGTATTATTCGGTCAAATCTTTTGTTTTACTAGCGCGTTATATATTTTTTTGTTTGTAATAATATTCATGAATAGCTTATGTAAAGTATCATTATTTCCACCTGTCCTTATACTTTTTGATTTTTCCTTTATTTCAACAGGTAGTGTAGGGTTCAGTAGAGTAGCCGCACGGCTAGACTGCGCCCTGCTTTTACTTGTAATGCTTAGTGTTATTTTTGTATTTTTTAAAATATTTCTTCTGTATTAGTTTTTCTTCTTTTTTTTGTAATTTTTAATTTCATAATAAAAAAGGCCTTTATTATTATTATTATTATTATTATTATTATTATTATTATTATTATTATTATTATTATTATTATTATTATTATTATTATTATTATTATTATTAATATTATTATTATTATTATTATTATTATTATTATTATAATGCTTCAATTGGATTGAGGCTCTTATTTTGTCGATTTAGGGAAGAGTGTGTTAAAGAAATGTATCACGTTTCTTGGATGAAAAAAAATCATCCAAATTTAATTGTATTCATACAATAAAGTATTCCCATATTTCACGGCTTATATATTAATTTACATCGAGAAATTTAGTTTTATTTACGGCATCACCCCTCAAATAATCACTGAATAGTAATAAAACTCTAACATAACCTTAGTAGGGTTATTATTGATTTCTTCAAACAATACTGCAATATAGACTTAATCTCGAATCATTCGAACTAATCGCGGTAATATTACCTCAATTTCGATTTCCGGATTATAAATCACAAAAGCAAATATGAGTTACTAACCCAAAGTTATTGTCGGATAACGGTATCCCTCTGGTCATATCACGCATTACCAATGGGGGGCCAACTTTAATTTTGGGGTTTTCGCTCCGTCGGAGGGTGGTAGATGGTAATTAATTCGGCTTTAAGAGGATTCTGGGACTAAGCATAACGCGTTTTCCCCGATGTATTAATCATTTTGTCAAGACAATTAATTACCTTGTTATCTGGGAAGGCGTGAGCGCTAAGTGTGGCGAAATAAAGGTCCGATGATGGAAGGTTGTTGCTGCGCCACAATTTCGGAATTCGGAACTAACGCGTTGTAAAATTTTTGTGCCGATATGATTTTCTTTGCTAAAGATATTATATTTAATGCTTTAGTTAGGCCTCAGACAACGCGGGGTAATTGATATAGTTTGGAGAGAGGAATGGCTTCAATATTATTGCGGTAAGGGCCCCAATGTTGATCGAAATAAACTTATCCTTCGCCCAAAAGATAATAAACCCAAGTAAGTCTGATCTCTAACTTGAGGACCGTCTGAGTACCCTTCATAACCAAAATCAAATTATCTCAATGTCATAATAGTGATTATGGCTTAAAATTAATAGCGGCGCCGAGTGGTAAATTTTTGGTTAATTAAATAGGTTTTATTTGCTGGCACTAATTTCGGGGATCCTTTTGTGGACGGACGGTTTGAGCAAACATAATTTTGAATATTCCGAAGGGGTTGTTGGATTATCCCTTTCTATAAGGTACGCTTAAATATTGACCCAGGCGAATTGACGCAATTGTCTACAATTGGTTGTTGTGTTGATTAAACTTGGGGGCGATTTCGTAAGTCGGTTGGCGGACTTTTGGGTGAAGAATAACTTTTGATTTTATTGGCTTTTCAATCAGTTTGTGTTTAACTAAAGGGTGTTTATTTAGTGCGTAATTATTTGATATCTTATTAAGTATAACCGTTGCTGGAGTCCACATAAGGGTATAACTTATAACAAGAACTAAGATCGATATACATTTGATGGCCCAAAGTTCTTGGGCCATCAAAAGAATACATTTTAAATACATACAGGCGATTTCAGAAATAAAATGTAGCTCTTGATAAATAAGACACAGCATATTTTTAACTTGGAATATCTAAATATGCTCTTCATCGAAAGTAGCAGTATCATCGTATATACGCGATTTTTCTAATTTTTCAAATTTCCTAATTCACAATAGCCTCAGTTTTCAATATCTCAAAATATGTCTTTATAGACAGAGTCTTGGGAATAAGGTAATATTTCTTGAGATGCGTTTATATACAGCGTGTTTAATTTTCACAGCAACATTTTGATACTCTGTATATATCGTCAATATTTGAAACCCATATCTTACCATTTTGTAATCCTTTCCATCGTTGTCAAATTGTAATTTTTTTTCTAATTACTGTTTAAAATATAATAGTTCTAGTAAAATTATAATGAAATTCGGAATTAATTTTTGAGAGAGGAGCTATGTGAACTACCTCTTTAAAGCTAGAACACACACTTGTAATCATGAAGGTGAAGGTCGAATATGCTAGAGGGTTATTATTATTGACTTTTATACCAGATATATTGCCTCCCTTATAATCCATAAGAGAGTCGATGTGAATTTCATCGAAAAGCAGTGTCACAAATCACTCATGATTAGCAAACCAAACACATTTCGAGCATAGATTAAAAAGATTTTCTTTTCATCTATATGGGGATCAGCCACATGTTTATTACAAATACCCATTATAGTTTGAAGATGTGGTAAAATAAGGGATCCATAATCTCTCAACATGAAACACACGGTCCTAACAGCTGATAATCACCTTTCGCAAAATCAGTCGATGAAAATGCCATTGTGTGTAACTGTCTAGCGTCTATCTATTCAAATCAAAAAATAAATTCCTGGTTTCCAACAAACTATACAAGTACAAACGTCACGTGAATGCGTATTTAATCAACACAACTGTTTATTCGGCAGTAAAGCGCTCGGAACTTAATCTCTAGGCTTTAGTATTTCCCTCAAAAAATTTCATATGCAAACCGAGAAGCAAATGGAGATCTTGCTTATCGAAGCTCGGAGTGATCGGGCAGACGGGAGAGGGACGTATTAAGAAAATGCTGGACGCATTGTTGTCCATATGACAAAGATAGAGGATTGTGCTATTGTCTTTTGTCGATGCATGTATTTAACTTGAAATGCTGCTTACGCATATAGGTTAGCGCGGTATTGGCTAAGCTTACTATTTTACGCAAGCTGAACCATTATATTTAGGATACTGCAATACGATGCTAAAATTTTATTCGGTTGATGATTCTAGAAGAAGCAATGCTTCCTTTGCTTCCATGGATCGCACGCCCGTTGCAGTTGTAAGCAATGCTAATTGTTGAAAAATAAAATCTAAGTCATACACTATTTTGTTATCATCAAGATTTCAAAAATATTTTTGTACATTTGACACAATATCGAACACAACTTTAATTTTATTTATGTCATTTGATGGTTTGTCAGAATGAGGCATGGTATTGCTATTAAATAGTAGCTAAACCCCACGCAAAACCAATGATCCTGAGTCGTACGAACGAGTTTCGTTCTTTATCCTTGTCTATACGGTCTAGGGAAGCGCTTCCAATAGGCTTCGTGCTCTAGTGGTACGATTCTGTGTTTCCAATATGGCGTCCCGCGTTTGACTTCCGTCGATGGCAAGACACCTTTTTAATTTTTTCATTTGATTGCGCCCCGAAGCGAGCGAAGCGAGCGGAGGGCCATGCGTGAAGTTAAGATTGACTTCGAAATTCGTTCGGGTCGACTCGGGATCATTTGTTTTGCGTGGGGTTTGGCTGCTTGTTATTATCGGTAATATTTTCCTCTAAACGTAGAGTAATAACAGTCTCATCTATCATATATGGCTTCAAATATTGACTGTATATCGTCCAAACTATGTGAAATAAAGGGCGTATTAAATTTTGATGTTGACATACAAACTGACTAGCTATACAAAAAGTTCCAATATTCAGGTTATAATTAATATCAATCGCGAAATTAATGCATGCCAATGCATAGTTAATCTTTCACCTTCTTGAGACAAACTTTGGGCAGAAAAACAACCTTTTGGCTGTTTAAATGTAGAAAATTTAACAATAAACTCCCCAAAATTATCGAAATATATGTTTTTTCGTGCTCCTCAAACTCAATTTTGCTTATTTCAAATGCCTTTAACAAATTTAACTCATCAATATTTTTGAGCTTTTCACCTTTACTTGGCCGTATTTTGACATTTTTTGATAAATAACCAGGGCAGTTTAAAAAATAGATGGTATACAGCCCTTTCTTTATCCGTGGTTTCAGTAAATCTATTGTAAAAACTTACCTGTCTTTGAATCTTGAATTGTTGTACTTTTTATTATACTACCTTCAGGAAAATGAACTTCACATACTTTCGTGTCTTTTGTAGGCTCAAACATGTCTCGTGGGATAGCTTTTAGCCATTTTTGTTTCAAACTTACGTCCTTTGAAAAAACCCAAAACATTAGTCCCATTTCTATAGTTTCCATTACAGCCGGGAATGCAACATTTTTGGGGCATAAGTATCAGTTACCCCAAAACTACCGGAAAAAGAGATAAGAATATTCAATTCAACACGAACAAGAAGTTATAAGTGTGACATACACAATGAACTATAAGGAAAAAATACTAACAATAACACCTCTACAATAGCAGGTATTGACACAAGCCGCCAAGCACCAGGTCTTTCAGTCCGAAATATATAGTTTTACATATTAAAAAATACGCCTAACAATATAAATTGTATACCTAAAACCTGTACAACAAAATATTCCAAGTTGCACGCACCTAAAAGAACCTAAAGGGTGTCGAATTCACATAAATGCAACAAAATATCACTTCTGGCGAGTTCTTTGGGCTGGTCAAGCTATTATTGACAATTGTCACATATTACATACATTAACGTAAAT
>MU181915.1:660514-673529 GCA_016904865.1 Pissodes strobi
ACTGAGTATAGAATAATATTCCATTTACATATAAACATATGTTGAATAAACTAAAGTGGGTTGCCATGGCCACTTATCGATGTACAACGTAACGCAATTCCCTTAGAAAGTAACAACAAACCAAATATCGAAATGTATAGACTTAACCGAGATAATTTTACCACAATTTAGAAAACAGGGTTGCCATATTAACAGAAAAAAACAAGTTACTTATCGCGGTTCGTACTTTTATCACCGTCTAAAGATATATTATCTTTAAACGGTGCTTTTGTCTGTCAGGGGCCAGATAGTCATCTGACAATCATTTGAACTGATGGTAAGAAAACAGTAAAAAATCCATGACCATACCATGGCAACGGCGACGTCTCAACCCTGACCTATCCTAGTTCCGTACCGGAATTGCGTAAAAATTCGAGACAGTTGCAAATAAAAAACAGTTCTTTATTAAAAAATAATAGAATTTTTAAAATTTAATTCGATGACCTTGATTTACATATTCAAGGGCATTCGCCAATGATTTGACTTATCGAAAAAAGGATAATGGCATAGTATAGAGGTAATGGAGCTGAAACCTGAAAACATAAAATTGGTTGCCATAGCAACCTACGAAGCCACTTTTTTATTTATGAAAATTTCGAAATGAAATCTTTTTGGCCCTCCATCGCGCATGTTTACGCTGTTGCCGGCTCTATAAGGAAATTACAGTTTCGATAATAATTGGCGGGTTTTGGTAACAGCGCTACTGCCAATTATTGAAGTCGGCAATTATCCGGCGAGTGTATGTATGATTTTAAATATGTATGCAAATGCAAGGTGTCTGTGTATATTTTATAGGTATGGATACATAATATGAATAACGTATCTAATACTTATGTACGTATGCATGTATTTAGAGAAGTGGCTAGTAATAATGCACGAAATTTACAATAATTACATAATTAAATAAATAAAATACGAAATGCCACATTATAGAAAGAGGAAAGAACACCTTATGTAAATATGCTTTTTACAATATTGGAGAAATCGTAATATAAGAGATACATTTTTTATATACGGGCATTCTAATATTCGCTCCTATCGTAGTAGTCTGTCAATATTGCAAACTCTTGCGTCTTGATCGCGATTACCCTTCCACTCGCAAGCCTTTCTCCTACATCTTCGCTCCAAATAGCAAATGCCTACATGCAATATGTCACGAGCTAAAATTTTATGAGCGCTTAATCCCTTGTAGCGGTATTATTGGACGGGCGCTCCTTTCAGGAACTACAAAAACAACACTCTCGAGAAGATTTGCGCAACCTGTTTCAGCATTATAAGGAAATAGCAACTGAGCCTCCCTGCGATGGACCTCCAAAGGCTTCAAAGTTAGGTTCTGGTAAGGAAAAATAAATTTAAATAAAAAATACTTGGCAAATTTGGTCTGCAGCATCTCAATTTGGGCCTTATGACGTTCATATTGTAGAATAGTACTCCAAGATACCTCGCACAAGACAAATAACCAGACCCATAAGTGCTCTAGACTCGTTAATTTGCCTAGTGTTACTTTTAAGAAAACCCAGCATTCTGAGACCCGTTGACTCAATGCATTTTGGGAAATACTGAGTTTGAAAACATATATGGCTTAGTCGACCTCAAGCAAAAAACTTTTCTGAGGGTGTAGGCTAAAAAGTTATACCCAGTAAAAAGGAAAAACAATTGAATATTTAGTAGAAATGCCATATTTTTATTATTTGAAAATAAAAAAATGAACTTGCAATTACATTTTTACAAGGGATTATGTTAATGTAACAATGAAAATAAAAAAAAAAGTTTGTATCGACTAAAATTTTTTAAAAAATGCAACGTTTTTGTTTACACCTTGCATAAAATCCATCCCTGAATGATTTATTTTTTTATATATAGAGTATTCTCCATACGTTTTAGAATAGCATCTCAATACCTCTATTACTACTACTACTACGATGGCGCTACAGCTCATATTGAGCCTTGGCCTCCTTAATCCATCTTCCCCATCCGTCCCGATCCACAGCTGCACGTCTCCAATTTCCTATACCCAGCATTTCCTCAGCATCCTTCCGTACCCCACCTTCCCAGCGCAGCTTCGGCTCTCCTGCCGGCCTCTTTCCTTCAGGTTTTCCTCTGAGCACTTTTTCTGGAACCCTGTCGTCCGGCATTCTTTGGGCATGTCCTGCCCATCTCAGTCGCATCAGTTTTATATGCATTGAAACTCTGGGTTCCTCATACAACTGGTATATTTCATGATCCATGCGTGCCCTCCAGATAGCTCTATTAGTTAAGACAATATTTCACTTTAACTATACCTAAAAAAAAGTTTGTCCCATTTATTTTATTCAGCAGAAACCAAAAATGTTGTTTCTTTTCAACAATTTCACACTAATTATTTTGATGAATATTGCTACTATTTATTTTAACTGAACTTTTTAATTGTGGGCGTCTGAATTTTCTCATTTCCAGTTAATCTATTTGAAGGTTTTTGTTTCGACAGGCATTTTGGCCTATGCGGTGTTTATTAACGAAGACAATGAGATAATGGAAACATTCAGCTCAGAACAATAGACAATAAATACTAAAACATAAGCGTGTGTATGTCAGACTAAACTGGTTGATTTATTTCATTCGCTATTGTTTAGTCTATTAAAGCACGTAGATACAACTTTATTCAAGGTTTAGAAACTCGCTTCTGTTCGTCCTTTAAATTGAAGTTGATAACATGTGTAGGCAGATAATTATCCAGGGTATCAGGGAGTTATTTAGAGATGAATAAATCCGTAATATAGTATTTAGGTTTCAGGCAATTTTGCGATAAAACGTTCTTTCAATAAAGGTTCATGTATGTTGAAGTAAATTGGAAAATTAGTTTAGGAGTGCTCATTTTAACGGGGTTATTTCTTTTGCGAAATACACTGCCTGTTAACTGAAGTAAATATTTTCAATGATATTTTATTGTGCAGCGTGGTATACATTAGCTCAATGTACAAATATCATCTCAAAAAATTATCTTCCATAAAACGAAGTTATTAATTTGCATAGAATTTTTTAAGGGTGGGATGAAATGATAAGATGTATGAATTTATGGTATGTCGCTTCCAAGGCTTGAAAAGAGCCGAAGGAACCAGAAAAAATAAGCTTTAAGACATAGAGTGATACACGACTTGTAATCTATAGGCAAGACAGATTTTGGTCTAAAATAAAGTTTCCTCCAGGCTGTAGATTGATAAGGGAGTAATATGCTATTACTAATATGGAGGAGGGTTTGAAGCTAGACTATGTATAACTGAGGAAGCATTTCTGTAATGTACAGATGGTAGTGCTTATTGGGTATCTTTTAACAGCTGATTTGGATAGGGTACATCTCTCTCCACCATATCTAACATCAACACTACCATGATAGAAGTTAAGTTTCACCACCGTGACATTTGTAAAATCCTCAAAGGACCTAGATACGCAAAAGGCATCAGGACCGAATGGAATACCTGCCCATCGTACTAAAGAACTGCGCCAACGAACTAACACCCATTCTTTTCAGACTCTTTATCTGTCTTGCCGAAAAGCTATTTACCCATCTTCTTGAAAAGTCGCTTGAGGACAACCTGTCCCAAAAAAGCAAAGAAACCACGGTCTCAAACTATCGCTCAATTGCCTTGCTTCCAATAATCCCCTAAGTCATGCAGTGACTCAAGTACCTCAACAACCAATACGGCTACCGCAAACAGAAATCGGCCGGAGGTATATTGGCCTATGTCAGTCATATATAGGGCAATTGAGAACTACGGAGAATCTCGAGCAATTCCGTTGGATATTTCGAAGACATTTGATCGAGTTTGGCATGACGGATTAGTCAAGAAACTGCCGTCCTTTCGACTGCCAGGGTCTCTCTGTAGCTGGCTTGCCAGTTTCCTTCAGAACCGATCTCTACACGTCGCAGTTGATGCACACATCTCAGACACATTCATCATTAATGCGGGAGTATCTCAGGGTGCAATACTTTCACCAACTCTATTCCTCATCTATATTAATGACCTGCTGACCGAAACCAATAATTCTATCTACAGTTTTGCAGATACCAGTTTAAGCCGTGCCTTCCATTTTAGATCAGAAAATCTGTTGCCAGCGACTAAGACTTATCACCGCAGACAGGAGCAGTTTACAAAAATTAATCACGATCTGAAGAAAGTTCTAACTTGGGGCAGACAGGAATTTGGTCCAGTTCAATGCAGCAAAAACCCAAGCAGCCACGTTTATCAAGAAAGCCAATACGGCGGGCCCTGACATCATTATGGCAAGATCGAGCATTACTTCATCCTCGTCAATCAGACTACTGGGTGTCTCGGTCAACAGCAATATGTCCTGGCATAATCACGTTGTGAACATCGCAAAATCAGCCGCAAAGGAGCTTAATGCGCTATTTCGCAACAAAAACTGTATATACCGCAGCTGCTGCTCTTGTTCTACAAAGTGCAAATAAGACCGCACTTAGAATATTGCTAACACATCTGGGATGCCGCACCGAAGCACACCCTAAAGCTGCTGCATTCCATTAAGGAGAGAGCTGTGCGTCTCGTCGGCGACCCTGAGTTGATTCGGGATCTGGATAGTCTGGAACACCGCAGACATATGGCCGAGATATCCCTGTTTTACAGATGTTTTCACGGCAGATGTTCCCAGTATTGCTAATCGGTTTTTTCCGGTTAGTAATATTCAACAACCGGATTGGCCACCCTCTACCTCCTGATTTTAACCCCATAGAGCACATAATTGCGTGGTGATTAGCTTGAACTTCAACTATGCAGTCGGCCGAATTTCACTCACTCCATGAACTTCGAATATAATAATTTTTTAACAACTCCTACAGTGACCTGAATGTCTATTAAAGAATTAAAGTAGTTTTAATAAATATATATAGCAACGCTTAATTAATGCAAAATCGGATAATCAGTTCTTATCTTAATATTGTCTTTACAAACATCTGCTTATGACAGATACTTATCAATGTATTTGTATTTCTTTCCAATACTTTTGTATATTTGACCCATTCAATTCGATATGCAAACAAGGCAAGTAAAAAAGAAAGGGAGATTTTCAAATTTGTGCCCTTTATTTGCAGCAGATTACAGCAATTAATCAAGACCTGGAGAAAGTTCAAACTTGGGGCGACCGAAATTTGGTCCAGTTCAATGCAGCAAAGACCCAAGCAGCCACGTTTACCAAGAGGGCCAATACAGCGGGCCCTGACATCATTATGGCAGGGTCGACCATCCCTTCATCCTCGTCAATCGGACTGCTGGGTATCTCGGTCAACAGCAATATGTCCTGGCATGACCACGTTGCTAACATCGCAAAATCAGCCTCCCAGAAGCTTGGTGCGCTATTTCGCAACAAAAAAACTCTATACACCGCAGCAGTTGCTCTTGCTCTACAAGGCGCAAATAAGACCGTGCTTAGAATATTGCTCACATATCTGGGGTGTCGCACCAAAGCACACCCTAAAGCTGCTGGATTCCATTCAGAAGAGAGCTGTGCGTCTCGTCGGCGACCCGGAGTTGACCCGGAATCTAGATAGTCTGGAACATCGCAGACATGTAGCCGAGATATCTCTGTTTTACAGATACTTTCACGGCAGATGTTCCCAGGATTTGGTTCGCCTCATCCCGCCCCTGGCAGCTCCTGTCAGACAGTCACGACAGACGGCAAGAGCGCACCAGTTCGTCGTACAATTGGAAACACCTAGAACATCGCTTTACAAGAACTCCTTTGTCTGGCGCACTGCATCACTGTGGAACTCACTCCCGGGACATGTGTTTCCCACTAATTACAACTTACCAATATTCAAGAGCCGTGTCAATCAACATCTTCGCACACACACCGCTCGTCGAGCGCCATAGGGTCTCCCTTTAGTGTGTGGGCCACTGCCATAAAAAAAAAAAAAAACAACCCTACACCTTTTATTATATACAAATAAATGGAATTTAAATAATGTGTATTGAAGATTGTATTGTTTGCTCGAAATAATCGTAACACTTTATAATGGAAGGTATATAATGAAAATTTATTATGGAGTTTACTCAAGGGATCGATAAGAAAACATATATTTTTCATTTCAGCGGGAAATTATCACGCCTTGGATTTTTTTTTTATCTAAATACACAATTTTGAAGCAGATATTTGTCCACCTTATAGTAATTTGATTCTATTTGAGGAGGTATGTATTTAGCTCTATTACTCCTGTTGATGTTGAAATTAGTTTACGTTAAATCAGCGATATAGCCTGCTAAATTTCTAGGCTCTAGCCTTCATCAGCCAGGCTTAACCTTCTTGGGGTCTCGACACAAGGGGAAGAGACCCGATTTTAATACAATCAAAAGCATTAACAACATATGTCTGTCGCCTTCTGTGACATACTTCGTGGTAGTGAGATTTGTATAGATGTTAATAACATTTTTAGAGCAAAGGCGCACAAAAAAATGGCACAATTAATTCCGCTAAAATCCACTGATTTACATTCTCGTCTCGTTGTAGTATTTTGACCATCTCTTGTTGATAACATCCTTTTTTTTAGTGCTCTTCCGGAAAGGGGGAAGGGAGTCACACACATTTTCATGCTTGTCAACAATGTTAACCTTGTTTAATATTTTTACTTGAATTATCTAACGAGTCTTTAATTTTATGAAATACATACCTTGCCTAGGTGTAGACATTATTGACTAAATTTCTAAACGGTCCGTCCTTGCTCTCCGCGATTTACATGCTTTCGAGGCTATTTAGTAACTTAAAACGTTTCTCTATTTAGTTTATTTGAGTCTTTCTTAATTTCCTTACAATTAGCCTTACCTTATTTTATAATTACTACTGCATGGTAAAAGATTTGCATCACAAAATGCACTGTTGTTTCGCCTTTGATTAGTTTTCTATAATGTAGCATTCATGCAGTTGATGAACACACCCCAGACACATTCACCATTAACGCGGGCGTGCCTCAGGGCGCAATACTTTCACCAACTCTGTTCTTTACCTATTTTAATCACCTGCTGACTCCTAATTTAGATCAGAAAAACCTTTACCAGGGACTGAGACTTATCACCGCAGATAGGAGCAGATTACAGCAATTAATCAAGATCTGGAGAGAGTTCAAACTTGGGGTGACAGAAATTTGGTCCAGTTCGATGCAGCAAAGACCCAATCAGCTACGTTTACTAAGAGGGCCAATAGGGCGGGCCCTGACATAATTATGGCAGGATCGATAATTCCTTCATCCTTGTTAATCTGGGGGTCTCGGTAAATAGCAATATGTCCCGGCATGACCACCTTGCTAACATCGCAAAATCAGCCTCCCAGAAGTTTGGGGCCCTATTTCGCAACAAAAAACTGTATACACCGCAGCAGTTGCTCTTGTTCTACAAAGCGCAAATAAGGCCGTGCTTAAAATATTGCTCATACATCTGAGGTGCCGCACCAAAGCACACCATAAAGCTGCTGGATTCCATTCAGAAGAGAGCTGTGCGTCTCATCGGCGACCCGGAGTTGACCCGGAATCTGGATAGCCTGAAACACCGCAGGCATGTGGCCGAGGTATCCCTGTTTTACAGATACTTTCACGGCAGATGTTCCCATGATTTGTCCTGCCTCATCCCGCCCCTGTCAACGCCTGTCAGACAGTCACGACAGATGGCAAGAGCGCACCAGTTTTTCATACAACTGGAAACACCTAGAACATCGCTTTACAAGAACTCCTTTGTCTGGCGCACTGCATCACTGTGGAACTCACTCCCAAGACATCTGTTTCCCAACAACCTACAACTATTCAAGAATCGTGTCAATAAACATCTTTGCACACACTGTCGTCTGCAAAACTGTAAGCAAGATCATTCGTTTCGGTCAGCAGGTCATTAATATAGACGAGGAACAGAGTTGGTGACTTTTAATCACATTTCAACCTTTGAACATTTATTATGGTATAAGACTTGTTACTTAAATGATTGGACTATTATGAGAGTAGCGACTACGGTGCTTTACAATACAAAATTATAACTAAAATCTCCGGTCTTAGATTTGATCACTTATTCGCTGATTGGCTTTAATCTTGACCATAATAGCTTCTAACTCGATTGCATAGCAAAGGTGTAGCCCATATTGTTAAACCTTAGCCCAGATTGCTCGTTCTCAAATTAGTCGGGAAAAGTAGCGTCGTACTGTGACGTAGTCAAATACCTTCTGCATTTTACCGGTCCACAGGAAGCGTCTCTTGGGTGCGGTTTTTAATGAAGTAAAGAATGATAATAGTATATTATGATATAAGTGTATAAGAGGGCCTTTAAAGCACGCGAGACATATTTCAAAACACGGCGCGCAGCGGAGTGTTTGTAAGTCGCAAGGGCTTTAAAGGCCTCTTATACACATATATCATACGCTATTTTTTATTACGAATGCATCATATTCTCAAAAATGTTTCAAATATTAAAGTTAAGGGATATATTGACGAATATATTAATCTGTCACATTTGACATGATCAAATGTTTCTATAGCAACCTTTAAAAAAGTAGGCGCATCATAAACATCACTTTAAGCACGCTGCAGCGTGCGATAATCGTTGATTATGATGCATGCGTAATAAAAAAGTATATTATTACACTATAACATGGGGCAATATTATTCAGTTTTATTTAACATTGCAAAAAAACTGATATATTTTTGTATATAGTTTTGAATTCCTAAGTAAACGCCATACTTTGATAATATTAAGAATGTCTCGAGGAACAGGATGACGCTTCCGAAAAACTTGTTAATTAAATCTAAACTTAGCTTGAGTTTCTAACACTCTTGCTCATCATCCTAAGAACTATAAAAATATGAGTGATCCAATTATTTAGTTTTTTAAAAAATTCTGTTTGGGGTGTGTTTTGTGATTTGCCAATGACATTTGACCTAGTCAATCACAGTATACTGCTTGATCGTACTCAGCAACGTATTATAAAAAGGTAAACTTCTACGCTTCTGCCAGAGTAAAAGTTAAAGGAGCTTGAGGCAAGCATAAGAGCAGTCATCTTGCTAAGGTAAAAGTGCTACTTTTACCTTAGCAAGATGAATGGATTGATGCCCACTTTTATGCTTGAATAATTTTTAAAGAAAAATAATTACCTTATCAATGTGAAGTTAGAAATTTGTTACTAAGTTTTGTTATGTGCGCATAACATCCCTGAGCAAAACATTGTATGTAACTCTTATGGGAATTTGGATTTTTTTTTCAATGCCTATTTCTCGCTGATTGAAATATGAGGTAGGTTTCTGAAAAAGTTGCTTCCAATATCGGTTAATACATTATTTGTTTTAAAAAAATGGGCAAGATATTATAATTTAGGGCAGCAATAAGGAACAATCATACAGAGACTTTTAAAGGGCTTCAGAAATGGATTAATATGGTTTCGAAAGACAACGGCGCCAATCAAACCAACAGTTGTATTGAGTTTTTTCATGACAACTTGTACTGATTTGGCAATGGTTTATCTTCAATAGGTACACATAGTGGTTGGTCGGTACAAACAAATTAATTTTAATGACTTATTTTGACCACAAAGGTGAAGGTAGCAATTCACTGTATAATTAACTACAAGCTATTAAAGGAGTGGACTGTATAAAAATAGGGTGTTGGGGTTTTAAACATAGATTATGTGAATTGACACTCGATAGGTATGTTAATGTACTTTAATAGTGCAATTATGCAATTGCAATTGATGTCAAAAGTATAAGTACAATGTTTTAAATACTTCTTAATCTACTTCCATGCATTCAATCATTCACTCACATAAAAACTAAATACAAAGGGGTGCTTAATTAAAATAGTTACTAAAAAGTCTTAATTTGTTACTTTAAAAATGGAACGTTGTCTTTAAATTTTAAACTTTCCTTTCACTCTACAAAATACCTTGATTTACTCGTTTCTCCAATATTGTCATACTCAGGGGTAGCCTTTTGGAATTCACACATTGAATTCATATAGCTGGGATTTGAATGGATTTTTTCCACTGCAAATTTGCAGACGCCATTTTACAGTTTCTTCAACTCAGGTACGCCGAGATGCTACGTAGTTTCTGGCCATAAAGCATTGCGTTACACAACGCCTAAATGAGGTTTTTGTCCAACGTGGACAAAAATAACAGAGGTACACTAAATATTCTCTAATATTTGTGCATACAATCGGAGAATTTGCCTGAAAGGATGGGACCTTTTGGCGCGAAGAGGAGAACGAAGATATTCGTTCTTGATTGAGTGAACGTTAAACTTGCACTGAAATATGATCTTTCTTACGATCTCGGGAGGGATAATAACGCGGGAAAGTTACGCGTCGGATTTATCTGAGAGGGGGAAAGCATCTTATTTCTTTCTTTGACACACTGCTGTTTACTGACGGAGACACAAATATATTAAATTGAAAACGCTTAAATTGAACCTGGCAATTGAAATGGCAAAATGACATTTAGCTGTATAAGATGGAATCGACCATCCAGGTTTGGACCAAGGGGTATTGAAGAACACATTGACATATGCTAATTTAAATGCACAAATTGGGTTGTACCTGGGGTGAAATAAACCTATTCTGAGTTTAATTACGGTTCATTCATACTACATACATAAAGGGTGTTATCACCAAACTATACGGTGAAAAACGATAGTTTCTACACGTGTTGGGGTGTTTCCCCAACAGTGGTGGATATTTGTTATTTATATGTTCTCATTGATTTTTCACTGTTTTGTTTGCAAACTAGTCCATAGAATTATGACAGAAAAAGCTAGTTTTGGTGTTGAATTTGAACACATATAATTAGCTCGATATTCTATGAAAATGTTTGGGCAACTTGCAGAAATTATTGACATGTTGTTAACTTATGTACAGAAATTAGAACTTATAAAACTGTCGCAAGGGACTACTTAATCTACTGTTATTTTATACAACATAAAATATTTTAATAAGAACCTGCAGTTTTTACTCTAAAACCGAATCTTACTAATCGAATTACTTCAAATAATAGCTAGTTATAGGTATATTATTTGTGATCAATCACGGTATAAATCTGGGTAATTACACATAGAACGCCTATGTTCGAAACATAAAAATAAAATTTAACGACACGAATATTTTCACCTATTTTCCCCATCAAAATATAAATTTTCGGATCTATATATTTAACGCTACATTTTTATTAAACTCGCAAACAAATGACCGTTATTTAAAACGACAACTTATTTTATATTTGCCTCGGCAACAATTCGCGTGATAAGTAGTTAAAAATTAATGGATTGTGCACGTAACACGAAAAAGTATTGGCCGCATGCGATATTTTCATATTCAGCTTCGTGCATAATAAAAGCAACACCAAAATACAATCGCACTTACAGATTCGCGTGTGCCGCTTTATGTCAATCGATTAGCTAGGCTTTACGATAATATCAGGTAATTAAATTTTATTTTACATATCTGCCGCAGGATTTGCTTAAAAATAAAGAAAACTGGACAGCAAGTCTAAGTTAGATACCTAAAAACATGCGACGGTAGTTACTTATTAATTAGGCAATGCCGGGGAAATATATTATTACCCGATAACTAGAAAATCAATATGTTTTTTTCCGCTTAAAAGGTGAGAGAAAATATTTTTGATTTAACACATTGACAGATTTTTTCAACTTTCCTGACTGACCTATATTCACCGCAGCATCACTTAAATCGTCCTGAAAATGTCCCTTAAAGTTCTCGCTTGTGTTTTTATCAAACAACTTCCAAAGTGTGTGCCTTGCAGCTGAGAACAAATTTGTAGGTTACTTTAATAATGAAGACCACTTAAACCCAGTAAAGTAATTACTTGGTGCTCTCAAGAAATGATACTTTCAAAATGTCAACCACAAACGGGCCCTTAATTAGTTTTTGGTAACTGCAAAGAGAATTGGCTCCAAGAAAAGTTAATAACTTCATAATAAATTTGGTCGAGCTACGTTTATCTGATATAAAAAGTTGTCTAAAAGTCGAATTCTTCATTTTAATTATTTATAATTCTTACTAATCAATCTCTGGGTAATTTCATATGCCAATACAAATATGCAACAGTTCAATAAGATATTATGTACTACATGTTGGGGAAACACCCCAACACGTGTAGAAACTATCGTTTTTCACCGTATAGTTTGGTGAGAACACCCTGTATGTATGTAGAATGAATGAGCCGTAATTAAACACAAAATAGATTTATTTCACCCCGGGTACAATCCAATTTGTACATTTAAATCAGCCTATGCCAGTTCTTCTAAACCCCTTAGTCTAACCCTAGACGGACGATCCCTTAGTTCGAACCTGTAAACCAAGTACTGTCAGTATAACAGGTTACAATTCAGCAACTCTTCATACGTAAAGGAAAACGTTTGTAATCGTTTTCAAGTTAATATATTTTTGTCTCCGTCAGTCTTGTAAACAGCAGTCTGTCAAAGAAAGAAAGAAGATGTCCCCCCTCTCAGATAAAAACCGACGCCGAGTTTTCCCGCGTTATGGTCCCTCCCGAAAGATCATATTTCAGTTCAGTTAAGACGTTCGCTTAAATAGCAGTAAAACGTGCTGTTCTCCGGCCAAAGGTCAAGTTCCTTTTTGGGCCAATTTCCCTTGTATGCACGAATATTAGAAAATATTTCGTGCACCTCAGTTATCTTTGTCCAAGGTTGGACAAAGACCTCCTTTTGTGCTTTTTTAAAGCAATTCTTCGAAGTCAGAAACGATAGCATCCCCGTTCCCGTTGGAAATTGGAATATAAAATGGCGGAAGGCAGACTGACATTCCTGGTCGAATTCCTGTAAAGCAAGGCAGTTAAAGCAGTCGAAGTGAAAAGGTATGCTGTGTGAAAGTTGCTAAGTTGAAGAACGAAGTATTAAAATAAGAAAGTTAAAAACTAATTTCTAAATCAAACAATCAAGTAACCTTTTGTAATTTTAGTTTTATACTTGAACGAATGATGAGTGATT
>MU181915.1:698529-761427 GCA_016904865.1 Pissodes strobi
GGTCGAGCCGGGCGCCGGGAATATGAGGTGCACTTATTTACGTCTCTTCTAATTTTAATACTTTCTTGTCGCACCCACACATCAAATTGGGACTTTTTCATATAAAAAATCCGCAGCAAAAAGCAGAACGCAGTATGAAAAATTCACTCGTTTTGACTAGAGATTGGTTCTATCCACTCGCAATAGCTTGAGAATGGTTTCCCTTTGAAATTTCCATATATTTTTACTCATTTTGGTTAGGGCCTGGTCCGATTCCAGTAGCCAAAGTTTTAACCTGGGTTCCCATTCAAATTTCCACATATTCTAACATACACTCGCTTCAAATAGAGACGAGTTTCTCACACAGCTTGTATAGTTTTGAATTATAAAAGAAATTGAGCATATCAGTAATTTTCCTGAGCCAAATGAAATTGAGAACAAATTCTAAAACCTCAGCCATAGGCGCAACTCGCGGGTGAGTCGATATGGCTTCTTTACAGATAAGTAAATCCTCTGGTTTCACGAAATTCTTTGCGATCTAATATTTAGACCTCATTTTAAGGGAGGGCCGAACTTTTAATCCTGGCGCTTTAGCGTGATTAAATTCTCGTAAATTGCGCGATTTTGATTAGATTTCGAACGAAGAGGTGATTGTGGCCAAATATGTTCAAGTAAGCCTTAACTCCCTTATCTCCGAATAACAAGTTGGGTTAATAGTGGTAAGATCCTTAAAGAATACAGCAAAGGGTCCAATAGTCCTTCGGGACACGAAAAGAGCCTACGGGACAGAGAACACTCCTTCAGAGCAACCCCTAAAAGAACCTTGTGACGTAATCTCCGTGGGGTATCTAAAAATGTACATATATTGTATACGTCTTGGTCAGATCTTATCCGCTACGCTCTCAACTTGTTACGAATATTCTTTAGTATGTGCATGTATACTAGGTGGTATGCATATGTTTCCTATATGAGTAATGTGAATGTATCGAGCGTAGAGCTCAGTGTAAGGGCACATACTTTGGAAAATAGAAAACACTCTAAGATCCAAGATCACAAAAACAAAACCACTCAATGAAAATGAAATTACTAAAAATGTTATCATACCATGTGAAAGCAATACATTTTATATAGGTGAAACCTGTAGACCATTATCAAAGCGTATAAAAGAACACCAAAGTTATATTAAAAATACACAATTCTACAAATCACATATTTGTCAACATGCATTTGGTAACAATCACGGAATACAATGGAACGCTTCAAGTATTTTAGCAAAGGAACCATCATCTAAAAACGTAAAATTAAAGAAAGTGCTTTAATTTTATTTAATAAAGATGTATGTGTTGCTTCAACTTCTGTTAGTTTTAACAGGATACCTGGATACCTTTGCTAAAAACTGAAGTGAATAAGGGTCATTTAAAAATTAACTAAAACTTTTAACAAAAGTCATTGAATTCTTCCTAAACGCATAACACCAAATTTTAGATATATAATACCTCACAAATGAATCAATTATTTACCTAATAACACCTCAATATCATACTAACCTAAAAGACCAGTAACCAGTCATTATACAATACGACATTATTATGGTCATCTTGTCAAAGTCAATTCAAAACTTGACAATTTTGCACGAGCTTTTTACTGTTATTTTCATTTACTAATAATTTTTATTTTTAGATTTGTTCGTTCTTGACAACGGGGGCAGATTTGTTCCTCGAAACTTCAACCGTCTTCCAGTTTTCTTTTAGGGTTTTCAGCTTCGTTGGGGTCGCTAAATTAGCTGAAGAGGCTCTACTTTCACAAAAATTGTAAATAGAGGTGGAGTAAAGGCAAATATTTGTAAGGTACCTAAATCAAAGTTCTTGTAATCAAAAATTCAAAGCAGAAAAGAAATTTATTAAAATCAAATGCACCCTATATCCTATTATAGAATACGAGTTCCCATAAAGACAAAGGCATCAGCTATGAGTGATTGACTGCAACATGATACCAAGGACAGTATCATCAAGCCCTACTCAATACGCTTCATTTCCCTTGAATATTATTTCTTGTAAAATTAATGAATATATTAAAGTTATGTTATGCCTGTTCCATGTCCAATTTGTCTTATGTTCGATGATATTGCATGATATAATAAGTGCATGAATCAATAAATTCTGAACATGATTCAAGAACAACACTTCCTATATAGCAGTATTGTCCCGTACATTCAATCCCCTCTGAGAACCATTAGAAAGCTATAATTTAGTGATTTACACCATGAGAAAATAAATCCCCCTGTACAGAAAATAAATGAGTCTGTACAAAATGTATAAAACATAAATTTACCTAACTACGTAGGGGAGCAAGTCTCTCTCCTATAGGCACTTCTTGAGGAAGGAAACGGCGCGGCGTATTTTGATCAGGAATCTTCCGCACGTGGCCAGTTACCAAAAAAACCTTGACTTCAGACAAAATCCAACAAATCCACAGTCAATTAGTTTATTCCACCAAACTGGTAACTGCCAACTTCTCCAGCCCGAAATAAGATTATCCCTGTAATGGTGAATTAGAGAATCTTAAAGTTTTTATCAGGCTTACGCCCTACCCCTTCTTAGTAGGGTTTACCAAGAAAGTCAAAGAGGTCAAGTCAAGATCGTCCACCTCGAACGCCAAGGTCCAACGTTTAAGGGCCAGGAAAAACTCAACCAATAAGCCAGCTTTACATTGTCTTACGACAACCCGTACAATACAACAAGATGGTTGCCACCAAATTTAATAACATCATCAATACGCAACGTACTTAAGGCTGTATGATCATATGTATTACTGGCAGGATAAAGAAAATTGACCATAAAACCCTTATCCACAATGACTAATCACTCAGAAACTACCTCAATCCGGTCCGCGGCCATTTTAAACACCTGCCATCAAAAACGCGAAACGCATGAGTATGCGGCATTATAATTCACTCCTAAGCGTACCTTTTACCAAGAGCCTGCGCCTCTGATGGAACCAGTTGCGAAGCAACCCGGGCGGTGTTGTCAAATTTAGGGAACACAACGCAACCACTTAATCATCTTGCCTGCTTACATCAAGCGAAAACTCAGACAGCCCTTTAACATTAAACTGATGGTAGCGTATCAATAAATTATGTTGTTTCTTGTTGGCTTGGTCCGCAAACACATCAAAATCGCACGAGGATCGCTAGAGAAACATGTACACCTGGCAACATCGCAAGAGTACCCCCTTACAGTTAGGCAACAAAGAATTATTTTCAAAGTCTCATCTCATCTGAATCATATATCATATCAAATATAAACGTTGACTAAATTTTAAAATTTTCCTATTAAATATTGAAACAAATCCAGGAAAATATCTGACCAACTCGTAAATTTCTGACATCCATGAGACTGTTTTAATGTATATTATCATCGAGAAGGTGGTTATTCGGGAAGGTAGGAGAACTATTGAATGTTTTGAAATGCACTGCTATAAATGAAGGTTTCTTTGATAGCGATGGCCAGAATACAGTACGCTTTATTAATTGATTATGTGCTAAGCCAGTTAAAAAATATTCATAAAGCCCGATCGATCCTGTCAAACAGCCCGAGAAAATCAAGTTACGTATACGACTACAGAACTCCCAATTTTTCCTGGAACAGCTCGATTAAAGTCTAGGGTCATACAATAACCATGCATGTATCTAATCGAATAAGTAGTATTATATTTAGCTGGAATATATGTAGGATTAAAGGTGAAATAACTGACTTAACTTGACCTCCATCTATTACATGTTTTCATAGTAAATTGACAAGTAACACTACATTATAAACATTGAAAAGCTCTATCTCATATTGGAGTAAAACTAATCGATTATCTAGTCAAATTCATACGACTATACAAACTTTAAAATGTTTTTGACTATTTTATTGTTGATAAATGCTGATAATTGTTGTTATATGTGGATATTTATATAGGAGGGTCAACCTACAACTCATCGTCAGAATACAGTTGCCACTATAACAACATGGATGTCCTGCCAAATTTCAACAATATATTTGTAGTGCAACACGTAGGAAATTTCATTGCAACATGAAATACGCCAACCAATGTTAAAGATGATATTCTCATCGTTGATAAGTATAAGTTTAAGTCGAGTGATGAACTAAGACTTATCTATGGAACAGCTAGCTACAAAACGGTTCTCAAGAAGATGTCTTAGCATACAAATAAATCTTTGAACTGACAAACGCACATAAGAGAAATTGTAATACAGTTTCCGTAATAAATACTAGCAGAAGTTGGAAATATTATGTAAATAATATTTCAAAACTATTTCCATCTGAAAGATCTTGTAGAAAGGTTGTCTGATGCAATAATTTTGCATTAGGTTCATGAACGATTCATTCTTCTTTGAAATTCGAATAACTAGGAGAAGGACGGTAACAAGCTTATACACCTATGATTTTCCGTAGTACCTATGACCAGAAATATATTCGTCTCATGCTGAAACTAGTAGCCAGTAGTTGAGAGATTATGGTTGCATTTTTTTGAAGACTCTTTATCGCGTTTATTGAACACAGCCACCAAATTTTTAGAAAGCAATTTTTCGATAATTGCTACAAGTTTAAACATTGTACAAATGATTTAACATTAACTAAAGTGACCAGCTTATTATTTAAGATGTTAAGGGTGGTTACAACCTCAGCTTAGGAGATGAAGTTGCGCAGATTTAAAACCTAAGAAACATGGGTAGGAGGATTTGGGTGGCAGGCTACTCTGCATATCAAATAATAACTTATTTTTTACTGTTCGCGCTATTAACCCAGTTAGCGAAATTAAAGTTATCTCCATTGGGAAATGAGATGTTCAGCTCTGAATTAACCGGAAAAAATATAATTGTAGTCACAAAATTCTACAACTACCTTTTTTTGCAGTGTACATGTTAAGTGACTTTTCTAATTCGTATATTTCGGAAGAAGCTTCCACACTTCATCCACCAGCTTTTTTTGCCAATTAGATGTCTTTTGTTAAGGCACTTCATTATCGATTAGCGATAAGATCACACAAAACCAGCCGAAACTCTCAACGAAATTGAAAAAACTTTTGGTCTCGATAAATGGATAAATAAACGCTCGGAGTGTTTATCCACTCGCCTTGTAATTGATTCAGAGTACCGAAGCGTCTTTTGTTGCATAATTGAAATGATTGTAAAATTAATTTCGATCTTTCACTGTGTTAATAAGGTCGCCTAAAGAAATTATTTATTAATCGGATTGGATAGCTTGTCTGCATCCAGTTAACTTTAGCGAAAATCCTTATGTTTTCAACAAGTCTCTTCGTCGTTGTTTGTAATTATAAAGATTTCAGTGTTTAACACACTTCTCTATTTTTATGTGTTACAGACGACGAAAAGTTCTACCGAACATTCGAGACTTTTCGTCGCGTCTAAGGGTGTATTTATGTTTTTCTCCGCTCTTGTAAAATTTTATGTCAAACACTTTTGTCCCCAAGTCTAGTGGAATTTCTTTTTTATCCATATAATGCGAATACAAATTTAGGGTTTTTTAAATCCTCTTTCAACCATATGCCTTTTATCTTAAACAGGTGCAATATTTCACAATTGACTATTCTTATTGGTTATCAGTTGCACTATGTTCTGTATAACTTTCCTTCTCTTTTCACTAAAATTATTAACACGAGTTTTCTGAATTTCCTCCAGCATTTCCTGTATTTCATTGATTCTTATTCACCCGTCATTCTATTTCCTCGCATATCAAGCATCTTTAGCAAAGAGTTTAAATACATATAACAGAAGGCTATCTTGTTGGATTTTTCAATATTTAATTTTTATTTCTACTCTCCTATACTGCAATCCCCTTGATGGGGAAAATTATATTTTTTGTATTTTCTCTTCCACAAATTCTGTGAAATACTCTTTCTTATAGCCTGCCTGATGTTAAGGCTGATATCCATCTAGTTTCTTCATCAGCCTTATTTCGACAATAGATGAATTTTCCAATGATTAATATTTGTTTTTACTCTCTCCTACTGCAATGCTCTAGTTGGGGAAAATTACATTTATTCTATTTGCTCTTCCACAAATTCTGTGAAATACTCTTTCTTATCATCTGCCTGATGGTAAGGCTGATATTTATCAAGTTTTCTCGTCAGCCTTATTTCCACAACAGTTGTCATCATCCATATACATTCAATCGTCATGTTTGCAGTTTTTAAGTAGTCTTGGTTAGGTATTTTCTACATTAGCCAAAACGTCGACGTTCGAAAACGATCTACTTTTCCTTATCCTTTTAATCTATGTTTCATATTAATAGTTTCTTTGGATGAATTTTCATTGCATCATCCATCTCTCTTGAAATAGCGTAAAGTTGTAGTACAATTTTGTGATTAGTTTTGCTGTAAATCTGATGCAGGATAACTTTTTGGGAAAAGCAAAGGGGAAACTCATCGTTTTTATTCCTAGAACTTCTGCTAAAGTGGCTATGAAGCTAAATAACCTCTGCATAGCCTATCAACCAAGACTTCAACTTTTAGGAAGCTTAATTGAGTTGAAGTAAAAGCCATGAAATTTTAAAAATTAAGTGCAAAAGAGTGCAGTGAATATTCCTTCGATGTATGCATTAAGGACCATTTTATTGGTAACGATATGATTTTTGGCTTTGGATTTATCTCACTTAAACTAGTTGATATAATCAATTTTAATTTCCGAAGGAAAATTAATACCCACACATTTATAGCGTCATAGCACCGTCAAGTCAATATCCCGTTAAAGCATCTTTGTCGACAGAGTGGATTCTAAATAACTAACAATTGATAAAAAAAATATATATGCTCAACAAACTGCCGTCCTTCGGGCTGCCAGCCTCTCTATGCAGCTAGCTTGTCAGTTTCCTTAAGAACCGATCTCTGCACGTTGCAGTTGATGGACACATCGTGCCTTAGGGCGCAATATTTTCACCAACTACGTCCCTCATCTATATTAATGACCTGCTGACCGAAACCAAAAATTCTGTTTACAGTTTTGCAGATGACAGTATCCTTGTCTTCCAATTTAGATCACAGAAGCCTTTACCAGCGACTGAGACTTATCACCGCAGACAGGAGCAGATTACAACAATTAATCAAGATCTGGAGAAAGTTTGAACCTGACGCGATAGAAATTTGGTCCAGTTCAATCGGACTACTGAGTGTCTCGATCAGCAGCAATATGACCACGTTGCTAACATCGCGAAATCAGCATCGCAGAACTTGGTGCGCTATTTCGCAACATGCACACACCGCTTGTTCAACAATGCTTGTTACAACCTACAGCTATTCAAGAACCGTGTCAATCAAATTCTTTGTACACACACCGCTCGGCGAGTGCCATAGGATCTCCCTTCAATATGTGTGTCATTGCCATAAGAAAAAACAAAACTGAGTCATATTCTTCAACAATTTTGATCCATGCTTTATGAAAAATCATTGGCAAAACCCAGTTGGAAGTATTCTCAATGTCCAATAAAAACACAAGTTGCTAAAAATTTATCATATCAAAAAATATAGAAAAAGGTAGAATATTATTGAAAATGTATATATATTTATTTTTCTAGAATATTCAAAATATGACGTATTCAGTACGTATGTTAATTATTGTACTAATCTCGAACATCTAAAATAGTGCTAGATTCAAAGAGTGGCAACATGGGAATAATATCAAGCAATTAATTAGAATAGAAGCCTCACTCTCCAAACTTGTCGACCCGACCAAATGGAATTAGATTTTCAATTCCATTTATAGGTTTCAGTTATAGAATCAAAAACGTCTGTTTTATGTTCAACTGCTTTGAAATAAGTAAGATAAACAGCAGATTGTTACTTAAGAATATTAAAAAGAGAAACCCTGTAGTCAGCGGCTTTAAAAGGTCGAAAAGATGTGGGTTATGGTGTAGTAACTAATCTAGAAAGTGTTCTAAAATGAGAAAAAACAAAGATATACTGCCACCCATAATGAAAAATAGTCTGGGAAAGGTTTTACGTGACGCATTTGCTAAGTTTGCGAATTGAAATTCTAAAGTTTGTTTTGTTTCAACTCAAGCGGATATGGGTGAAAAGCACAAGACAGTATTTGCTGTTTTCTTTGTCTGCTAAACAAATTTAAGAAATATCACTACTATGTCTATGAAATCCCGGACTTGGGAAGATCGAGTATGATATTCGCCAATCATGAATTATTATTAAGTTTTGTCAACTGCGACCGGGAGTTGACCCGGGATCTGGATAGTCTGAAACACCGCAAATATGTGACGCAAGACAGATTGGACGCGACCTATTTGGCTTCCTTGAGGCAATTTGAGGTTCCCTTGAAAGTACTTTTAATTTATGTTGAATTTAAGCAATCTAGTTTGTTAACTTTATACTGATATGCTTAATTTGGTTTCATTTATATTGGTATGCATAATTTGGTTTCACTTTAATTTAGTTTCACTTTAATTAACTGACTTTGTTTATTTTCTACTGATTACACTTAAGGAGGAGTGAACTTCATGCCAGTAAGCGTTTGTCAATCTAGGGTACTACGAACTTGACCAAGTTGTCGTTTACTCGCTCCTTTATACTAAAATTTGTTGAAAGTTCACTTATGGTTTTAAAAACATGTTTAGATAATAAGTATAACAACTATCTTTCAGGATCGAGTATCAAAATTTAGACTGAGTGTTCTTTATTTTGTGAATAGGATTACTAGTTTACATATGCCGTCCTTCTTCTTGCATTGATACCCAATGCAAAAACATCTTTTACGGTCAAGAATTTCAAAAAGGAAAGCATCTCCCTAATGAATAAAGATTTGTTAGCGACTCTCAAAAAAACTCTGTTATAGTGGAAACGATTAAAAACTAATTTTCAATGAATATGTTTAAAAGAAGGGTACCTCCCTAAATATTAACGAGTGGTCCTCAATATTCGAATAGTCATATCGTACCTTACATAATTAAACTTAAGTTATATTTTGAATACTTAATCTTGGTTCTGGCTATGGTTTAGTTCCGTCACGGGTTTTGGCCAATGGTCAACCATCTTAACCCCTACTCAATTCAGAAATTTTGTCGTGGGTCTCCAGTTGGCTGCTGTTTGTGTAAGGGCGCCATCTGACCGAATTGTAGGCCGCCATTGAATAGTGCTCCATATACATGTAAAAAAATGAAATGGAAGATATTCTCGACGAATTTCGACTAGAACAAAGTCGACATATTATATGACAACAGGACGGAGCCTATCCCCATAATACGCCTGAGTTTCGCAACTTCTGAATCACCAAAAATAAAATATGAAATCTGAACAAAATTACGCTGAAAGTGTTACAAAAACCTTTCAAGGAGGCAGAGGAGAAAGTATGAAAATTACGAAGAATTACATGGCGAATATACTGAAAATTTCATTTGGGATTTATCTGTTTATATTATAATTGGTTTGGTATTATTTATAATCACTTGTTATTGCTACTAAATATTAATAAGGAATAAAAATCTTTTTTATTGTCTAATCGAAAAACTCACTTTGCATGAAAAAAATGTAAATTCACGCTGACTAAAGCATTGCTGTCAACTTACCTACGATGAATATTAAAACAAAATAGCCTGAATTATATTTATGAGAAAAAAATTTGGATTTGATTTGTTTCAAAAATGACTGAGAAACCGCATAAGGTAAGTTATTGAAAATATGTCTAAAACTTCTCCTAGAATCTTAAAATTCGATACAAATTATACCACCCAATTTAAAGTAAGCCAGAAAATGAATGTATATAACTATATTATTTCTTGGATGCTTAATTATTTTGCTAATTAACAAATGTGCATGGTCAATAAAAATCGCCAACAAATTTATACTTATCTAATTCTTTTTCCATCTTAAAAAATCAAAAAGGTATAGGGTCTATTTATTTTTTTCTACCCTGCACAGTGCTACAAATTTAGAGATTGGCTATTGTCGCATTACTATGGTTTGCATGCCTTTCGTAATTGATCTTGAATTTCCAATAAAATTATCTCGGTTTCCGGAAACATTGTCCCTGAGGCAAGCCAATAGTTCGACATATATTTGTCAGCATGTTCCAGCATAACTTCATTCGAAAGCCTTCCAGAAAGCTGCTTTTCTCACCATCTCCGAACTTTTCTTTCCTCGTCAGTTGTTGACGCTCAAGAGACTCGCACTGGTACAGAAGCAGACGAGTCGACTCATCAGTGGTACATATAATTCTATGGAGTTCCGATTCTTGAGCTTTTGTTAAAAAATAATTTCGCAATCACACAGGTTGTCAATATCCATGGTCCTCTTCCTCCGTCCTATCCAGGATGGGTTCTTCTATCTAAACTACTTTTAGGGTTGGGTTTTGCGCCTTGTTCTTAATTTGCATTGTAACTCTTGGGTATTGGCTTTACTCTAGGATACAATGCCACAATAATATCCAACCAAGTGTATAATAACACCTGTGCCATCTTATTTTGTAAATGGCTAGTAAATAATTCATTAGATCTTTCTGCATTGTATTTCCCTTCTATCCAGCCAGCCCGTGGTATTATTTGAAGTAACTGAAGTGCCAACTATTTTCCAGAAACCATCAACATCACTCGTCGATGGGCTACCGTGGCTGATATGTTTTGGAGCAGAGTTAGGTCTTCTGTATAAGTCTTTCTCCGTTCTGCTCAAATGCACGTTATCTTGATTTCTATTGTAATTCAGTTTAAATTTCCTCATCCGTTCGGAAGCACGGTCAACACAATCATCGGAGTATGTGTTAGTATTACAGAGATTGATATTTATCTAATGATGTTATTACTAGTTTTTCTAGCTTTGCTGAGTTAGTATAGCCCGCCGATACAGGGTGTTTTTTAATTGAGTGCCGATACTTAAGGTTGTGAATCCTTGGGGGATTTTAAGAAGAAAAGTTAATATTAACATATGTCCTAAAGCTCTTCATTTTTGAGCTACAGGATGTTAAAACAAAAAAAAATAACTCGTTTATCATAATTAATATATCACTATTAGATACTTTTATGAAAGCTGATAAAAATGGTAAATTTTACAATCAGTGAATTAACTGACATTCATTTTACTTATGGGCTTGCAGACGGAAATGCATACGAAGCCAGGCGGATATACCAAGAGCGGTATCCAAATCGCGTATTACCCGATCCTAGAATATTTTCTAGGATTCACGAGACTGGAAATTTAAAAGTAGACCACAGTGCTAAAGGAGTCCATCAAACAGTAAGAAGACCGGAACTTGAAGAAGGAATTTTACCCGAAATTGAGGAGCGCCCTGAAAGTAGCACGAGGAAAATCGCGGCAACATTTAATGTTTCACATTTTCTTGTTTGGAAAATTCTCATCGAAAATTTATTATACCCATATCACATTCAAATAGTCTAGGCATTACTCCCTAGAGATTTCCCGTTGCGCATTAATTTCTTTTAATGGGTTTCTTCAAAACCTGCTAGAAAATCCGTTACTTGACAGGCACATTCTTTTTACCGGTGAGCTAATTTTTCTCGAAGTTCAATAAGAATTTTCCATAATAACCATTCATGGGCGGATGAAAACTTATGCAAATGTGGAATCAAATCATCAAGAACAGTTCTCATTAAAGGTTTGGGCTGGCATTATTGATGATTATTTGATAGGCCCATTTTTTCTCCCAAGAAAACTTGATAAACAATCATATTTACACTTTCTTGAAGAAGATCTGCCGCCAACGCTTAAAGACCTTCCAATCTTATTAAGAAACCAGATGTAGCTAATGCACGATGGTGCGCCTCAACATTTTAGCTTACGAGTGCGTGAATTTTTAAATCACTTCTATCACAATCGGGGGATAGGTCCCGGAGGAACGCAGTCATGGCCGCCTAGATTTCCCGACCTTAATAGTTTAGATTATTTTTTCTGGGGGCACCTGAGAAGCTTAGCGTACGCAGTGCGCAAACCGAAGAAGAGTTACGAAATCGTATAATAGACACCTAGAACATCGTTTTACAAGGACCCTAGAAATCTTAGAAAATATGCGTCAGTCTATGCGAAGAAGAGTAGATGCTTGCATACGTGTGGGTGGAGGATACTTCGAACAACTACTGTAAATAATGTGGGTTCTTTATTTTGTTTTTCTACTCTTGTCATTTTGCTTTAGATTTAAGATTTTGAATTTATCGTTTTACTAAATGAATCGCGATTTTTGAAATAATTTTTTAAAACATTTTTTTGGTTTTTATTTTTTTACGCGAAAACGGTGCATCGTACGAAAGTAAGTCTATGGACCAAATTTGCTCCAAAATAAATGAGGATTTTAAAAATAAGTTTGGTTTTTAGAAAAATCAGTGGCGTACCATTTTTTTCTTTTAAAATATTCAGTTCAAACCCCGTACGGACGTCACTGTTAAAAATTAAAAAAAAATCTTTTAAGTCACAAACTGCTCCTTAATGATTAAAAGGTGTGTAGAAAATTTCATAAAAATATCTAAGAGTGATATAATAATTATGATAAAAAAAGTTATATACTTATTAAAATTTTAACACCCTGTAGCTCAAAAATGAAGAGCTTTAGGACATATGTTAATATTAACTTTTCTTCCTAAAATCACCCAACCTTAAGTATCGGTACTCAATTAAAAAACACCATGTATATTGAGTCAGTCTGTCAATTATTATCGTCACGTTTTGTGGAATTAATATTATGAAAGGATTGCTATTCCATTTTATCTTGCCAAGAGCAAGATTTTTCTCGTTATGAAAGGAATAAAAAAGATATATCATGAACGAAAATTTATTAGGATCGGAGAGATATCACAGGAATATTAATCTTGATGGTATTTGCCAGTGGCGGTTTGAAGGTAAAAAATATGTGACAAACTCTCGTCCTTCAGTTTAACCGTCTTCTTTATCCTCGTTTCATTGATTATTGAAATGGAGTTTCCAATTAACCCAAAACCTATTTTACTATTCAAAAATAGAATTAAAAAATATACTCTAGTGTCATATATATTTAAATTGCTAAAATGCATTAAATAATTCAGGCATGCCTAAATAGTGAAAATACCATCACTAACAATTTTTTCCTAAACCACTTAAAATGATATATTATTACAAGCATCAATCAATAAATCCAATTATAAACGAAAACATAGCTAAAGGTCCTTCTCATACACCCGATCTATTTAGAATGCTTATTTTACTCTAACCAATCAAACTGATACCCGCTTATTATTATCCCAAAATAATAAGCTTGTTTCCTAGTCCTCTTTGAGGCTTTTGCCTCCCCTTGTTTCATCGTGTTTCCAAACGAGAATATACGATTGTCGAAACGAACATTTTTAATTTAAAATAGATGCTTCTTCGCACTAATTAATATTTTTACTCATACCCATGGTTAAGCGCCATTATCTTTGTTAGAATGACAATTGATATTTTTTCTAATTTCAAACATTGAAAATAATTAGCGCCAAACTGTAAGCAAGCTTTTCAAAGAAACAATGACTTTTTTACTGCGGGCCCTTGTAATATTGTAATTTAGCTCCTGAATAATTTAAAATTTAATGGATGAAATATGGAAGCATTCGGATTTTGCTATTTCTAAAAATAAATTAATTATGTCAATCGAAGAACTTTAAATCGCATTCAAAGGCCTGTTCGCATAAAAAATAAATCATTCATAGAGTGTGAACTAATTTAACTCAGCGTGATCTTCCTCGATCACATTTAGTGTTTAATTAAATGTAAATTAATTCGTTCCCTTTTTTACGAGAAGAAAATACAGAATATCAAAATAAAATTCATATTTCCCTAATTTAATTTCAATATTTGTCTTTAAAGGAAATGTTTTTAAAGCTATTCTAGAAAATCTTCTGGAAACGTACTTTCCGAATCGAAACCTTCTTTGTAAAAGCAGTTTTTTTCTCATTCCGATAATAAGATGAAACAGAGCTTGACAAACCCTCAAAGGGATGGAAAAGACTCGGGCTTATTAGTTCGGGATAATGGATAATGGTTTGGTTTGTTAGAGGAAAATAAGCGTGTCTGATTGATGTGGCATGCTATGGAACTTTTCGTTATTTGATTTTTATTTTTCCCGGGTAGAGATATTTTTTAGCAATTTTTTGATTAATTTATCTGACTGCATATTGTTTAAATCGCATACGCTAGATGCCTGATTTATTATCATGCAAATATCAGCAAATTGAGCTCTAGCTGGCATATGGTTTGACGGTACGCGAGAAATATGATGACAATTTAAGCGATAACTGTTTCGTTATGTATTTTAAATACAAATATTTTTCAACAGTTTTAAAATTGTCCACTAATAGACATAGTGCAATGTTTAACGATAATGGCTTTCTGTAAATCATAAAGTCTAAATTCTTCATCCCTCCGAGCTATATCAAAAATGAAAAATTATAGTGCTCAAACATTGAATCTAGCTCATCTCATTTAAATTTTAGATGAAATAAAACTGCTTACATACTATCAGTACCCTCATTTTAATACTGCTAAGTAACGAGCTCTGCTCGGAGCTACTTAGAATATTAAAATCAGTTAAATGTAAAACAGAGTCTTCTGTTATCCAGAACCGAATTCTATTAATGAGATTAGAATGTTAATCAGAGTGTTTCGTTAGTCTGCAAAGATAAGACGAATGAATACAAAGTTTTAATTTTAGAGGATACTAAGGAAATATATGAAATGTATTATATGTGTTAGTTGATGCACAAATTTTGATCCACTCTCTATTGCCAAACGAATTGATCAGAAATTAGATTTTAAGTCTGAATTTGCATATTCGTATATCTCGGCTTCTTAAAGAATATTTTTTGGGTTAATTCATCACAATGCTGGCTTTTAAAAATTAAAAACTATAATAAATGTCGCTAGTAAATCGACCGCAAACAAATTTCAGCTTCACTATAAGTTCTTACAAGTTCCAGGGAAGGTTGCGTCGATTTTAAATGGTCCAAGAAATATAGCCCGAAACATGTTTGATCTGATTTAGGTCAGGCAGACCAGTCCAATAAGAAAATATGTCGGCAATATATGGATACCAAAACTTGGGTTCTTGTTAGTTCTAGGTTTCTATGTTTATTTTTATATTTGTTTTGTTATAAATTAGTCGCTGGCGAATGGGAATATTAGTATGTTACTAAGTTATAGTATATAAAACTGTAAGAAGTTGCAAAATAACAAAACTGATTTTTGGATTACAGGTCCTTTTAAGTAATCCATCAAAAAACTGAGTAAAATTTCTCAAATATTGTCACGTTTAGTTTATCCGTGACGCCATGCCTTGGGTAGAGTGTAACGTCCCAACTGTATCTGAATATTATATCGCGTTTTTCTCTGTGTATCTGTTAAATTGTGGTATCAATTGTCACAACATTACTATTACGAGTGGATTTCAGTACTTCGACCCGAACTAAGATACATCGCAGGAAGTTATAATTGAGGGTTCTTTTCATTTGGGCTTCGGTCCATGAAGATGCCTTATCCTTATGGCAATTAAGTTTTCAACTACAACAGAGAGCATTTTTTTATTAACATTACAAAGCGCAGTAACGCGTACGTTTTGTTAGAGTACCGGCTATGCTGTGGTGAAACATCTTGTGCAAAGCGGTGTGATAAGCTTTTTATTTTAAAAGGTAGGTTCGACCCATGTGCTTTTTAGTAGATGGCTAAAGAAATCGTTTGTCATTTCACCAGGGTCTTTCTGAGAGACTGATGGTCATTTATTCTGGGGAGCTCCATCGTTGAGCAGGAGCCTGCCGTCTTATCCGAAGTGAACCAGGCCAAGAGTCTTGTGAAGAAAGTGATCTTCCCAGCTGAGATGTTCACCTAGCTCGTCCATCTACACTGGAGTCCAGTCCAGTAGCTTTTCACATACGAAAGGCTCAAGGTATCGACGAGTCCTGGTAGGATCTATTTAAATTATTAAGTGTTAGCCCTACCTGTATCTATAATTTAGGTGTTGCTCCATCTTGCTAATGTCTTAAATTTTCCTAGTGAGAACTCTAAAGATAATTACCGGGGAGTATATTCTGAAATATTACTTCAAAAGATACCGAGGTTCAGTTCTCTAACCTTATCTAGTGTCATTTTTTATAAAAGGCAATCCTCTAAAGCCCTGTCTCGTCAGTAGTTAAAATATACTATAGAATTAGGCCGTTTAGGTTATTAATGCTAAGTTTATTGTATCTGCGTGTCAAACCCATGGCAGAAAATTTATTAAAACTATTTAAACATAATTATTAGACGTTTCGCCTTGATATCGGTAGAATTGAGCTCAACTCTCCTTACTTGGTGCGGCTATATTTAGTCCTATTTATTTTATTCAGTAAATCCCTTTTAGTTTAGCCTTTTGATGACATTTTAGAAGTCTTCTATATTCCTGCTGCCAAGGGAATAAGCAAAGCGTAGTTTAGTGGATATATATTCCCTATCTTTAACATATAAATTGTTTCATATTTAAGGAATAGTAACTGGGTAATATTAAAATATTTTTTTAAAGATAACTCCTCTCGTAGTAAGTTATTGATCAGAGACTTGCTAAGTACCATAACTAGTGTTACTTTTTGATTTGAAGTTTAATCGCAGTGAGTACCAGACCTAATGCCCGGTTTCTGAAGTAGCAGATATCTATTGTATAAAATTATTAAACCTATAATTACTATGGTTACAATTGTATTAACAATCGTTGTCATAGGAAATATTTGAAGAATAAAGTTATCCATACTTTCAGAAACTGGACATTAATCGTATAACTGATACATGATTATTGTAATTTCTAGTGTTAGAGTGTCAAGATGACACTTAATTACCATAGCAATTAATAATTGTTGTTTGAACATTAATTGCCACCTGTGGCATAAATAGGTCAGCTTAAGTAACATTCCATAAATTTCTTTACATAATATTAATCATCAGTACTAAGAAAATCTTCTAAATTTCAAGAAAGCAGATTATTCTCTACAAGTATTATTATTTTTTAATAAACGGGATGTTTGTATTCCTGGTGTTTATTTTGGAAACTTTATTTAGGCTATAATTCAATCTCATTCTAATTTCTTTATCATTTTCACAGGGTATTTTTTCTAAACTTTATTATCCGATTTTCAGACAGATACAATTTCTAATGAATTTCTTGCAGTAAAAATTTAGTGGCGCCCGCTCTAACTGCCATAAACTTCAACCCACGCCTTTAAAAAGGACAAAACTACAAACGGCTGAGTGAGTTAGGCCTATGGACCAGCTGAATGGGCAATTAGCGAATAAGGCTAGTTACAAGAGTGCAGGTTATATAGCTCAGGTTTAAAGATCGATCTACGCCAGGTGAGAGAAACAATAACAACGTCTATTGGTCAAAGACTTAATGAGAAAACAATAACAACGTCTATTGGTCAGAGACTGTATGAGTTTACACTGTACCCAATTACTAATACACGCATGTCCTTTCGGTTTGAGGCATGGTTTGAAATATTTAGAGGTCTTAGTCCCTGTATTATAATTAAGTTCTTTAAGAGCGATGTTGTGTTTGAATGCATGTAGGTTTGGTTATTAATTATTGAAGGTTTTTAGTTTATCTTCTAACTAATTTTACATGGGCAATACGAATCAAACAGCTACCAGTGAATCTAGCAGAGTGCAATTTCCATTTATCAATACTGAAAAAATAATCCTGCAAATATTGAGAATTTGAGGTAACTGTAAAAATTTACAATTTTTGCAGTCGCTCAAATTCAGGATGAAAATATCGCATTTGTTTATTGTTGCATGTAGAAAATCGCGAATTGAGAATTAATAAGAGGTTTAACAAGATTACCTAATTGCTTAACAACCGGTCCATATGCCTGGTTCACTCAGCGGTGTTAATATTTATAGATGCGGGTCGTAGAGTTTAAATAGACGGACAAAGGCGCCACTAACTTTTCTATTATAAATATATCAATTACGTGTACAATAGAACATTTATGAGGTCTCAAATCTAATTGAGAATATAGCATCGCACTTAAAATATTTATAGGATTCTATAAAATAAGTCTCATCCAAAATATAAGATCATTAATATTTAATCTTAAATTTTAAATAATCAATACTGCCTCACTAAAATCTGAATTTATAAAGTTCTGACTAAGTAACTGACAATCACAGAATGCCCTAAATAAAGATTAATCCCCTAAATGATAACAATTATGGCATAATTAATCCCGTGGCAGCAATAATATCAGTGGACAGATAAACAATGATTAAAAAAATATATTAAATCAAATAAATTAATCTGTGAATGAAATAGATGGTCAATGAAAATCTACTGGGGAAATCGTAATGAATTTAATTCGGTAACCTGCTTATGTACAAAAGCCTAAAGTGGTAGTTATGTAAGACTGTCTACTGCCATTAGGCTTACAGAAAATTATGGAAAGGGCATAGCATTTAAGTGAGTATACATAGTACAAACGGTAAATCAGGTATTTACAATAATATTAGCAAGACAGTGGCTAACCGAGATAATATCCGATACGGTAATGAAAAAAGTAAGTATTAATAAATCAAATAACGGTAATAAATGGTAATAGGTACGATACAAGATAATAAACGACTCTTAAAGAAATTTAACGGGAAGTTCGATAAAAAAGGTAAGTATCTTTATGACCTGCAGTAGCATTTGGGTAAATGTACATAATTCAAAAAAAGTATATCAGATAATTACAGTGATATTAGCAAGACATTGGCTAATCAAGATAATCTCAGATACGGCACCGAAAAAAGTCTGTATTATTTAATCAAATAACGATAAGAAACGGTAATAGACAATAAAAGATAGTAATCAAATAAAAGTCACTTAACGGTAAGTTTGCGATAAAATAATATAGGTAATTATAGGGCCTACTTGTATGTTCTTTTCACCCGGTCACACGGAATTGAAATTCCCAGCAGTGGCTGGTGGCTATTTCCCAACCTACATGGCTACTTGGCTGACTCCAAATTAAGGCTTTTTGCTGCTTCCTGTTAAGCTGCACGTCACACCATGTGGCCATCATCACTTCGACAAAATGGCTCAGACGAGCGGGAATGAAGTTTTAAAACTCTCTAGGTCAGGGAAAGACCGGGCATAAGATGGAGGTTCTGATGCATTGTAAAGAGAATATTGACCACATATATTTACCAGTGAAAGGGAAGAAATTGTCTTTCTTGGTTTGGTAGCATTTACAAGGAATCTTAAAAGTGCAGTTTATACTAGCTGATGGCTTAGTAACGATTCAGGAATCCCTCTAAATTTAAAGCAGCCATATATATCAAGTTCACCTAATTTTGATGCTTGGTTGTCCCTCATGTCGCACATACTGTCCTGGAACCAAACTTGTTTGATTTTCTCCTTTAATTGTTGAACTTAACATTTGATAAGAATTTTACAAGAAAGTTCTTCTTTAAAATGAATATTTGATGTAGTTGACTTTAAGCTATAGACATTGTCTTAAATATAATATGTCTATGCTGCTTCACGTAAACGACAATCTTACGATGCTACATCTTTTATTTTTAGCTTAGTGGCAAACCACATTGACAAATGCCACGCATGATTCGGAAAGTTTTAATAGAAATTTTAAAATAAATTTGTATATTGAAGGCACCGGCACAGTAACGGTATCAAATTTTCCCTTTGTAGTATTATCGGAAAAAAATCTTTAATTTGCTTTCTAGCTTTTTCTAGAAGAACTCGAGATCAGTCGTTCTTATTTCACACGATAAAAATTCGATAGCACAACGAGTACTGTAATTTGGATGAGTTATTATACTTCGCCACATTTTGCAAAATTATTGAAATTTTCACGTTATTCAACCTTGAACATTCTATAATATTGTTGCCGGGTGGGTTCAAATAGCCACTAGCCTCAGATAAAAAGTTATAAAATATATTTGAACTTGAAACAATAATTGTGAAAATTACCGTAACAGGCTAAAATATATCTAGCATATACAGGTAGAGGACGACAACACTATAACGTTCATAGTCTCCATCGGCTTAAAAATGAACAGGATATTTTAAAATATAAACAATTTTCTTCCATTGAGTGGAGCAATTATAGCAAGCTATTTGAAGCTACAATTTGGCTGAATTTTTGCAGTTATTCAAACATGTTGAAAGGACTTTTATTTTGCATATCGCTACACAGTGAGTAAACGCTCAAAAAATCTTTTGCCTTGCACATTTTTATCAATATTTACACCTTCAGCTATAAAAAATCATTTCTCATATGTAAATTGTATTCTATTTTTTTGCTATTTTTAATCCTTATTCGGGATCAGTTTGTATATTTTAAGTACTTTCTCTAAACTTTCAATACCTATTTTTCTATTCTTTAATCATAAAGAAAGTGGTTTAAAATCTACCCTTTGAATAGACTTACATGTAATATATTTTCTACTCAACAAGCAGGTAGTGTTCGAAAAATTAATCGCGCAAAGAACAAAAGGCAGATCTAATCCGAACCTTATTTATCGCACTTTTTTGCTCTTCAACATCCAATTTTCCTCAAATTCCAACTTTTCATCAGAACGGGGCATTAAAAGGAAGTGCCGCGTAGTTTTTCAAGTGCCAACTTAATAGGCGACGTGCACGCACAAGGGTGTGAAAATACACATCAAATTTCTGTCGGGATTTTGCTACAAGGAGTGCTTCATTGATTTATACACGAACTGAGCTTAGTCTTTTAAAATGAGAGGTCTAGGGGCGGAAAGAATCTTTATCAAAGTGACTGAGATTCTGCTTCTAGTGAAGTGGGATTTACTATGCTTCTTCCGGTCATATATTATTACATATAAGTCGAGTGACTGTAAATAACTGAACGTGATGTCAGTTGATATGTGCGTGAAATTCACATATGAGAAGCTGACCATGATCGTCACAACACTTTTCTAGTCATCAGTTTCACAAGCCACTTTAGATGCGCTTGCTATATTTTATGTGGAATTTAAAGTAATATTAATTAAAAAGAGCAGTCTATTACAGAAATGCTAAACTGCAAAGACTAGGAAATCATTGGAATTTGTAACCTTGTGCAAAACCAAGACAGAATTTATTTTTCTTAATACACTTTTACCTTTCTATGATGGAGGAGAGGGGGTAGTTAAATTTGATCTGAAAGCGACCTTAGAGCCCCGATATAATAATATACATCCCTCTTGCCACCAGTGGCGGCTCGTGGAGTTCAGTAATGGGTGGGCAGACGAAGTGGGGAATAGAATTCGTGAAAGGCGCAGAGAGGAGGGCCGCAGGCAAATTTTTGGGGGTGCCACGCCCAATGGTTACCCAAAAGTCATTGAAATCGTTAAAAACACGCCATTCACGAGCTAACGCTGCGTATTTTAGTTTGTTACCAAGCATTATTGACAAATTTCCTATTGGGATACTCCCAAGTCAATTAAACGTAAAAAAAATTACTATAGTTTATTTTTGATTATTTTAATACAGCAGTTTCTGTTAACGGAAGAAAACTGCTCGTGCCAGCTGTTTATAAATTATAAAATGCCGTATTTCTTTGTTTAAACGTAAAGACTATATAAATTATAAATTGAAAAATATTAGTACATTTTTGGTTTTAATATTTATATTTGTGAAGGGTGAAGGGTGAAGTTTACCTACTACATCTGAATAGCTGCCACTGGTTATTTTACGATATGCATGCAAATTGCAGGAAAAAAGCAAAAGTATCTAGCGCTCTATGTTAATCAGCATATTTGCAATTTTCTTTTCCATGCGTGCTTGCAACCTTTACTAAACTGTAAATATACCGTTCAGCAAGAAGCATGGCTGTTGCTCGACACTTGCACTAAAACTTGCCATTATCCGCTTAATTTTAATTCGCATACAATCAATAATCAATCACAAACTTAGGCACTGAAAAAATATCGCCAACGGACTCAATGCAATCCCACGGCAACAAACAAGCCGAGCAGCCGAATATGCCCGATGGGCTAGCCCGCAGAGCCGAGGTTCCATTTGAATTTAAACGCCTTAGAAACATTTTCAAATTTTCATTCCTTAATTTATTGTTAAAAACAATATTTTTGGCTTTGCTTATTAAAACCGAGAACCTAGACATATTACAAAGAAATTATAGGCCGAAAGACAGCTTTTATTATGGTCAAATATGGAAAAACAAACAATATTTACGTCATTATTTCTTAAGATGCTACCTAGAGCGCCTTGGATATGACATGGTTGGTGTACTTCAGACACACGCGCCACTCCTCCTTCTTTGTCTCTCTCATTAGAAATATCAATTGCGTTTGTCTTTCGGTGGGTCAGGTCGTTTGGGCTCGCCCCGCCGCCGCCGCACTGTATTCTTTAGCAGGCGGCACTGGATATAGACGATACGACTGGCCTAGGCAGAGATACGATTTATTTGGTATAATAGTCAGCGATTTGCGCTCCTGTTTTTCGGTGAAGTTTTAAATGATTAATAATATAATACTTATATAAGTTTTTGAATTATATTTGTTCTATAATAATATATAATACTGCAAACGAAAAAAAATAATTTTTTTCTTTTTTATTTTACATTTTACTGAATTTTTATAGGGTGGGCACTGCCCACCCTGCCCACCCCGACGAGCCGCCACTGCTTGCCACTAACATTTTATTTTTTCCTACTTCACAATTGGTCCAGATATGACACACATTTCTTCTATTTTTTGGCTCAAATATTTCAATATTTTTCCAAAGATGAGTCAAGACCATTCGAGTACAATCTCCATGGCCAACTGATGACACGACAAATTATGGATACCTGGCTCTTTCTTAAAGCTGATATCGGCAGGGTTGATTGTCCAAAAATCATGATGCTCGTCTTATAAATGTACAACAGAGTGAAATAGTAGATATAACTGTCGAATTACTGCAGAACTATCGCAAATACTGGCAATATCTCTTTATCCAGAACCCTAGGAAATACTCGCTACAATGATGTAAATTTTTACAAATTATCTGAAGGAACTATAATCCTAAGAAGCAAATCACAGCCAGTTAAACCATATGAATTTTCGAATTAAATGCTTTTAACACCTAAGCTATTAACATCAAACTTTTGGTCGTAGGAGATAATTTTCATACCCAAATTACTCAAAGCTCTGAGCCGAACCGACGGCGACGATGTCAATTAACTGAAGTATATGGTATTTGCTTTTCACGACAGGGGTTATGTTGAGAACGGTTTTACAGTCTAATAAAAAATGAGACGTCATCTAATAGAACCCAAAACTTTAATTTCTTTTCGAATAGAATGTTGTCAAGGTTCTGATGTTATCGAGCCTGGACGTTTCACTTGTGCCTAATCATTTTTGATTTCATTTATTAAGTGTAATGTATTTGCCATAATATGGCCCTATTACGACATCTTTATTTCTTAATTATTGTTAGTAGTTCTCGGTTTTTGTTCATGATATTCAGAACCGTTTTATGCTCATGACATGCAAGCATTCAGCGGTATGGCCACGTTTCGAAAGATCCAAGGCGACTTACGGTATCCCTCTTGAGTATTCATATTTTCACTTCCTCTACATCACGTTAATATAGAGGCATACCTAGCTCTATGTTGCAGAACTTCCTTCACTTGCTGAATAATCATATTCTTTGACTATCCCATTCTCGAACTTATTTCCACATCTGTGTTTCATTTGTCGTTTAACATTGCTACCAAATGTTGAAACGAGCGGTACTTGTTCTAATAAAGTTTTATCTATAGGGATTTAACAATTAGTTTGGGTTGCTGACCATTTGGTTCTCTTTATGCTAATTGTCAGTTCCATTGCTTCGCTGTCAATGTTCATTTTATCTAATATCTGTATCTGAGAAAACATAGCCCAATGGACATTTTGGTGCCTGCAGTTATAAATCTAACATATCAATTAGATTTAGCTTCTCAGCTTTACTTGACTTGTTTTAGAATAAATCATATTATTTCTTAATTTATGTACACTTCACATTATTATTATAACCTAAAAATATTATTCTTTACGACTTTCTTACAAGGAGTTCACCAGGACAGTCTCGTAGAAGACAGGAACAGTAGTTTGCCCTCATGTGGCTATTCCATCTCGCTGGATATAGATCTTATCCCCCTGTTCTACACTAATATCATCTAGATCTTATTGAAACCCGTTTACGTGCTGGTGGAGACAGTGAACTATTATGATCATGCTACAAGAGAGAATATCTGAATTGGGAAGCATGTTTTCCACCTATTCTGAGTAAATATAAGCCTTATGATTTCCAAGAAAATTTTGCACTAGTTGAATAATGAAATTCAATCTGTCTGAGAACTATCAATTATTCCAACATTCAGTGCTAATTACGGGAAATGTACGTGTTAAGTACTCAATACAAACTCCATCTCTATCTAAAGCCTATACAAACTGCAACCAAAGGTTCGCTGATCACCTTTTGTTTTGCTTGAATCAATGCAATTATTAAGACCAGAGACCAGAATTTGTTAACCCTGTGCTAATCCATATCTCTACTTTCCCAAAGACGCTTGAAACAAGGATATTTTGCATATACAGTTTGCTGTCAAAGGAGTAGGTATACCATTATTAGCTTGACACACCTATTGATGTTCTTCCTCCTTAATTTTTTTCAGGTATAGATATATTTACTCGTATTCCTATTTCATGCTGTGAAAATGACCAATATGTATTGAGCCAAATTTGATACCGTTGTGTAAAAGGACACATTTGAAACCACGTTTTGAATTATCCATAAGAATGTGTCATTCGTTTGGTGTGTATTCTGGCAAACTAATTTCTTAAGAATTCTTTTATATCGTTCCCAAATTACGGAATAATTTTCTTAAAAAAAATTTGATCTCTATTACGATCAAAAAATGTAATATTTGTACTTGGTATAGTAATTTCTGAAGACTCTTTTAAGTTCTCGAATGAGATCATTCAGTTTTATTGATTAAGAGATCAGGGAGCTGGTGAAACTGCTCAAAATCACTGCCGATTTCTGAATGCATACGCTGGCTGAACTTCATCAGCCGCTGTTAATCTGTATCATTTTCCGGAGTCTCGGCATACTGCTGAATGATAGAATCGGTACTTTTTCAGAATGCAGTACATGTATCTTTGTATCACGATATGTACATTTGTGTCAATGTTCGGATTGATGCCTTACAAAAATAACAGCCACATTTATTGTTTCTTGGTTTCCTCCAAACCATCCCTATTTCAAACTTTAAGCATCTCCTCTTTTCAACTGTCTACTGTTGCAAATTTTGCCCAAGTGAACCCCAAAATAGGTCAGAAAACTCCTTTTCACCAAGAAATAATTTTTCTACTTTCTTTCAAAGCATATTCGCATATGGCAAAAAATACCTGGATGATTTACACAGCTACGCCTGCTTCTGGATGCAATGGTTTTAATCAAATAAATGTTTTTATTACTAAAGAACGCCGAAAATTTACATATAATTATAGTACAATTTCACCTACCAAAACTCAATAGTAAACTAAACCGGGTCAGGCAGACATAGACACGAGGTAATATGGGCGTGATATTAATTAGTTCATATTATGATTACGCATGTATAGGAAGGTCTGGTTTTACGGCCATGAGCAACAGCCAAGCTACTCAAACTGGCTATTTTTAGGTACGAAATTTCACCTCTATAGATATCACTACTTCATTACTATCATTGCCTTTTATCAGAACCGAAAACAATAATTGGTCTCTATCTTAAAAATTAGAGCTGGAGGCATTTTTGGAAACAGCACATCAAAAATATCTTAAATATGTTTTTACTTTTCCGGCACCAGGAAAAAAGTATTTTGTTGGACTGTGTACTAAATTAATAATAATTTCAATATAAAGGAACATATAATTAGGACATAATTTTTTCATCACAAATGACTTTCGTCTTCCAAACTTAAAGCAAAGTCAATAAAATAAAAAAATGTTAGGCAACATAATTGGCTGATGTTACGAAGTCTAGTAATTGCCATGTGCTAGTGGAGTGTAAATGTCCTACCTGTACTAGAAAAATGATGGAGCTAATTTAGCAGCGGCCCTGTAATCTTGGCTCTAAAAAAGGTTGGGTGTCACAGGCTGCTACTTCATAAAAATTCGGAAGACGAAACAGCCTGACAAATGAGACGTAGTAACTTGCATCAGCTGCCAAGTTCAGCATAATAAAGCAACCGTTGGAAGTTGAAGGAGACAATTTTTTTTAATCTTTTTTGGTACCTATTTAAATGGAGAATTTTTATATTTTATATCAATACTTAAGTTTTGTCCACGATACCTTTTTAGAATGATCTTGAAAGGGTTTTGTTCTTGGCACATGTTATTTGCTTTGGTTATTTTTCAGAAGTATATATATATGGTCAAAATCCTTGGCTGACATGGTGGTTTTCCCACCTTCTTATCCCACTTGTATATTTACATAGGTATAAGATATCAACGTAATTATGAAATTTCGATTGTTTTCTTTGTCATCTTGAAAACAAAAATATCCTATAATATTGGTCTCTTATAATAAATTCAATATAAAATATGCTACAAATAAACAAACATGGGAATATTCTATTTAGTTTTATATATATAAACCCATAATTTGGTCGTCGAAATCACCGAACTGAGTTTTGTCTCCGGAGCTGAAACTGAAATTAATGATTTTATTCCTATTTTAATTACTGTGTCATCCTTATGGAAAAACAGGATTTCTAAAATAATTTACATACCAGTAAAAAACACGACAATTTTAAAACATAACACAAGCAAAGTTTTTATTCCACTTTTTGCTATGCTGGTAATATGACAAAAATAAAAATTTGAGGACATTACCCCGACACTGTTCGTGAAGTTTCATCAAAAAGTTTCATAAAGAAACTCCATATCTTGCAGAGCGCGTTTCTTTGCAATATTGCTGACAGAAACAAGTTACGGTGTCTCATTTACCTGTTTTTGCCTGTCCTTAAATTTATGTCGAGTGACAAGTTATTGCTGGGCCCTTTCGTTAAACATATACAAAATAATAACTGTGATTTGTCTTTTTCGCTCTCTTCCCATATTGTAAGTAGGAAAGTACTGTTATCATGATCATAGTAGAGATATTTACTCATCGAAAGAAGTTGTTACAATATTAATTGTCTTATTATTATAATTCAAATTAAAGGCCAATCTGTTACTATAAAGGTTAACTCTAAATGCACTTTCTTTATTAATTTAATTTACTAAAAATATAAACTGAAAGATAAGCCCAGGGTGTATAAGTTCGGAGAATACTGGTTAAAATTTATTTCCAAGTGTAGCTGTGAAAATAAAAGATTAGAAATTTCAAAATACAATTATTCTATGTAGATTTCCTTTCAACAGAAATAAGGGTTATCATTTCAGATTCTATTGAATTTTTTTGGCGATATCTGTCCTTTAATCACCTTATGGTTCCTTCGAGGTTCCTGGAGAGTGTTACTGAAAGTTGCTGCTGTGCTTAGGATCTGTCCTGTGACGTCACCGGAAGCTGTCCTGGTGAGGCGAGTGTGTGTGGACTCAGTAGCATGAAAAAAAAAAACAGTACAATGCAGTTCAAAAGTTCACCAAGAATGTTGTTATAACCCTGTTTCAATTTGGCGGAGAGCGTCGCTTGTCTTAGCTTAGGTTTTTAATATAGAAATTGACAAGAGATAGCTAGAACTAATACTTATCAATTAACAATGCTCAAAAATGACAAAACACGCTGAAGGAAAAATTATGATATTTAATTAAATATACCTCGGCCAATTTGCACAGAATTGTGTCTGTTTTCGAGAAGACAGAACAGATCAAATAATAAATAAAATAAAAAGCTATCTAAGCTATGGTCATGAACATTATTTCAATTAAACAAAAAAGAACAATTATAATAATAAGTCAAAAACAAAAGTGAAATCAATAAATTTACACAGATAATCAGAATTAAATTATTATTGACTGACTAACTCAAAAGTCAGTTTAATTCAAAAACAAAGATAATGACAAATTGAAATAAAAATATAGAAACAAGGCAGTTACGATCAGGTACCACTACGGTCAAGAAGGGCTTGAGAAGGTGCTTGTGAAATATCTCAAGTGATGATAAAATACTTAGATAGGTTGAACAATAACTAACACAAACTAAGCTTAACTCTAATCTCACATTTAACAACAACAATAAGCGATACTAGAGATAATTGGACCGGATCTCCTACACTATAGATAGATTTGGTTATCAACTTCTAAAAATGGCAACTCCCAACTAGAACCTAAAAATGAACCCTATAGGCCAGCATGATTAATTCTATCAGTTGAGTTGCTAAACTAAAATCGAAATTTAATAACTCCTTTTTGTTTTGAAGGATCAAGTCATTTCTCCTCTTTTCAAAAGGTCTTTAGCTCTAAAAACCAATATTTCATATGTTCTCCAGGCCAAAAACGTACCTCATGGCTGAAGGCAACGTGGCATATGAAACGATAGTGGGCAGACACTGTAACAGACAACGCTTGTCCGTATACTGCCCTAAATGGAATAATAAGATACTTATAAACGGGATATTAGATATTCACGTATAACTGGACGATAGGCCGATGCTAATTTTATTCACAATTATCACCAGTCATGTAGCACCCGAATTAAAAGCTTAGCAGTTTTATTCTCTTTACAAACTCTTAGATATAAGAAAACTTGAAATAAAACAATGCAAACAACGCAAGAAATAAAGAAAATTAAGAGCCTACCTTCTCAGCCTTCTCGAGTTGGTCGCCGATACAAGATAGATCTAAATTCTTGTTCTACCTTTCAATCAGAATCAAAAAAATTGCACCGACGCGCAGTTGTCACAAATGTTTTAATTTTCTACCATACGAAGCAACCGATTTCAAGTATATGAGCTGCATATTTGAAATTATTTACATTTTTAAATAATGTATTCTCCTGCTATATGTATGTAAACTCAACCATAATATTAATTTTCATTTTACATTAACTAAATAATTATCGACTGACATATTTAAAGAACAAAAAATACTAAAACAGAGTTTTATCCACAATACCGAAACAGAATATTTGCACTCGACGCGCGTTTCGCTAACCTTGTTAGCATCATCAGGAGATGATTAAAACTTTTTTAATCATCTCCTGATGATGCTAACATGGTTGATGATGCTAACATGGTTAGCGAAACGCGCGTCGAGTGCAAATATCTGTTTCGGTATTGTGGATAAAACTCTGTTTTAGTGCATGTTGCCGAAGGTTCCAAACCCCAACGTAACAAAAAATAGTTTTAAACGAACTTGATGGGCAACATAAGAATTCATTATTTATAAATATTTTCATGCTGTTAAATGCGGAATTTTCTACACTGTTGTTACGAGGTCCGTTCAGACAGTAATTTAAAACAGGTTGAAGATGAAAAGTTATTATTTCAAACCAAAAATCAATACAAGCGAACTCGGAACAACCTGATGTTACGGAATTATTAAAATTACCGTGACCAAGTTTGATGTGTGCTCGTGTGTTTAATTCAAAAATATTTATTACAGTACTGTATTTAATTCAGATATTTTAGTTGGGTAAAATATCAGATCAAATCTTATGTAAAGTCTAAGAAAGGGAAGGCTTGTTCCATCATTAATGGCCTACATAAAATAATTTAATCTAACGATTGTTATAAATAAACGGACTGATGGGTCGTCAGTGCCAAATCAGAAGTCGAGTCAAGGAACCTCTAAGTTTGCACAATTGTAATGCCAGATTTTACGAGGCAATGGTGGATCCTTCTGTAGGAATGGCAGTCCACAAACCGTTGTAATAAGTTTATGGTCGGAAGTACCTAATGGCGCACCAACTATAATTGTGTACTGGTCAGGATTTGTGGTTAGAAAAAGATCCAGGAGGGCGGCAAATTCACCCCTCTCTGATACTACAAGTAAGCCCGCAGGTGATGGCAAATGCTTTAGCTTCCCTACCTTCCTTGTCGGTCTTGTTGTGATGTATGAGCCAGTTGGTTTTATGGGCAGGTCGACCTGCATTGAATCAAAAGTGGCAGCTAGTGTTGTAAAAAAGTTTTGGGGGGCTCCATCGCTCGAAGGGCGATAGAGACAACTAAAATCTTACACAAGCCGAGGAACTTAGCTAGGGTGTAAAACATATACATTACTAATTCCAGAAGGAGTGTTGTTATAATCAATCATTGCTCTTTGCTTATAGTTTTCTTTACGAGACCTTAGAATACTAGGTAGCTTTAAGCACCAAGTCTCAGTGTTAGTAAAAATTAATCTGTATAAATCAGGTTACATGTACAATAATAAGCCAACGCATGCCCAAATATCTTGAATCGCTGTTTTGCATAAGTAAATTTGCATCAAAATATATTCGGTACTGTTGTTATTAGCGCCTATAAAATACCAATTATCGATCTTCATCGAGATATGCATATCCACTATTTGACAAGTTATATCTTAAATAAAAATACACGCAATCATAATTGTGCACACACGTCTTAGACGTAAAGTAACAAAAATAATAATTATAATATATTATGTTTGATTTTTAAGTCACAAATTTATTCTGCTATTTGCAAATATCATCGAAATTAGGATTTTTGTTATATCCAAATAAAACTTATATAAAAGTTGAGATTGATTTTATTTGCATAAACAATCACAATAATATATCAAATATATTCTAAAAGCTTTCATATTTGGAGCGCTCAAAAGCAATAAGCCAGATGAAAAATGTATAGTTACTGCCATCTTCAAAACCATATATTACAATACTTTTTCTATATTTTCATATCCAGTATGTTTCCAAATAAATTAAATCCTTCCGATTTTGCCATGGAAGAGAGCGTCGCCTTGAGCGTTTGCAAACATGGATTGCTCGGTTATTTTTATCCCTAAGTGCAAAATAAACTCTCGACATTCATCAAAGTGACAAAATGGAACAATTGTTGTACACTATGTCTGATTTCCAAAGCTACATTTTAGAGTTCTGAGCTTTTGCAGTTTCCAGCATATTTACTTGCGGAGAGACGTTTGAAAAATGGTATGTAGGTCCGGAAAAATAAATAGGCTGACGGACATACGAGTCAATATAATTTTAACTAATTTTTGTAATATTATATTTATGATCCGCTTAATGGATTTTGATACGTAACTGGCAAGTAGCCCCATCATTGGCGTAGCAAAGTTTTATTTTCTGTCCACTTAGTTCAATATAGGGGATAAAACAATAATATTTTTTACAAGTTATGCTGCGGCACAGATTTTTTCAGGCAGTAAATAATCATATACATATAGAGATAAAAGTTAAAGTTTTCCCTACATTTCCTTTTGTGTTTATCTTTTTATCTTTAGCAGATTTAAAATTACATCATTTTTTCCAAAACATTATAATTCTTTCACTTATATGCAAAACTTCAACGTAGACTTATTCGTAGGTTATAACATTTCCACCCTTCTCTTTTATTTTTTAAATTTAAAATTGTTGTTTTGATTTTAATTGAAATTATTTGAATAAATAAAAGTAAGAGTTAAACGTTCCTTGAGTTACCCTGTCGCTGCTCAGATACGTCTTATTGCGGTGGCACTAGGGGTGTGAGTTCGAATTCTGAAAATTCAATTAAATGTGGGCGCCAGATCTAAAGTAGACCGAAAGATAAGAAAAGATAAGATAAATTGTCAGATTACATTATCCATAATAAGACACCAATGTAAGGAAAGTAAACGCAAGAAATAAAAGGTAATTTTTAATAATAATCTTTGATTCTACTGAGTATATTTTACAAAATTTACTTCCGAATTCCAACTACCAATTACATTCGGTATAGGTAAGATAGAATAAACGATACTTAACAAGCACTGATTCTAGGTTACAATATAATGAGATAGTGAGATAGTTATGTATATGAAATTTTCCATACGACCCTAATTCAAATTAATGGTTCTGATAAGCGAATAGCCCATAAGTTACGATCAGCCCATTAATAAGTCAAAATATTTCATTACATAATCCCAAAATAATTATAATCAAAATGTTTTACCAATTAACAATCTGTAAGTATAGGTAAGATAAAATAAGCAATACTTAACAAGAACTTCGATTACCTATGGTATTTAGAAAATATGTCAAATCGGGAGATAATTGTAAAATCTGACAGAAGTCTTTGAGAGAAATTCGATTTATATTAAATTTAAGGCTTACCCTTGAAAAATTTAAATATAGCCAAAAAATATCACTACTTGTTATGTAGTAACTAGAGTAAAGATAATTAAGAAATAATAGTTTACAAAAATTTACAAATGGAAATTTCCAAGATTAATACCAATTATGTACAGAGTATTCAATCACTATACTACATAGTACTCATTACAGATAATTATTTTGATTGATAAGATCAAAATCCAAGATTACAGTAAGATAGCTGTACAATAAGGTAAATGTACAAGATAAATCAAAGATAAGATAAAGGTAAGATAAATGTATGAGATACGATAATGGTAAGATAAATCTAGGAGATACGGAAAAGATACTTAAAATTAAATTCGGAAATGTTGGTTTTTCTGTTTAAAAAGATGAAATAATGAGAAATTGTGCAAACATTTCTAAAAGGTAAAAAGGATCTCTTATCTTATTCCAGACGAGAATGCTCAGGGCTCCAAAACGCTTCTTCAGCAAAGTGGTTTCATAACCACGGAGTCATCCCGACCATTTAATCTCCACTTCCCAATCAACAATTACATTGCTACCCACCAGGCTACGATTGGAATGGAACTGCGTCCTGGAATCTCCCGATCCTCTCCTATAGTCTCCTCATTTGCCCATATGAATTGAAATTTAGCACTATCACTCGAACCAGTTCAAATTCAGGATCCCATCAAAGTTGGAGTTACAATTATAGTAAAGTTAAGTAGGTAGAGTTAAAAGTAAATTTCAAAGTAGAATTTAGAGCCTGTTGGTCGGCTCATCCTTCAGTGTCGGCTAATCCATACTAAAATGCCATTGGAGTCAAAAATTATTATAATCCAGCCTAGCTGCTATCAATTTCCAGGGAAATTAACAAAACATTTTGACGCCTCCGTCACCGCCTGACACGAGATCAACCTACAATACCCGAGTCCATACGAGGTCAATTCAAATACCACCAACTAAGTAATCATGAATTCACTTCCTAATTAGAAAATTCCGCGAAAAACTCAATCAAACCTCCTTCACAAAACATTCTGAATTATGTAACTGTCAAAACAAAGCACCTAGTTATATCACAAACTAAAGAAAGGCTGTAAAATGAATAGATGCACATTAAATTCAAGATACCGGCAACCATATATACGTGTATGCCTCCAGTCCAGTAGCGTAGACAAATCAATTACATTAAAAATAATTCCAATGGTGTGCTAGATTATATTGAAGTTTGCGAATGTAAGGAAATAAATTAATTGTTTTTGGATACTTAACCGCGAATTGTTACAGAAAATTCAAATTTACTAACATATCCAAATGATTGTTACAAGGTATAAACGATGCGGCAAAAACGTAAGCTAAATATCATAGAAGGTTTATTAATAAAAATACGATTTAGCAATAAATTTAACTAGCAAAATGACTGGACGGTATAAATATTTATTTATTAAATCATTTATGACCACAAAAGTGGGGATGGTAATTAAACCAAAAGGAGTTCCTTATCTAAGCTTGGACACAATGAACAGAGTACACCAAATATTCTCTAAATATCTGTGCAAACAAATGAGAAAAACTACTAAATATCTTGACGTCAACCAGTTCAACGACTGGGTAGATGTACTTGACGCCAAATTCATGCAGAGCGATGACTGGATCGATGCATCAAGTTTGAGTGTTTGTAAGGCACTAAAAACTAAAATGATTTTTTCCTACTGGCGCGGCAGGGAGAAATACAGTGGGAAATTGCGCGGCAGCGGAATGCATTTGAGAGAGTAAAAGCATGTCCTTTTTTATTTGACATATTGTTGTTTACACAGCACTGACGTAGATAAAAATATATTAAGTTTAGAAGGATTAATAACGATTTCCTTGACGGAACGGAATCTAAAATACCTACAGTCCAGGTTCGGATTAAGTAGTAACTGAAATACAATGTTTTAAATGCACAGACTTACTGTTACCTGGGGTGATATAAATCTATTCGGATTTAAATTATGGCTCATTCATACTACGAACATACAGGGTGTTGGTGTGCTTCCCCAACAATGACCAAAATAGGTAAATTACAATCACTAATGCTTCACGGAATACTTCTTATCAACGGATTTACAGAAACGTCTAGACCAAAAAAAGAGAGTTTAATTAATTAAAAAAAAGGGAACTACAGCTCTGGATTTAACTCAATTATAAACCTAACGGAAAAATTCAAATTTGTGCTGAAAAGTAGCTACAAGTTAAAACATTCGCGACAATTAAAATAAAACGTTAAAAATAACAAAGATTTACGCTTCTAATAGAAGTCTAAAATTATTAAACGGCATTTCAGGAAATACTGTTCAAATTCTAAAATTATGATTGATCGTGCCATCCTTCAGTTTATAAACGAACGATTTACAAGACGCTTTAAAAGCCGAAGGAAATAGAAGGTCCAAACGAGTGACCAACCGTCAATCAGTTCAAACCCAAATAAAAAAAGTCTCCAAAGATGGAGAGATAACAAGAAACCCTCCGGGGACAGCTATTTCACTTTAGTGTTAGTCAGCTGGGATTGATCGATCCAGAAATTTAAAAAGAAAAGTTAAAAGTGTCATATTTTAGAAGAAGTTTTTGCCAACTTGGGGTTTTTTCAGGCCTTTGATATATCGGAGCATATTGATCACGTTTCCGAAAAATATCTTTATTTCTCAGAGGGGAAATTAGTGACTGGCAAACGATAGTTCTAGAGAGGGTTGTTGATGGGAGGGATATAATAATTTTTTCGTCGGCTCAGGCAATAGTTATTTGTATTACGTCCATGAGCGATAATAGTTACTAAATGGCTTAAAAATACCCAGAACGTCAAAAACCATTCGATTTGATTAAAATGACGATTAATTGATTTAAAAATATCCTAAAACCTTGGTTCATGAAATTAAAACTGTAAAAATTTTTATGTGTATGTCGATATATTCCTGCGAACAATTTTGATTAGACTACGATATTGACTTCAAACTATTGAAGGGGAGAATGGATCAGTTTTTTTTTGCAATATCGCTCTAAATGTGGGGCAGATTGAGGGAATGATGAATATGTTTGATTCTTTCGCTTTTTGTGTTAATTTTTATAAACAATAGAGAGTAAGAGTGTAGTGAATGAATTATTAACTTCACATAGTAAAGGATATTTTCAATTGAAAGCATATATATTATTTTGTAGTATTTATTGTACTTATTGATCTAATCTGGTTCAAGATATGAAGAGAAAGTAAGGAAAATGTAATGCGATCTATCTACGAGATATGAATATGAATATATTCCTAAACTAATTCTCAGTCCATACAGGGCGATAATTAATCATGCCATCTATAGTGCCTTTGTTTTTAAATATTGAAGATATTTAAAAAAAAATTTAAACAGCTGAGAAAACTCCCTATTTGCATGCTCCCATTGACCAAGTATAGCAATTATTATTAATTTATGAATTGTATAAATTGCTTAATAATAATTAATATTTGTGCTAATAACCGATTATATTTGAAAACAAATTGTGTAGGTAACCTTTTTCGCAAATTGCACTCAACTTCATGTAATCTTACAAAATTTATCTCAAATGAAAGCTAATCGATTTTCTGCAATTAGAAGGTGTGCTCACGAGCGGTTTCATTTAACAAATTAAACTAACCCAACTTGGCAAACGAACTCAAATATATTTTATAACATTTAAAATCACGCTTAACCAGCGCCTTTTATCCAAAAGTGTTATCCCAAATTTGCCAAAGCTTACCCACACTAACCCAAAAGCGTGCTAAGGCGTATTTTGCTTTTAAATAACCAGTCATACCTGAACTAACTCAGAAACTAACCCAAATGTGTTTTTGTAATATTTCTAAGTGGCACTTTTCTAACCCAAATTAAAAACAAACCTAAACGTGTTTCGTAATATTTATATATTAGTATTAGTTAATAATACGCTCAGATAAGTGGCGTGCAATGGAAGAATTTCGGAATATTTTTATTTTCAGAAAAAAGAAGATATAATAAATCTGAAATGCATGCATAGATAAATATCAGATTTAAAAACAAATATTTTTATTTTTTTATATAAACTTATTGATAAAATGTAATATAGTAAATTTATTATCTGTAAAAACTCCATTTGGCACTACGAATATTATTCTCCAATAGGACTGAAGGACAATGTAAAAGTAATAAAAATTAGAGTGTGTGCTTAAAACCATACGACGGAAGTCAAAACTTCAATAAAGCGATATTAAAAACCAAATAAAATAATAATGAAAAAAAGTTTCTCGGAGCCGCCTCTTGCATGTTATGCGCTCGCTCTACCATCTCATCAACGCCGCCAATGGAAATACGTGTGTAAAAAAAGGTTGATTAATATGTTTATAATTTGGCAGTTAGGTAGAGGATTATCTGATTTAGTATATTTCAGAGACTGATAGATAGGGTATTCCAAATAAGACTTTAAATATATTATATCTCTTCTTACTGATTGTTCCTCTCCCTCGCTTGACTTAAGTCGATTCGTGCCAACTTTACCCGAATGAGCGTTAAAAGGCCGAGTGTAGAGAGCTTTGAGCGTTGCGTGCGTATACATCTCAGCCTTATTCACCGCCCACCCAAAAGTAAGCTCTAGTTTTCACTTCAATAAAATATGCCATACCTTTTATATTATTTTTTGTGGCACCTCATAAATTGTGTTTTATCCTTCTGGAAGTGACTTTATTCATAAAATGTCTTATTCTATTTTATAACCAATTTTTTAATAGCTAATAAAATATAATTTATCAGAAATTAACAATCGGACAAGCGAAATTTCTCTAGAAATATAAATCCAATGTTTAAAACAAATCGAAAAAATATTGTTTGGCTCTACACTGTACAGGATTATCGAGTCTTTAAATGGATATATTTGTTCAAATTATAAGAGAAAGTTTTAATCATGATCCAAATTATCCCATTAAAATTTTGTAGGCCGATGAGGCGATATTTACCACTTATTTATAATTATTGGAAGCTGTTATATTATTATGTGATTCGATAAAAATCCAAAAGCAGTTGAGCTAATTGCTTTTTAAGGACGTTCCTCAAAAGTTTGATGGAGCATTTTGGGGCATAAGGTCTCACGTCCAGTTTTTATCCGTGGCATCTTAAATGGGTTAAGATATTTGGAACTTTAGGAAAGTAAAATTGAAGTTTTATTTATTTTCTTATTTATGGTTGATAAATCGGCAGTAAAATATTTTTTCTTTATTATTTGGATAAGTAGATATAGAATAATCAACTGGCCCCTACAGAGCAGAAGAAGAAGAACAATATTGAAAATATTCAGAGGCAAATTGTCGAAGAAATAAGAAACTTAATTTATGCCTGAGAATATAAGTTTTATTTATTTACTTATTTATGGTTAATAAATTGGCAGAAGGGGGTAGATAAGGCACAATCTACTGGCCCCTACTAAGAAAGAAGTAACCATATTGTCAAACAATAAGAAATTTAATTTAAGCTTGAAAACTTTTATTTATTTTCTTATTTATGATTTATAAAATGGCAGTAAAAGACTCTCTTCTTAATTATTTGGATGGGTGACCCCTATGGAGCAAGAAGTAATAATGTTGAGAAATTCAGAGACAATCGTCGATAAAGAAGAAATTTAATTTAGGCTTGAAAATATAAGTTTATTTATATTCTTACTTATGGTTGATAAATTGACAGTAAAATACTTTCTTCTTAATTGTTTGGATGAATAGATATGGAACAATCAACAGGCACCTACAAAGCAATAAGTAACAGTATTGAAGAAATTCAGAGACAAATTGTCGAAAAATGAGAAATTTAATTTAAGCTTAAAAATATAAGTTTTATTTATGTTCTTATTTATGGTTAATAAATGGGCAGTAACAGACTTTGTTCTTAATTGTTGTTGTTGGGTATATATAGAACAATCAACTGGCCCCTACAGAGAACAATAACAATATTGAAATATATATATTGAAATTCAGAGACAAATTCTCAAAGAATAAGAAATTTAATTTAGGCTTGAAAATATAAGATTTACTTATTTTCTTATTTATGGTTGATAAATTGACAGTAAAAGACTTTCTTTTTAATGGTTTCCATGGGTAGATATAGAACAATCAACTGGCTCCTACAGAGAAATAAGTAACAATATTGAAGAAATTCAGAGACAAATTGTCGAAGAATAAGAAATTTAATTTAGGCTTGAAAATACAAGTTTTATTTATTTTCCTATTTATGGTTGATAAATTGACAGTAAAAGACTTTCTTCTTAAATGTTTCGATGGGTAGATATGATACAACCAAGTGGCCCCTACAGGGAAAGTGGTAACAATATTGAAGAAATTCAGAGACAAATTGTCAATTAATAAGTGGTTTAATTTAAGCTTGAAAATATAAGTTTTATTTATTTTCCTATTTGTGGTTGATAAATTGGCAGCAAAAGACTTTCCTCTTAATTTATTCTATGGGTAGATATGAAGTAATCAACTGACCCTTACAGAGAAAGGTGTAACAGTATTGAAGAAATTCAGAGACAAATTGTCAAAGTAATAAGAAATTTAATTTAGGCTTGAAAATACAAGTTTTATTTATTTTCCTATTTATGGTTGATAAATTGACAGTAAAAGACTTTCTTCTAAAATGTTTCGATGGGTATATATGATACAATCAACTGGCCCCTACAGGGAAAGTGGTAACAATATTGAAGAAATTCAGAGACAAATTGTCAATTAATAAGTGGTTTAATTTTAACTTGAAAATATAAGTTTTATTTATTTTCCTATTTGTGGTTGATAAATTGGCAGCAAAAGACTTTCTTCTTCTTAATTGTTTTAATGGGCAGATATGGAACAATTAACTGGCCCATGCAGAAAAAGATGTAACAGTATTGAAGAAATTCAAAAAAAATTGTCGCAGAAATAAGGAATTTAATTTAGGCTTGAAAATATAAGTTTTATTTATTTTCTTATTTATGGTTGATAAAATGGCAGTAAAATACAATTTTCCTAATTATTTGGATGGGCAAATATCAAGCAATTAACTGGCTTCTACGAAGAAAGAAGTATCAATATTAAAGAAATTCAGAGACAAATTGTCGAAGAAATAAGAAGTTTAATTTAGGCTTGAAAATATAAGTTTTATTTATTTTTTTATTTATGGTTGATTATAAATTTTGCTTTGAAGGTTATTTCTAAATTTAAAATTTAAAAACTATTTATTGGAGCTCACTTTGTAAAATATTAGGAGCAAATAAAGATAAATCAGTAAATCAGATTTCAAATACCAATGCCATGACTTTTGAAAAATAAACCTTTTCCTCCAAGTATCTAAATAGGTAAGCAATTATGTCGAAAAAATCATGGTATTTTGTAATTCTAAAACATTCAATATTTCAAAAGCGGTTAAGATTTAATACATGATATATTATACAAAAATATGCAGAATTTAATACAAAATTCGAAATCATTAAAAAGTGTGATATTACATTTAAAATATGCGGGTATTAATAGAAAATTCAAAATCATTAAAAAGTGTGGTATTACATTTAAAACACGAAATTGGCATGTGCCTTATTTAGGAAACATCATGTATACAAAAGAAAAGCATGTAAAATTACATGAAACAAAATATTTTTTCTAATTTCAAGAATATTAGAGATATTTCTATTTAAAGAGTTATCTGGATCATCCTGTAGATGCAAGATCATAAATATAATGACAATCCTCGGTTTCAGAAAAAGGACACCGATCAATTCATACTGGCACAAAGTGCAGTAAAAGGTCTACCCCTAAGCTTTCTGTTATCTTTCCATCTTTTGAGTCTTTTTATCTGGATTTCAACCTGATTGACGGCTGGTCACTTTGCTGAATCGGCTATTTATTTTAGCTTTTACAACTTCTTGCGAGTTGTCACTTACTTAATATAAGCGATTGTGAAAAAGAATGGAAACGGCAGGTTGAATTTTCGGTTGAGTGGATAGATTTTAAGAAAGGAAAGTGAAGTATTTTTCTATAGAAAATATAGTGTTACATAAAATTTTACCATTATTCTAAAATTATAACGTATTAATAAGTGCATTTTAGCTAAAATAATTACAGTGCCAAATGTATTAAACGTTCCTGATTTATTAAAGAGGGTTATTTTTCTCTAGCCTATTGCATAAATACATTTTTGCATATGAGCATAAATATAGAGATAATAAATTACAAAATACATCGTGAATCGTCATAATGTATTGAAGTTGAACTTTGAAAATGTTATATAAGTACACAAAGCAAACTTATAAAGAATGCAAGCGATAATGAGCTGTAATGTGCCACGGTTTATTAATTTTCTAACACATCCTTGAGCGGATCTTCTCAGTCCGACAGATTTTACCTCACATCAAGTCCGTTAATCTAGCGCCCATATGAAGGAACTTGCGGCGGCTCCTCTGGATGTACTAAACTTGTAACTCGAACCTCAAACTGGCGGTCAAATTCAACCCTGGAAAGTATAACACTAAAATAAATCGGTCGAAGTTAAAATAATCTCATAACTTAGCTTTGAATGAAAGTAAGTCAAACTAGTCTGTCGTTAAGATCCTATAATTGCCTAAATTAAATAGCCAAACCTAAACATAATTGGGGCATGACACAACTCTCAAAAAAATGATTACAATCGGTGGCCAAAACTCATAAACAATTCAAGTATAACTCAACCGGAAAGACATGCGCATTATAATTATCGGGTAGGGTGTAAATATAATAAGTCTTTGACAATATACGTTGTTATCGTTTTTAACGGAGTGTCTTCTTTATCATCTCTTCCTACTACACCAGAATTTTATAGACAATTTCTAAACAGAATTTTTGCACTCGACGCGTTTCGATAACTTAGGGGATGAGTAAAAGTTTTATTAATCATCTATTGATGATGCTAACATGTTAAGTATTGTATAATGTGGATAAAACTCTATTGTAGCGCATTTTTTCGAATTGTTCCAAAACCCCAACTTAGTATCTCTTCTTACCTACGTAGAAAGATTCTGCCACAGCTACATAACCTCATTAGTATCCAGCAAATAGAACAACCAACATATAGCACTACTAGGCTAAGTTTCCAGCTGGATATCAACACGATGAGCGTAAAGTCGTAGCAATATAAAATGTGTATCATATACTAATGTGTAATGGAGATATTAATCCATATCGACAAAAAAATCGTATTCTCTAGCATGGAGCAAGTACTAATTGTATAGCAAGTACGAAACGTGAAATTTTGGGAATCAAAAGTCTGTTGAAGATAAATGAATTTTATCCCGATCAAATCAAAACTGATTCAATATGGCAATAAAAATAGTCTATACTCCGTTGAAAGCAAATATCTTTGGGATCAGACATCGATACTTGAAATAATATTTCATATTTTGCATGCTTGGTTCGTAGCGGGAGCAAAGCAAATGAAAAGTTCGATGCGGCATGTGACGCAAAGGGACAATCAAAATTTTTAAGGGACAAAAATTGCTTTTAACTTTTACTTTAAAATAATAAGTAATCTTAGCACATGCCATACTTTAATTGCGTGTTCTGAGGATTAAAAGGAGAAAATGGTTCAGTTGAGACTTTTATTAAATTTGGCGTGGAACTTTAAATTTAAAATTTGAAACATCAATCACAATGGCCTCTTGAACGTTTATCTTTGTAATCAATTTAAAATTACGAAATTTCAACGATATTTATGAACAAAGTTTATCTTGATAAAGTGCAGCATTTAATCATTTAGCAACAGGCAGTGAACACCAAACGCGCTTTATTATTTATTTATTTTATTTTTTTTTATTTATTGTAACTCTTACAAACACATTTTAAATGTAGTTACATGTAGGAGTGCTTACTAGCTTGCAGAAAGGCAAAACAATATATATAACTACTACTTAAATTCTTGAGAATAGAAACAAAACATATACTTACAACTAAAAAAGATAAAAAAAAATAACATAATAACAACATAGGAACTACATAGAAAAAAAATTACAAGCAAATACATGAGATTAGGATGTTTTACTCAAATTTAAAATCAGTCTTAATTTGTCTCACAGTAGTTAAGAGGAGATCTACATCACGATTTTGTATATAACTATTACACTCATGCATCATTCTGTTAATAGGAGAATTACTTAGAGGTGAACAATGAAAAAGTTTGTTGTCTCTTATTCTCAAGTTGACTCTAGGAACAGCAAAGAATACATTATTTATTAGGGAACACCTCTTATATTTTAAATTATTAATTATATAGTAAATAAACAAGACATCATTCAAACCACGCCTAACGCTTAACCGCACAATTTTAAATTCTGTTAGCATACTGTTATAAGAGATCATGTATGGATATGTATTATGTGTTTTTAAATACAGATATCTTAAAAACCTTTTTTGTACCCTTTCGATCATATCAATATGAGTCAATGTTTTAGGTGCCCAGATAATAGAGGCATACTCTAAGACAGGTCGAACCAGTGAGTTGTACAAAATTTTTATAGTGTTAATCTCTGTAAAGTGCTCTGCATTCCTTATTATAAAACCCAGGATCTTATATGCTTTATTCACAATGGCTTCATAATGCTGATTAAATTTTAGGTTAGACTGAAAGCAGACTCCAAGATCCTTACATTCACTTTCCCGACTCAACAAGACATTATCAATTTTGTAATTAAAATTTATAAATTGTGCTTTTCGTGTAAAAGTTAATATATGACATTTGGCAATATTCAAAGACATTTTATTTTCTTCAAACCACTGGGTTACTGAGTTTAAATCAATTTGCATCTCAATACAATCCTGGAGGCAAGTTATTTGCATGTAAATCTTAAAATCATCAGCAAATATGAGGGACTTGGCATATTTTAGACATTTTGGCAAATCATTCAGAAAAATTATGAATAATAGGGGCCCAAGATTACTGCCCTGGGGCACCCCGGATGTTATTATGTTCTTCTTTGATAAATGCTTACCAATTTTAATCTGCTGTGGCCTTAAGGTTAGGTATGATGCCATAAGCCTACATGCACTCCCCGAAAACCCAAATTTACCCAACTTGTTCACCAACAGACCATGATCAACTCGATCAAAGGCTTTCGCACAATCTGTCAAAACAATATCCAACTGTTCTTTGTTGTCAATTGCTTCAGCAGCTGCCTCGGTCAAGATGGCAAGGTTGGTAACAGTTGAGACATCGGGCAGAAAACCATGCTGTTCCAAAGGGAACCTATGCATAAAAGAGCCCAGAATATCTTGATACAAAATGTTCTCAAATATTTTTGCAAGAGAGTTTAAAACGCTAATTGGCCTGTAATTGTCAACCAGAGAATTATTGCCCGATTTGAGGACTGGAGTAACCAAAGCATATTTAAGAGTATCTGGAAATGTGTTTGTTCTAAGACAAAGATTAAAAAGAGCTTTCCATGGAATGCACAGAATATTACAACAACCTTTGTAAATGTAAGAGGGGATATTATCATTGCCAGTGGCCTTTTTTGCTTTTAACTTCTTAATGGCTGCCTGTATTTGAGTTTCTGAGATAGGAGCGAACGAGAAGTTACCATTACAAGCATCAAAATTTGGTTTTTCAGATTATTGAAATACAGAGCTAAAATACAAAGCCAATGTGTCAGCTATTTCCTGGGCACCGCTAACAGTACATCCTTTATAGCACACCTCAGCAGGGATACTAGGTCCAGAACGCCTAGACCTGACAAAGTCCCAAAAGCTATTAGGATCAGTTTTTACATTTTTTTCAACGTTCTGATGATAGGCTTGTAATTCATTAGCAGTTTGATATTTGATTGCTCTTCTAATCTAATTATATTCATTTTGCAGTTGAAAGCTAGCATTGCCCTTTTTAATTTGTTTGTGAAGGCGTTTTTTTAATTTAATATTTTTCTTTAGTTCTTGTGAAAAGTATGTTGGATAACTTTGGGTGCTTAAACAGTATTTTTTAATTTTCTTTTTGGGTATTGCCAAGTCCAGGCACTCATAAACCTTTTGGTAAAACATATTGGTGCATTTCTCTACATCTGAGGCTGTTTCAAGCTCTGACCAATTAACATCTTTTAATAACCTGTACAACAAATAGAAATCACCCTTTGGATAGTCATAAATATGCTCATATGCATTGTTATTTTGATTTAGAGTGCGATTTATAGATATTGATAAGACCATACTCAAAGCCGGATGGTATTGATCTTCATTAAGAATAGGATTGCCGCAATGTTCCAGGTTAGTTATGGGCATATTTGACAGTACAAGATCTAGTTTTCTTCTCATTATATTATACACAGTATTGAGCTGATCCAAATTATAAAAATTTAAAAAATTATTTAACAACTTACTCTTTTCACAGCCTTCGTTCCCATAGTGTGGTAGGTTAAAATCTCCTAAAATAATAATACTTACATCCTTATCTAAAACAGATTCAAAAATATTAAAAAATTGCACACATACATCAATATTAACATTTGGTGGAACATACACACCACACACATAAAAGAATTTCTTTTTATTTTTATTTTTACCAGTAAGCACTCAAGACTAGAATCACTAGGTATATTAATGGGGACGAGTTCCATGGCCAGGTTCTTCCTCGCTCCTATCAGAATCCCTCCACCTCTTCTTCCATCCTTCTTGTCTTTCCTCGCTATGCTATATCTATCATCTAGGAGCTCTGCATCTTGGAAACCATCAGTGAGCCACGTTTCGGTTAAAACAACTACATCATATTCTTCTGCTAAGAAGTTAGTATAGAGTTCACTAACCTTAGTTCTGAGGCCACGAACATTTTGATAGTATACTTGTAGGTCTAATGTTGATATATGATGTTGCTTCTGACCTAAGGATTCACCTGGGTTGGCGGCATCCTCTTCTTGGCAAAAAACCTGGTGACTACAGCGCCAGTTGGCCATACCTCACGTCGCCATGCATTTTTAAAGTCATCTTGCCTAACTGTAACTTTCATTGACGAGTAGATTTCTGGGTGTCTTGATACATGTCCTTCGCATTGCACATCTGGGAAGTGCGGTTGAAGAAAGGCCCGCAGGTCCTCCGGCTTGGTCCCAGGGGCTAACTTGGTTACGTGAAGCGAAGAAAACTTTGGGATTGCTTGAATATGGTTTTGCTCATCATTGCGTCCCACAACAAATCGGCGAGATCTTCGCGGTCGGGATACTTGCCACTCTCCATCTCTGGACTCAGCCCTTCCTAGCTCTTGTACCTCATTAATCTTGTTGACTGTTTGAGCCACAATTATTGCTGCATTAACAGCTTTTGTAGAAATTTGGGGGACTTCGGCAACTTTTCTCGCGCCATCGCTATTGTTATTGTTTGGTTTTTTTGACATCGACATTGACGTATTGGATGCAGCGTGGGTTGCATACGTGCTTGGAACCGAGGCCTCGTTGCCGGTTTTATTACTATTATTGCCATTAGCCTGGCTTTTAAGAAAATCTAGTTTTTCTTCAAGCAATTTTATATTTGTATACAACAAGATCTCCTTAGCCCTTAGCTCTGAAATTATCACATCTTTACCTTTGAGCACTTCTTCCTTGGCTTCCAACAGTTTTTGCACGCTATCACCTTTCATAACCTCAATGTTGACTCCACAGCATTTTACAAGATTATTCTTGCCTACTGCTATCAATCCAGGCACCCTTAATGCACACGATGTATGAAAACATTCATCACAGTTTACGCACTTTGCAATTGTATTTACAACTGTTTTTTGGCAATATTTGCAAGATTTCTGGAGACCGACTTTCGACGCGTCATCATTTCCCGCCATGTTGCCGGTACTTTTTATATATATTATGATATGCAACTAATTGAAAGCGACTTTACTTGAAATCCCTGGATCTTATCGAATTGACCTCCTATGAGAAAAATTTGATAATTTGGATGAATATTTAAATGGAAACATTTTACATTGGGCTGGCCCTGTATGTTAACTCTGTAGTTAAGATTTTAAATATAAAATTAGCTTCGGCGCCTACTTTCCTAATTCTCTTAAATGGTTTCGAAAATTGAAGTAGTTGGGTTATTTGAGCCACTTTGAGACTCACAGCGCCACTAAAAAGCATTTGGAAACTACCTGAAAATAATAAATCCCATTTCACATTTTGCATATTTGAGTCGTAGCGGTGGGAGTGTAAATGGAAAGTTCGAAGCGCCACATGACTCACCCAGTGTGTTTTCGGGATGTTTAAGTGGCAAAAAATATTGTTAGCAGATGTAGATGATGAATAAAGGTAATAACGTTAACCTAGCATTTATATAAAATATTTCCATTAGAGCGTCAAATGTAGTAGACATTCCTGTTATATTAATAATGTATTACACACTGAGGTGAAAATAGATTGCGAACACTAGAGGTTAATTTTAACTTGATTAGAATGAAGATTTTCACTGAATTCTGTGACATTTTATTGAAAGTGACTTCTGTGGCGTTCTGTTAAAGTTCGCAGGTTGATGAAATCATGTGACGGTTGTTACGGATTTCTTGTGTTCCAGAGAGTAAAATTGCGAAAATCGTTATAACAATCGTTAGAAAATGCTCTTCGACGGAGAATCCATCGACTGTGCCTTTATTAAAACAACGAAGGCTGCTGATGTAACAGCACAGTGCATGATGCCCGAAAAAAATTAACTTCGGTGTATAAAGTCCATTGGGTCCTATAGGGATTGGAAAATGTGAGGAACATTTTGATATTTCAAAACAGGGGAAACTCTTAGTCTACTTGAAAATACAAAATGTGGGTTCTAAGCTCAGGAAATCCAACATATTCTCACACCATATCCATTGACTATGTGCCTACCTACAGGTGGGTTACCGTTGGATAATCCTATCCTCAAAAATGTCGCTTTAATCCGATTTCTGGAAAATGCATCCCTGGTTAAGTGTTTCAACCCCCAAACCAAAAATGCTGCCTCAGTATCTCTATGAAAGTAGCAAACTCGAACCTAAAATGAATCTTTCGAAGCTCTAAGTTAAAATTATCTAAAAGTTAAATATGTCAAATGTTTAAAGCGAACTAATTTCTGAGTGATATTCGCGTTAAAATACTTGGCGTTAAATCAGTTGATACACTAAAATAATTACCCAAAATTAAATAGCCAATACCAAGTCTAAATAAGACACAATACAACACTTAAAAACTTTATTACAAACGGTGGCCAAGACTCATAAACCATTCAAGCTTACCTCAAATGAAAGACATGCGCATTATAATCGCCGGGTAAAGTATAAATGCATTATTTGACCAATAGACATGGTATTGTTTTTACCGAAATGCCTTTATCATTTTCTTTTCACCGGTCCTACCTAAGTAACATAACTCCCTCAGCATCCAACAGTTGAATTATCAATATCTATGATAACCAGGCTAAGGCCAGCCGGTTACCAACAAGAATATTGTAAAATTTCGTAACAATATTTTTCAATTATTATTAAAGCAATAAATATATATATATTTTATTAGTCTACTTTCCTATTAATTTTTTTTTAAATTCAATTTGCCTTGTTCTTACCCTGTGAGGTAGGCTTAATAACTAAATTTGTTTTGATTTTTATCGGTAAAGTTCAATAATGAAGGTAAATAATCGGATCTTTGGTCTAGAAAAGCAACTTCTCAAGTCAAAAAATTCGTCAATAAAGCTTGTTATTATAGTTAGCAGTGAAAACAACTTATGAGCGTAAATATGTTTTTACCAATTAAAGTCTTTTTAATAAACTGAATTGAACCAAATATAATAGGAATAAGCCTATGTCGCTACGTTTTCGGAATTCAGTGTAATAATGTAATGAAGGCATTTGCAATTTTTATCAAAAAGCTTACTATATCAGCAATATTTTTTATTATTTTCCTCTGGAGCAAATATTGCTTCTATTTTCGGAGCAAATATTGCTTCTATTTTCAATCGTATCACTAATAAACCCGAAGTTAGGGAAACAAGTCGGTCCACGTTTAATGAATGTATTCTTCTCAAAACCAATAAAGCCATACAGATACCTTTATATCTTTGAAAAACAAAACAGTATATCAGAAATCAAAGCCAGGAAATGATAAATTCTATTTCGTATTCTGCATATTTGATTCGCAGCGGGAACAAAGCAAAAGAAAAGTTCGATGCGACACATGGAACACTGGGTCAAGCCAAATTTTTAAAAGGTAAAAAGTATTATAAGCAACTGTAGTAATAGCTTTGGAACGACGTATTTTTTTTTGCACTGAAAGACAGTGGTTGAAGTCTATCATTTACAGGAAAATATTGCAGATTGAGATCACTATGTAGTCATTTATTAGATATGCAATACTTGGTATATTTATGGTTTGAACTCAGTGTGCCAACTGTTGTGGCAAAACTCTAAATACAACTTTTTCAAGTTTTTAAAGCGACTTAATTATTTCAGAGGCCTGGTCATCTACCAAAATATTTAAAAACCGAATTATTAAATTATGGTCACACCACTTGAGATTTATTACTGGTGTTTCAACACTGTCATTTTTTGGGCATCAATTAGTTGGGGAATTATTTTTGGTATAATATTTTTAGATCATTTTGAACGTTTACCTAAAACTTGATGCTAGTTGTCATATTTTGATGCTCTGCTTTAAGGCTTGGTAAACTGATTATTCAGTGGGAACACTTCATACCAGAACTTAAGGTGTGCTAGTTCAAAATATAATTAATTATTTTTGATTAATCGATTATGTCCATGAATAGATTACTCAATTACTTCCTTCAATGTTTTAGTCGATTATTTTGATCATTTTAATTATTTCGATAACTTTGCTTACGCTGCTGCTTTACATATGGGCTTCGCTGGACAACATTCACCTAGAGACAATCATCATCCGGGCTTAGCTAGAGGTGGGGCAACCCTCCCAGATAGATTACACCCTTCTTAAACGATGGCACTAGTGGTGGAATCTCCAGTATAGCCAGTATGTCCTCCTGAAGTCTCCGACTCACAAACAATTAAACAGTTTTATAACAATGATTCAAGGTACAGACAGAAGTGATCCCACAGGAACTTCCGGCTACCCCCCGGCCTGGATACCGGCGTAAATGGGGATATCTTCTGGCTAGGACGCACGATTCTTCCTCGTGGAGGAACAACTTTGGTTATCACGATTCACCTTAAAAAAGTAGATCATTGGATTTTTTGAAAATGAATGCTTTGTAAGTGATTTGGCAGTTTTCGTAGTTTTATTGCTTTTCCTTTTAATAATTTTTCCCTACATTTTACGTATGCAGCCTTTATAACATAAAATCGGTTAAATCAAATTATAAGTAAATCAATAATTTTTTCTACTAAAATACCGTAGGGAAAACTCCTGACAAAAAGCTGTACATAGAGTAGCAACTAATATTTCTCTTCTAGCATAAAATCTTTCGAAATTTGGCAACATACTTTGCTACCCTTATGAATATTATAACAACAGCCACTACCAATTTAAGTTTCCTAATCAATTATTTCGATTAATTGTTTTTATTAAACATTAAACAAATAATTGATTAATCCATTATTGAATGATTATCTTTAAAACAATTTTAAATTAGTAGTAGACTTATTTACAATATTTCTTATTTAGAATTAAAAAAAAAAACATCATAAACCCAATAAAAACGTTGACAATGACAAATAAAAATTATTTTTTAAAATACATTAGAAATAAATAGGCAACAACTTAGTCCGGACCTTACCACCAACTAGTCAATAAGTCATCATCAGAAACAAATTAATGCTGTTCAGTTTAATACATGCAACGTTGCCAACTATCTTAGGCTAGAACAGTTCGCTTAATTCCATCTCTCTCGAATATATTGCATGGTGTTGAACCATTCAGGTAATGAAAAGTTCGAGCACAAATAGCGGGCCAAAAAGTAACACTATAGATCTCTCTGATCGTTATAGACTCTTGCTACAAACATTAATATTGTAATAATATATGCCTTAATAAGAAAAAGTTGCGATTCCTTTTGAACATTTCTCAACATTTTTGTTCCTATATATTTAGCAGCTACATACACATACATATTATGTTTATGCATAATCTTATATTTAAGGAGTTTGCCATAGTTGCATATAACCTCCTATGTTATATACTATAAATAACAATATGAACTTTAACTTGAAAAATGTTATGCAAACATAAAAGACAAACTTATAACCGATTAACTTTCAACGGTCAGCAAATGTTCCAATATAAATTCTCTACCGGGCCCTCAGCCCGACAGACTTTGTATCGCACCAAATCCGTTCAACCAGTGGACTATATGTCTATATAGGCGCGGTCCCCTCTGGATGTCCTAAAAGTTTAACCCGAACCTTAACTAACGCAAAGACATGCACATTATAATTATCAAATAAAGCGTAAAATTATTAAGGCTTTAGTAATATACCTACATGTTTTAGATTTATTAAAATGATAACTTTCTATACAATAGCTTATCGCATACTATCTGTATTAGAACACAGTTTCACAACTTAAAATTAATTTGATATCCTCTAATTTATTTACATTATAAACTGACGCGGACAATTATTATCGGTGACATTTCAACTGGAAAGCATACTAAAGACCGACCTAGAGGCTCGATTTAATTTAAAGCGGTGCTTCTATATTTAAAAAGCTCTCTACACGCTTCCTAGGATTATCGGTTTGAACGGATCCCTAACACTCAAATAAAATAGTAATTAGCTTTTGACGAGATTTTTGCATTCAACGGCTAACTTGTCTTCATTGAAGCGATATTGCAATTAACAGTTTAATTATTTTTCAAATAAATTAAGGCATCGGATTATATCAGTTTATTTAGAGGCGAACAGGAATAAAAAACTAAATGCCTTTCAGTTTGATTTAACATTGAAACTTTCATTTATTTTTGCGCTAAAATGTACTCAGTCGTAATAAAGTGAAATAAATTATTCGCTGATTGTAAAGAGTTGTGTATATGGTAGATAAATCATCTAACCAGTTCCAGATACGTTATTATATGTCATATCAAGTCGCTAAATATAAAAATGTACATCATATCTATATCTCAATTGTGTAAAAATACTTTATAACTTAATTTAAAATTCATATTGACAGTCATTATTTAACACACGTTCATTGGAAAACCGCAACTCTAAATGGCTAAATCCACAGCTGATTAAATCGATTTCAGAAAATTGGACACTAGCTTAGAAAATGTGAAAAGTGCCACTTTGAGCATATTGGTATTTTAAGTGATTTATGGTGGCTTAGAGTATAATAATTTTGCAGTTACATATGGATATTCATACAGGTGCTTCGTGGTTCAAACAAATGGTTCATGCACAACGTAGTTACACCTCCCAGTACTCGACAGGATAGAATAAGACTATACGTTGGGGCGAATAACATGAATATCCTTTAGCATCTATGATGAAACATTTAGTAAGGAAGATGAATCCTTATACAAATACAGTGATCAACAACCACCACCATATGCTAACGCAATCGTCAGCATAACCAGCTTAAGCTCGATATTGCGACAAATGCAAGTAATATTCGTATAATTGGTTTTTTGTTGCATAAGGAATATCAAATATCATTACTTAATATCTACTTATTTAGTCTAAATATATATAGGCTCTCCTCTTCGATATATTGTGTATAGCTCGTATGATGAATATTTCTCAAGGCATAAAGGGTTATTTATTTTGTCGCTCCACAGTCTCAAGTCTGATTAAATACAAACAAGCATACATTTTAATTTGAAATAAAATAAGACAAATCTACAGTCCGGCCAACCAAATGACATTTTAAAAATCTTTTTTGTGAAATATTTTATTTTTCCTTCCTAGCACTCATAGCAGAGATTCGATAAAAACTATCCGAGATTTTCCTTTCAAGACGTGATTATCCAAAATGTGTTAGTTAATATTAAAACAGTAAAACAAAATATATAAACATCAGTTTAATCTGGAGTGTGATTATGGATAAGAATATATGAGGAGAACTTCACAGGAGCATGGGATCAAATGCTTTGAATATAATGCATAAAAATCATTTTCTGTTTTATATCTTCAAAACCACTTTGAGTTACATGAGAGAGACTAATTTTATCGACCAGCGGTACCAAAATACATATCTGAATTTGAAGCGGTTCTGCTATCATTAAACAAAAACCATTTTTAGAAAACCATGTTCAAGGAGCTCTAGCGACCTTAGGAAGCATTTCCATATAAATTTTCTTCATATTTTCTCATAATTAATCCCGCTATGAAATATTGTATTCGATTGAACTACGAATTAAATAAATATTACTGACATGACTAAATATATTTGGTGTATCATATCTCTACAGATTATGAGTATTTTTATATTATGACCATATGTATGTTTTCCGCGTTTATTAACAATTTAAATAGTTAAATTAAGCAAAAGCTTAACAAAAATCGAGCATGGAGGCAATTTTAATAGAGAAGAATAGAGAATAAATATATTTTAAGTCTCGCTATATTATACAGTTAAGCAAAACAGCGAAAACAGGACTGAGGGCGTTTCGTTTATCGGGTCTGGGATAGGAATGACAATTTTTCGAACGTCAGCTGTCCGACGAGAAATTTTTAAAACAGATAATATTTCTAACGAACAATGTTTCGACTAATCTATTAGGAAATTGATATGTTTGTGTTTCTCTGAAAAGCGAAATATAAATAGATAAAGCGAATCGGTTGTGGTTTTATCCTTCTCTCAAGTCATTAGTGCATAGGCAACTAAATTATTTAATATTGAAATCAATCTTAATATTACTATTCAATTCCAAGTATTTGCCATCTGAAAACTTTTAAATTCGAAGAATCGTCTGTTATAGTCTATTTGAAGAACTGCTTTAAATTATAAACTTATAAGCTAATTAGATATTTGTTGTACAATAAGGTAAAATCTATGCTAATATTAACAGCTACTAAATAGAGGAATATAATTTGTTCAATTAAGTTAATATTTTTTATTTTATTTCATACCCGAAGAGGTTATGAATAATGGAAATAATTGCAATATAACACATTGCGTTTTGTAGATGTTCAACCTTAGGATTTTCTTCAATAAAAAATTATAATTTGAATTACCAGATATGCGTATATTGTACAATACATGCAACTCATATACTTCACTTTAACTGCCACCATATTTAAACACACATAATACTAACCTAGAAAACGAAATTTTAACATGTGCTTCAACCAAGACGTCAGCACATACCTAGGTTGATACCTATTTCTCGTTTCCATAGTTGTGGCTCTCGGATGGCCTGTTATAAATTATTATTCATTATTTATGTTGTTTTATAAGTAATTATAATAGCATTTGTATTATGCATATCATAATGCTCTTTGTATCAAACGTGCAGCTATTATTAATTGGTTGCAGATAAAGTAAATAATAAAGGAATATAGATGCATTCTATTATTTAGACGAGATATACAATTGCTTTTAATTATCTGCCATCCAGATGGGTAGGTAATTAACTTTTAATTAACCAATTTAATGAACTGCTTTTCCATGGTCTGCCATAATATTATTCATAGGTTTGAATTAAACGCAGAAGGGTATTATTTCAAAATGTTTATAATAATAATTATTATTATTATTTAAATAATACCTTCTCTTTCATACCATAATGTTAAAAGATTAACTACTTCTGTTTATTTACAAATACCAACTTTTACTGGAATATCTAATAAAAAATGCTTGATTTAATTTACGTTTTCCTTTTGAGTTATAAAATCTGTTTTTCGTGCATGTATATCTGTTGACTTACTTTTTCTATACGACCAACTGAACAACGTCAACAGGGATATGAAGAAATTTCTGATTCCTGGGCAAAGTTTTTCCAAAACTTTGTTCTAGAATACAAGAACGTAGATCTGAATTGTAAAAAGCTGTCGGTCGCCACTTTGACTTATTTCACTCAGAGAGAAACGGGAGAGACAATTCCACATGGAATTTGTCGAGAGGCGTTACATTACTACAAAACCCCTAATAAAATAGGGTAACACAAGCCACGGTTCCAAATATCTATCTAAATATCTGTACACACCATCGAAACAGGCCCAAAAGAACTCCACTTGGCCTTTTGGCGCCAAGGTACGTTAGGCCAGACACGCGCTGGAGGAAGAATTTATTTGTACTCTGATTTTTTCTGCAGGCAGAAACGGGGAAGAGGATCTAGGCCTACGTGACAGCTTGGAGCTGCGAACGAATTTCGGGAAGGATTGGAGATTCGTTCTTTATTCAATACATGTGTTGTGTAGAGGGGGTGGATGAGACAAGAACGTTTTAGATTTTAGTGCCAATATAACGAATCTTTGAAGGAGTGAGATACATAGCTAACAATTTCCGCGGTTTTTCTAGCACACCAATTAGATTGTGGATCTGAACAAAGATCCGTACTAAGGGGCATTAGGAGCAATTTAACTGGTATGCTTCCAATGCATGCACTTATTGCTTATCTAGGGTAAAATATATGTACATGGGTAGCGTGTTTTTTTTTTAAATTAATAGTTTATAAATACAAGTTGTAATGGAAGTGCGTTCCGAATCAATATTATATTTTTTTAAGAAGGAGCCCCAAATATATAATTTTATTCTTGAATTTCGATATAATTCCATGTATCACATGTTACCTTCATCTGTTTTTGCTATTTATTTTTCTTAAATCACGCCATTTGTAGAAATGTCTTTATCATTGATCTCCCAGAAAATGTTGTTCCTGTTAAAAATTTCTGCTCAAAGAAAAACTCATTCTGATTTTGTCAGATATATAAGAAGCGTAAAAACATGAGAAAATCTTGCTTTGAAAACTTCAACTTCTGATTTTTACCAAGAATATCTATCATTTTGAGAAATATAATATCACGAAATATTTCCCCCATTAAAGTGTCTTGATCAAGGATGGAGCTATAATTCCCCCCCCCCCCAATATAGCAGCAAACATTTTCTGCTTTGATTAGTAATTTAATTTAATTAGTAGGTTAATAAATTGCGTCTTCCTATTCCTATTCTTAATATATTAAACATCCAGTGTATCAAAATGTATCTAACTTATGTTTAATCCCTAACTACTATTAATTAAAAGGGTTGCTGAATAGTGATCTACTACATAAAAATTGATAATTTTAAAAAGATTTAAGACACCACCTACAACTTTCTTTGGAACATTTTGGTTACATATCTAGTATTATTATAGATATAAGGTGGTGAGGATATTTGCTATTCCACTGTTACTTTTGAATATGCATGACAAACAAGGTATTTTATTTCGTCGCTATTTTCCATTCCGAATAAAACAAAAACGTGCATCCCCTATTCCGCTTAAATTCCATAAAACCCATCTATACAGTCTTGCAAACCAGACGTCAAACGCGAGAGACACGAGACAAGTGCGATATAGGGGAACAATGTAGTTAATTGGTGCAAAACTCATATTGAGATGGAGGACGACGACCTACTATGTAATGTGTGGCACTTGAGAATGGAGGGAAAGGTAGAACGAAACTGGAATAAATAAAAGAATATGTTACAAAGAGAGATCCTCTTATAAAATTTCTCGGCGTAAACTGTGTACTGAAATAAATGTTCTCATGAATATGTACATTGTAATTCATGTTTGCCTAGTTAACCTAACGTTTATTTTTTTTATATAGAGCAATATTCAGTGACCGGGAGAATACAATTTGATTTTTTAATAATATTTATTTACTTATGAAGCTTGAATAGAGTATTTTTTAGATGTAAATACCTTAAGCACGTGTAGTAAAATTACTTACCTAATACCGAATTATCGGGGTTACCTCTGCATCAAATTTTACAAGCTACAGCAACTATTTTCTTACACCCACAGGCATAATGCTTACTATACAGCAAGTTAACTGTCAGTCTGATTGGATGAGCACTGAGTCTAATGTGAAATCTAGCATAGAGTAAATGTAATTTGTGCTGAAAGTGCTTGATTTGCTTTAATCCGCCATTTTTAGCCATCCTTGACATTTGAAAGATTAGCTGTATGCAGAAGTTTCAGTACTGGTCTCAGTACTCTATATTGAGGTACCTACTTATTTTATCGGAGGCAACGACTTAAGTTCTTCGTGGAAAGAGGTAGAACTGAATGAATACTAAATACCAGGCCAGTATGCCAAACTTTATCAAATGCCTGTGATATATCTAGCACCGTTGCTAGACAATAACGCTTGTTATCCAGGCTATACTATAGTGTGTGTTTCCGTTCTGTACACGCATGTAAGCATGTCGTATCCATACTTTATTGGCGTCTAGATCGCTTATGATTGCGCTTCATACCTCATTCGTTTTTTACCAGCTTATTTGTTATGAGGCTTCTAGTAGTTCATGGGCCTCTTCTTCTTCTTCTTCTTCTTCTTCTTCTTCTTCTTCTTTTCCTTCTTCTTCTTTTTCCTCCGGCATTTCTGCAGGGATTAGGATGAACACTTTTTCAAAATAAATGTCAAATTAATGTTCCATCTTTCGATCTTATTTCTTCTAGGAGATGAATAAGAGGATGAGCTTCTTGATGGAATAATCTGGGTCGTTTAGTTCTCTTGGTCTAAAATTTTCTAAGTATCTGCATTTTTCAGATTTTTCAGAAGATTGATTATTCTTTTATTTTCTGTGGTTTTCATATACTGCAATTTTCTTTTAAGCTTTTTAACAAGAATTGGACAGGTTTCCATTTTCTCTTTGCTCTGCACTTTGTTAAATAGTTCGATTACGCTACATATTTTCGGATATCGATCTTCAAATATACAATAAGTATCTCAATTGCAAGAAAAGGGTAGTAAATAATAATATTGCAAATTACTTTAGAAAAATGCTGAACGAATCATTTCCAAAATAACTTTTAACATGAAGATTATCTTATCAACTAATACTATCACGTCGCCGTCGCGTCGGCCCTTCTACCATATGTCACGTCTAGTTTACGCGACGCTTGATTTACCTACAATGGCATTACACCGTTTCTTCTGGATATTTGAGGCTGTTGCAGAGCTCTCGTTTACTTAATAGTAAGAAACAGAAATGATTGACGCTTCAAAGAAAAATACTTTAGTTCACGAAATTAAGTAGTTCTATAGAGCTTCGTTTGGTATACAAACGGCCTTACCTTAACACTTGATTTTTCTGTTCTACCATACTTTAAATGAGCTATGTGTTTCTTGAATCTCGTTTGTATAGATCGTCTAGTTTGCTCAACATATTTTTGTCTACAATCCATGCATCCAATTTCATTAACAGGATCGATCTATTCTACACTAAGCAATGATGTTCCAATGCATTTTAATCACATTTTTCTATACTATGCTAAGTATACTTTTTTGACAAGTTATTCATACATAGTGCCAGAGGCTCTACCATGTGGTTAATATATATGTTATGTTATGCTGTAATAATTAAAGTTCTTAGAGTCGATATAGCCATCTCTTGATAACTCTACCAAGGATCTCAATGCCATAAACATCATTGTTGGAACAACTCTTTTTATAACAATTACCTTCCTGATAAAATTATCAAGAAAAGGTCTATATCGGGCCTTAATAATCATATCATAAAGGTGACTTGTAGAGGCCCAATTCATATTAATGATTAATGCTTATAAGACCGATGCTCAGGGGTTCTGTTCCATGCTTTGATTTGAAGAGTGTAAAAGACTGTTTTTCTGTTAATGCGCGTATGCGGGATGTGTAGGTGTTAAGGCTTGTGTTCCTAGGAAACGTGACGGTGACGGGACGGAAGCTTGGCGTGAAAACGACGGTGCCTTCGCACGTTTCGCTGCCGTTCCGCCTGGTCACAGTGCATTCCTAGCGGGCAGAGTGTACGCACCCACGCCGACGCAAGGAAATGGATATCGAAAATTTAATTTTGTAAATTTTAATAGATGAAATAGAGTTGTATCATGCCTTGATATAAAATGTATTTTTTTCATATTTTCAGGTATATATGCTACCGGTGAGAATTTTCGATCTCTAGCTGTTGGATTCAGAATTTTTGTACTGTAAGTTATACAATACTGGGTATTGTCGCACCAAATCAATGAGCAATTCAATTTTCTCCTCTGTGAAGCCCGACATTATCAAAACACCACACAAAACAAATAACTTTCCGTCGTCTCGTCCCGTCGAAGTTGCCTGCCGACCGACTGCTGGCGTGACTCCACTGCCGGGATTACGTTCCGTTCCGACGCCGTTACGCTCCGCTTCTTAGGAACGCACTTATTTGGTTAGCCATGAGGGCAGCGTCCGCGCATTCGGTCCCGTCACCGTCACGCTTCCTAGGAACGCAAGCCTTAAGGGTTCAGTTTACTGGCGGACCAGATGCATGCAGCCTTTACCTGTAGGCGCGCTCGGTTTATTTTCGCACCAGATACGTACACGCAGTGTATAGGCAGGTTCGGTTTAATAGCAGATCATGCAACCTGCATGTATGTAAGAGGTTGATGAGACACGGTTAACTTATCATCGATGCTGCGTACTGCGGAAACTTATACCCCTCGCTTGCTAACGTTCACTTATTTCAATACCTTTTTAATTACCCGTTTCTACACCGCGTGAAACAATCGAGATTGATTTTTAAGAATATGTGGAATACGTTCATTTCCACTTGAAAATATGTCTCATAATATGAGAAAAAGCTACCGCAAATATGTGTTCGTAAACGTAGAACTTAAAAGACTAGAAGTTTTACAGTCATATAATAATAGAAAACTTACCTTTTAGGAATAAAAAATAGAAGCTATATTTTTTATTAGAAGAATATATATTTTTTATATTAGAAGAATATATTAATATAAAATTTGGCCAATTCGTTTGAGTGATCTGTTTCAGGAAAAAAATCGTTGGTCTACCATTAACCACTTACGAAGCAGAAAAGAGTTTTTAAATTAACTCGATTTCATATTTTTTAGAACAGCAACATTTCTAGTTTTAAATGTTAGCACAGGGTTTTCCATAAAATATGACGCGAATCCAAGTTTGAAGTTTCGGACAGTACTTGTAAAACACCCTGTATGCGAACAGTGGTTTAAACTGGGACACAATTTCTTTTTTAGTGTCCTATATATCCGATGGCCATAGTTCACAGTAATACTATTGTTCATTTATCATAATCAAAATTAAACCGAAGTATATTAAGCGAAACAAGAAGTATGCAAAACGAATGCATTAATATTGTAACGAATATTCACAAGTATTTCAAATTACAAAGCTGACGGGAAATAATGCACTGCGGCTGGAATATTATTGCAAATTGGCAATTAGTTCAAACTTTATTTATGAAAACATTAAAAATAGAATAATGCTTATAACTATTCATGAAAATAATGGCGGTATATTTTAATATTTTAACAAAATAAGTAATTACGGTTCAATAGCCTTATTTTATAAATAAACCTATTTTGTAAATGGGGTTTGCATTTATTAAATATATATGGGATATATTAATACATCATATTGTATAAAATAGCATTTTTATTTATTTATATGTGCAATATGGTTCTAACAAAATATAATCCATATATGTTAATAAACTACAGAACCTGCTGATATATACACATTAGTTTAAAATTTTGGAGAAATTGAGACGGATATTTTAACGGTTTAAAAAATTAGTATAAATTAATTGCTTATTTTACCTATCATTTCTCTTCTTCCTTTCTCCCATTCGATTATTAAAACTTCAGGCACCATCCTGACCAGAATGAAGGAGTTGTTTTGACATGAATTTCTTAAATATTAATTAAATTTTAAAATAAAGGACCACATAGTCTTGATCATATCGTATATTGCTACAGACCATAGTATAGAAATGCTTCTACCATTAATTGCGGTAATCAACATTCTCACTAACCCAAACTAACCCATGGATCTCGGTTTTGTAAAGTATTCCGTTGCGAAAAGCCAGGAAAACGGGTTTTGCTTTTTCCGCAGTTCTCGCGAAGTGCCGGTAGAACGCTGCATCACTTGCCATGAATCGTGTCCCGCGAGGTTCCTACCTGCCGTGACGCGATCCCACCACGCATCGAGTTAACAAAACCGGACCGCATCACTAGACCTTAAATAGCCACGAATACAAAATATAAATCATGGGAGGGCAACGTTGCCAATTCTCAGTTCCCATAACTATTAATTTTAAAGAGTATTGCTAACTTCACATATGGCCCTCCGGTAGCTTCGCGTGCTCCACTTTTCGCAAGTGGGTCGTGCTTGTGCGAAAAAATATGGTATTTTAAAATCAGTATCTTGATAAGGAAGAATGGGAGAAAAAGTCACAAAATATAAACGGTTGGGAATCTAAGTTGAAGTCATAGCCACGGGAGAGCAGATTGTCCGGATGCGATGGGATGGAGCTTTCACTAAATTAGCAGCACTCCAATGTGCATTAGTTAGTATAATAACTGATTAGTATCACGCTTATGGTGAAATATTGCGAAAATTAATTAAGTACATATTCCCCGGATATTGACGGGTGTATTCAATTAAATGAAGTAAGATTTGTCATGTCAGAATTCTAGGTAATTGTTTCAAAAATTAATTGGAAAGTAGTGGTTGTGTGGGACGCGTAGTACAAAACTCCTAGTGGGATTGGCTGGCTAACATTGTGGGGAGAGCTATCCTGTAGAGTTTGCACGCATCTTTACCTTTATCCTCCCGCTGAGGGAAAAAACTAATAAGAACACTCTCCAAAAGTCTGCCATTAGGAGAACAATGTCAGTGTCGCGGTATATAGTTTACGAAATATTCTCAACAAAAAATACTCAAATTTGAAAAGTTATATCCTCTTTATTTTTAAAAATTGAATACAACTAGCTTTGCTATTAGATATCAGATGATAAAGAGGAAGTAACATTTAAAAAAATATGTGATCACACTAGGTCTACCCATTCGCTTATTGAAAGAGTGATTTATATATCCTATATTTTGCATTCCCTGGCCCGAAAATTGTTATAAAAAACCTCATTGAGCAAACTCATATAGAATATTCATAAGCAATTAATTTATTGGAACATACTTATTAACTGATTTACATATTATTCTGTTTTTGTATGCGAAGAGGTACGAGGCTTTGAACTTGCAATTCTAATATATTTTTTGTCAACACGTCCCGTTTTATACTATGCCCTACAAAACTCGCTCTTGTAGAGTATTCAATTCGTTTTATTTCTTTTTAAAATTGTAACTAGAAACTAAAATGCCTTTTAGTGTTTCTCTCGGTCCAAAAAGAAAATGGGCATTCAAAGAATCGTAAGCATCAAAGCAGGTCTTTTTAACGGGAAATACTTTCTGTATTCTGAAACTTGGCCGGGTATAAGCGAGCTATATTTAATAGGGACCGACATACAAGAATGTGAATGTTTATTTTTTTGTCTGCTCCGGAAAGAGGAAACATTTCATTTCGCTGCTATTTATTATAACCAGATATGTGTCCTTTAAAATATCATATACTTATATGATGCTTGCTTTTTCATACCAAAGAATATTAGTGAAACGGTATTACTATTTGCCCAATAAAATGTTGCATGCTTTGCCTACAATGGAAGACTAGCTTACTTTTTCTAATTAAACACCTTCGCTTATGACGCCAGCCCCTACTATTACTGTCCAGTCCTAAAATTGATGCGATTACATGAAGTAAAGGCAGAGGTTGCTAAATATTGATCACAATTTCAGCAAACATTACACTCTGTCATTCTTTCAGGTAGATCGAATTTTAAGTTTATGTGTTCATTTCATTATTATTTTTGTTATTAGTTTTAGTGTTTTTTTTATTATGTGCTTGTGCTTTTCACACTTCTTTACCAAGGACGTTATTTCGGCTTGTTGCTGCAGTTTCCGCTATAGCATTAAGTACAAATGTAGCATAATCTAGGGTTAGGCGATACACTTTTCTTCAAATAGAAATATTGTGTTGTTGAATTTCCTAGCTAAATATTTCGATCTGCTCAAAAGCTGTTTCATCAACAATACGCTCGCTTTTCAACTGAAGCCCTTCTTTCAAATCCTATTTTGGCATATCACGTTCTCGTATTTTTATTTTCAATTTTGTAGAGGAAAGAAAATTACATTAGCTAGATCGTGTATTGTAAAATACTGCGCAGTTTAGTTCAGTACAAGTGCCTTGTATGTTATGCTAAAATAGAACTTCGTTTCGGATAGGAGTGGGATTTAGTTAAGTATATTGGATTGTTTTCTTTTAGAGACTACGCTGAAGAACCAAGCCGCACTTTATATAATATGAACTGATTTTAGTTCAGGTATATAAGGCTATTCACTTAATAATCCAAATAATTATGTAAAGTTGTGTAATGTGTAGAAACAAATGTTTTATTTTCTGTCCTATTTTCAGGTCGTAAAACCTTTAAGCCAGAAGTCTGATTTAAATTAACCTGTCTAGCTTTTAATACTTGCCCTACTTTCCAAGCATAAAATTATAAAACTAAAAGTCTGATTTAAATTAATCCTTCCAGTTTATGCTTTTCTATTAAAATACAGTCCTATCGAGCAAATTCACAATTTCCGTGAGCTCGGGATCTGATAAGCTGTTCGATTCCATGAGTCAACATTCTGATATGTGCTTGTATCATTTTTGATTGTAAAAACTGCAAAGTAAAGTT